>JANPWX010000360.1:1360773-1635474 GCA_024734555.1 Trochalopteron elliotii
TCATCCAGATCCTAAAAATACATTACAAACTCAAATTTATATAATTTTACGATTCACTTGAAAAGTGTTTAAAACTCAGAAGTGGGCACAATATAATATTCTACTTAACAGTAAGAATCCTTTCTGAAAACTTCCTGTCTTGTAACTGGCAAGATAATGTGACTTCCTGCTAATTTATTTCTCATTTTCTTTTGGCTTTAAAGTTGAAATATGTAACATTCTGTAAGTTGTTGTTTTGATTAAGGTAAGTCAATTAACATGATTCTGTACAAGAATGCTCAAGAATAGTTCAGTTTGTCAGATAGTGGTATAGTTCTATACAAGTTCTATTCACTGGATCTGATGAATGAGACACAATGCTGACAAGATCATTAATTCAGGTGTGTGTTTTTTATTATAATCCCTTAAATATATTTGATGTAAAAATTATTTTCATAATGGCAATTCAATAAAATTAGCTGATTTTTAATATACCGCAAATAATTTCAGTCTCCTTAAGATTTTCGTAAGTGTCTGTATTAAGAATAAAATGTATATTCAGTTGTCAGCTGAAAAATGTGAGATTCATCCTGGGCTTCTGTTTTTCTGTGTGGAGGTAGTAAGAGGAGAAGGACCCTCTGCTTCTTCACCTGTGGTAGGCCCTTTGACTGCTGCAACCAGTCTCATGCAGGAGTATGTGAAGCAGAGGTCTTGGAAGCAGTTTCTCTCCCTTTACCTGAATATCCTAAAGAGGACAGAAAAGCTGCTCTGATTCGTGTCTCAATTCTGAAATTCTGTTTGTGTTCCTCTGTCCAGGTTAGAAAGATTGAAGAATGCAGTCCTGGAATACTGGTATTATTTTGCTGAGCAGCAGTTGGTTTCAGGGCTTTCCATGTTTGATTCTTTTGAGCAGAATTAAGTGAACAGGTGTTTTCAATGCAAATGGTTTATTTCAGTAGTGAGTCCTGCCTGTGCAAACAAGGCAGAACCAAGTTAGGCATATGTGTCACTATTCAGACACCTCAGACAACTTACTACTTTGTGTCCCAACCACCACATGTTTTGGGACCTTGCCTTTGTAAATTCTGTGCTTCTTTGCTTTCTGTGGTTAGAATCTGGACAATTTAAGTGTTCTGAGTTGAAATCTGGCCACCTTCTCTATGACTTGAAAATGTTACCTCTAAAAAGGAAAGCTTCTGTTACTCTGTTAACTAGAGCTGCTGAAATGTACTCACTTTTTGGTGTGGGTACAGAAGTGACTCATTAGCTAGAGACAACATATGCTCAGTATGGAATAGGGCAGGTAAGGTTAAAAGTCATTCTTTTTTATATTGCATTTGATGTTTTTCTATATCAAATGCCTCTTAATTGGTTAGTTTCTTTATGAAAACTAATTTATACATCAATGCCATTGCTCTGTTGTAACATTTTGGTAGCTGTGGAACTTTTAAAATGACAACTGGGAAGGCAACTGTTTCTGCTAAAGCAAAATGAAGGTAATGTATGTTATTGGGAAGCCATATAACATACAAGAAAAATCTGTGTAAGTGTAGTGTGGCTGGACACCAGGCACCCACCAGAGAGTCCCTGTCACTCCCCTCTGCAATTGGACTGGGGAGAGAAAACATAATGAAAGGTTTGTGGATTGAGATAAGGTCCAGCAGAGAGATCACTCACCAAATACCATCATGGGCAAAACATGTAGCAACATGTACAAAATATATACATTTGGCCGAGTCTTCTTATTCACCATTCCCTGAAACAGTTCCACGTGTCTGTGACACCTCTGATGAAAGAGGTGGTCAAGAGTGGCCATGGAGTGTAGCAGGACTCTGAGTCTGTGGCAGAAGAATTATATATAGATGTATTATGGGAGTTAGGTTGCATAATTCTGATCTGCATGGCATTCACATCTTAACATCCATAATAGGATCAGTGGAAGTTAAGTAATACAATCCAGATTGGTCAGTCATTGCAGAACTTCAGTGACCAATTCATAGCTCTAAGTCCTAAATATGAAAGTTTTGAACTCTGCCTCCACAAGACACCATGATGCTTATGTTTGTATCCACATGCTAATGACACATTTACAAAAAATGAAGGTCAGATGGATGTTCTGCCATTTTGAGGAAGATTATTAGAGGTCATTTAGGAATTTCTTGTGCAGTAGCTTTCATTCACAATCCTAGTGTGAGTTAAAACACTGGGTGGTCACTACACACATCTTAATAAGGATTTAGCTAAACCAAGCTGATTAAATCTATATTAGTATATAAGCAAAGTCAGATTTTGTTAAGTTCTTAGCAGGAATCCTATTACTGCACATGGGATAAAAAAATTATTTGTTCTGCTTGATGCTACTGGCTCAGAAAATATTTTCCATCCAGATACGAAACGATGTTAGAGTCAAATCCTTATCAATTCTAATGTACTTGAGATGGATCTAACTCATCAGAATATCAGAGTTTCATAAATTATTCCAGTTAATGATTTGCAATAACCTAGAACTATTTGAATAGAAATTACTGCTACGTGTTGGAAAGATGGAGACCCAGGTGGGAGGATGGGGAACCCGTCTTGTGCTGTTGATGTGGCAGATGTGGTTGATGTGCACAGCAGTTGCAGTGGTGATCTGTTGTTCAGGATGTTTATTCTATCCTGTTTGAGCACGCTCCCAGGGTGCTTTGGGATTATTATATGTTTGATTTTGGTGATATCTTACATGCTTTAAGGTAAGGCCAGTTAGGACAGCATTGCTACTGAAACAGTCAACGTCACTTTCCTCCTACTCTGTTCCCTTCCCTATCTGGCACCTTAGGTGGCCCAAATATCTGTATGTTGGGCAATCCCAGTACTTCACTGGGATGTTCATTAGATTGAAACTAGCGTGGGAAAAACATCCTGGTTAGTCTCAGTATTTCCAGCTAACCATGCAACTACATAAACACTCACGCTCACCCAAGAATGGATAACACGGAGTGGGGAGCAAGAAGATGGTGACAGTGCAAAACTGCTTTTTATCGAGGCAGTGGTGTGTTGTGCCAGCCTAAAGTGTGGCTTGGTGCAAAATTTGGGTAAATCCAAGGGAGAAAACACTGTTTAAGTACACTGAAAAAAGCTGCAATCTCATTTGTTCACAAATGGTTGTGCTAAGAAGTAATTATTCTGTGAAGAACATGCAAAAATCTTATTTAGAATACTGTTCTTAATTTAATATAAGCTTTCATATGGTTTTTTTTGTTTACTTTTTGGACTTGTTATGATCAATAGTCACCTAGAAAATCAGTTCTCAGGATCCTCCAAAGGGAAAGCCCCAAATATATTCAGAAATTACAGTGGTACCTGCTGGCCAGCAACTGGGGACAGATTCATTGCAGTCATTTGAGTCCATATGAAATAGGAAGAGGAGACACATTTCTGTACCATGTGCAGAAATGTGCTGTCTAGGGCAAATTGTGGCCTAATGTTCTGAACACAGAGTAACCTCTCAGCAGTTCTGGTTCTCCTCCCAGCCCTGCATCCCTGTTTTGTGCAGTCTTTGGCCATTCATTTAAAATATTCCCAGGGCATGGTGTGATGGAACAAGAGCTTCCAATGTAACTGAAGAGATTTCAGCTGAGATGCTGTGGTCAGTTTTATGCAGACTTTTAATGCATTTCAGGGCACAGATGGGTAAGTTTCAACTTACCACTGCAGGGAGTTCAAGCAGACCTGTTTCTTTTTCAGTAAAATGAGCAAGGAGCATTTACACAACTGTTTAATATGTTCAGTCATGAGGAAGTAAGTTCCTACATCACTTGACTTCCATGGGAGGATAATTTTTATTCCACCCTGATTTCCCTCACTTCTAGAAATGAGAATGGAAATATCCACTCTATTTTTAAGGGTCCCTCAGATATGCAAATAGATACATAATTCTCTCAAGCTTTTCTGGTCCAATAGAAGCAGAAAGAAATCAGGAATGGATAAGCAAGGTCTGAATGGAGTGTTAACTCAAGTGCAAGTGAATGTTGCACATAGTCTTTGCTTTAGAAAATAGACTGCACAGTAACACGATAGCAAAGAGAGAACTTGCCTTCCACCACTTCAGGTGCCCAGTTACTCCAGTATCTTCTTCCACCATGCTTATTTTTGCTGTTTCATCAAAGTAATTTAATTCAAAAGAATGTTAAACTCAGAGAATTTCTGCACTGTACTTATAAGCATTTTCCTACAAATGGTCCTGTGCCGCAAACCAATGTGATGACTACTCTGTATGTGCCATTATTTCTAGAAGCCATACATAGTTGTGCTAAATTAACTAATGATATGTACCTTTAAACTAATTCAATTTAATCATTATATCATTATTATCACATGCATGCTGCCTCTTGGAGAAAAGCTTTAACTCAGAGAAGTATAACAAAAACCTAGAACACCAACATAAACTTGTTTAAAAATCAAGCATCCAGTATAGATGAGGTTTTTGGTACTTACACTGCGTGTTTCCGTTCCTACTTTATTACTGCAAGTTTCCATTCTTATGTCTTTACTGTGGAGCAAATTCATCCTTTTATTTTAGAAAAAAATCCCTGTATTCCATCTAGACTAGTGGAGATTATTAATATTATCTTAGAATTGTAGTCTGCTTCAGATCCAGGCTATTTTTAATTCAGTTTGCCTAAGAGATTTTTTTTTTCCCGAAGAAGGACTTGAAGAAAAAAGTCCTGTTGCTTACTTCCCAATTCAAGCTCATCATGTGTAACCCTTAAAATTCACTACTTCTAGTTATCAGCACTGGGGTGTATTTCTGGTATAGTGACTAGCTTAGACCAGACACTCACCTTTTAGATGGCCAAACAAACCCTACTTAAGAGTACTTTCTACATTGTAAAAGATGATCAGTCTGGCAAATTGGTATAATACTCTAGGGTCTCTCAGATCCTCAATTGCTCTGATGTCTCTCAGCTGAGAAATAAAACAAGGTCTTGATTAGCAGTGTTTATTAAAAGCCCTGTGGCACTTTTTGCCCAAGCTGACTATAGATGGGTAATCACATCAATGGTTACATAACGAAGATAAACATTTCACGGCATTATAAACTCTCCTGCTGTGAAGCACAAGCCACCCACCAACTGCCTGATTTTAGGAAGAACCCTCTCTATTACATAAGTGTTCAGTATGGGGGTTTCTTGCACCTGCCTCTGAAGCATCTGGTACTTGTCACCTTCAAAAACAGGATTCAAGACTCGATGGACAACTAATCTGAGCCAATCTGGCAATTTTTATGTAACCAAAGACTCTTTGTGACAGGGGGACATGTCATAGTGCTCACTGATGTATCTGCTGAGTTCCCAGGGCTATTTAAAATGTGTATTGTATGTTCTTCCTTTAAAGTTCATTTTTAGGCTGCCTGATACAAGGTAATATTATAGGAATCGCTGTACAAATGTGAGAGTGGGACTGTATTCATATGTGTGATTGTGGGTGACTTTTAAGTACATTTCTGTTCATGAAGAAGCAATGAATTGCTAGCAGAGAAAGTGGGAGTACTATTACATAAGCTGGAGCTATTCAGGATATCTTTAACTCGTTCTCATATGCTTGTGCATTTTTCCTCTCCTTGCAGAAAGTGCAGAACAGGTGTAACTATTTAGCATTGTCTGTATCTCACCCTAGATTCAACTCCTCCCTACAGTGTTAGCATGGATTCCTGATTGCTCTCACAAGCAGATCACACAAATGTTACCAAAATGCTTGTGAAAGAATTTACACAATAAATTTCTACCATTATTTACAATAACAAAAATTTTAAATACCTTCTAATGAAGTAACATTTTTAATTTCAAAGCAATCTGCAAATTGCAAATAGGAAACGTGTTATTTTTCAAGAAGATATATGGGGCTCTGGGATGGTACATGGTCATAGGAAAATCAACTGATTTTATGTCTAGGCCATATTTAAATCTCACTGGTGTTTCTAAGACTTAAGCTCATGCATACAGTTAATGACATTCTTGACCTCTTTGCAGCTTTAGGATAGTGTAACTTGCAGCCTGTAGTATAAGATGTCTAAGCATTTCCTAAACAATAGTCTTGTAGTGCACAGAAATAGTGAAATATTTTATTGTGGGGCATTAACAAAGCTGTACCTAATTGAAACATAAAATTCTTTAAATTAAGAAAAAGAAAAGGCAGCAGTAGATGCTGTATGCATGTTCCTTGGTAATGATTTCTAATATTTTAAACATCAGTTTAATCTGAAACTCTCCAACCAATAGACTTCTTGAAAAGCTCTCCAAACATTTTCGTCCATTGCTGTGGATTCCAAATGTATTGGCTCTTTGTCTTTTCCCTGGTTGCACTGATTGCAACTGTCACTGAGTCACACAGCTTGCTTTGGGCCTGCAGCCAAGTTGATTACAACAACAACTTGTGAACCATAAAAAGGTAGTCTTGGATCTCAGAGAGAGCTGAGTTATAAAGACACACTTAATCCTTCTGAAAAAAGACTGGACTCAATAAATACTTTTGCATTGTTCTCTCTACTTTCTCAAGAATAATTTAGTTATCAATGGTGAAATTAATTCTTTTGAGACATCACAGCTACAAATGAAAAAGATGTGGAAGCTGTCTGTCAGATGTTAAGGCAGTACCTGTTAGTGGACAGATCACAGACAAGTTTAGGGACAAATGTGCCAAAAATTTTTATTAGTTCTTTTCAGTCTGTTTCAGTGTTACATGGGCGTGTCAGTAAAATGCCTGCTTACCAGCTCTCTAGGAATCTTTGATATCTCCAGGGTTTAAACAATAAAGCTAACAAATTTCTTTTTATAGTAACATTTTGTACAATGGATGGTAAACATACCAAGTAGGAAGGAATTTAAACTGTTGGCTTTTGGGAAGCACTAGAAAACACTGTATTTAAAATAATATCACAGCCTTTTTAGATGGCTGAGTCCCCATCTTACACAGCACAGCATAGCACACATAAATCATTTGGGCAAAAATAGTTGACTTCCAGTATTTTTACCTGTATATTTTATTTGATTAGTTCAGTGGGTTTGGGTATAAAAAGGAATAAAGGGTTAAAGGAATAAAGGGTTCAGTTCTGCTGAAACATCAATTCAAAAATGAAGTTTTGCATAGACAGCTGAAAGAATTCTATAAAGTAGTAAGGACAAAAAGCCATTAAGTTAACTTACGTGGCTCTGCTTGCATGAGAACCTATGTTAGATAATTTCTCTGTCGTACTGACTTGTTAGGGTTAGACCAAACTGCTGTGTTAGAACAACCCAATGTGTTTCTCCTCCATACTTAGTGGGAAGCTGGTCTCTCTCTTCATTCCCTAATTAAGAGAAAACATCTTAATATTCAGCCTAAATCTGTTCATTCAGTCTATTCAGATTATACCCATGTGTTCTTATGACAACACTGTCTGCTACCTTAAATAGTTGTTTCCCCCCTTGATCTATTTAGTCCGTCATGACATCAGTCTCCATACTCTAGACGAACCAGACCACAGTCTTCCATTTTCTTCTCATATGCCTGGCTATCCAAGACAGTTGAATAGCCCATCTCTGCAACCACTTTAGCTTGAATATATACTGCTGGAACATGAAACACAGTGATTGTGCAGAACAGTTCATATGAGTTATTGCCAGGGTTCTGCACTAATGGTATTAATCGTTCCCTATCCCTGATATGGCCTATGAATGTATTTCTCTTTTTCTTTGGTTATAGTAGATTGGTAGCTCAAACAGTTTTGTATCCAGTTGGTGTTTACATGTCCTTCTCCTCCTGAGTCTCTTCTACCTGAAAAGCTTGTATCTTACAGTAAAACTTCTGTTCTTAGTTTCAAAATGTTTGGTTTTAGTGTTTGAATTTCTTTTCTGCTACTCCAGTCCTCAAAGTTACCCAGTTTTTCTGGTGTGGTATCTCCCTTTGTTTCCATTATTTTGCTTTGTCAGTCCATCTCATAACCACAGCTGTTTTCAGTGACATCTACATCCATCCAGATGCAAATAGGACTAATCCAAGAGCAGTGTTTTAGGAACTCTACTTGCTGCCTTTTTGCAGCTTGATGATTTCCTTTCAACAAGTGATGAGAAACATTTGCACTTTGTAAGGTGGCATGGAGGCAACTGCTCCTACATATATTTTTACATGAGATTTGAAGAGGCATTTTGTAAACAGAAGAAGTAGAGACAGGATAACCAGTTGGTGGGGGTTTTTTGTTTGTTTGTTTTTTGGGTTTTTTTGGGTTTGTGTGGGGTTTTTTGTTGGTTCCCCCCCCCGCCCCGAGATATTAGAATTATCATTCAAGGCCTTCAAGCTATTTTTGTCCATCAAATTTCCCCCTGCTACCTCAGTCTGCTAACATTTGCAGGCAATTCACTAGTTTATATGAAAGCATTTTAACAACTTCAGAACAATTAAGGGCAAATAAACAGCACTAATATTCAGATTAAGTATGAAGAAGTGTGATCTGATTTTGATGCCTCATCTGATTTAGAATTCTGATTAGAAGGCATCAGAAAACCTTCAACATGTCTCCCCTTTCATCCAAGTTTGATTAAAAAACTGTGGAAGTAAAACTAAAAGCCTTTGTGAAAAAGAAGGTTGTCAGGTTCATTCAGATCCAGAAATTCAAATGTGTCTTGGAACAGTAAGGCAGAAACCATACTTAGTTTCAGTTTAATCTGCAAATCACAAAGCTACATCAGAACTAACAACAATTTATAGAATTCTTTACAGTTTCATTATACAATGCAAGACATAAAGAGTAACAACCCCTATCTGCTTTCTCTCATTCCTTAGGTTGTAAACTGTTTGAGGTAGGGCTTGTTTTAAGATTATTCTGTTTCCATAGTGCTAAGAAAAATGGGCTCTTTTTCTTAGTTGGCACTATTGTAAGAAACACCATTTCTGAAGAAGTATGGACAAAAACTGCCCTGTTGTCAATGAATCATGGATAATAGTAATGCTTTACATATTTCCTCTTAGCCTCCACATACTGTAAGGACAAAAAAAATCTCCCACTGTAAATAACAAAGTACATGTATTTGCTGTACAAAGAACAGTGTTCGGTTAATGTAATGACTAAATCCAATTCACAAATATATGAAAAAAATTAGTAAGGTTTTAGAAACTATTTTCAATTCTTTCCATTGTACACACCTGCTGCAACATATATGATATGACATTCCTACATCTCTGATCTTCCCTGAGAAGGGAATTTTAAACCTTATTCTTGATTTTCTGAGATTGATTAAAATGCTTCAGCACAGCTGAATTGTGCAGGTGTAAATTGTCTGTGTGTGGGAGGAAGAGACAGAATTGCTTCTCTTCAGCCTGATCTGACTTACACTACAGCAAACAGCCTTTTCTGCTTTACGAAATGTGTGGTAGTTAAGAAGCATCCTGCTCCTCTTGTGATCTGGTGTACTGACAGAGTGTTTCCAGTTATTCATTCTAGATGGAAATGCAGACAAGTACAATGAAGAACACATGGCTGGAAATGTGCTCTGAGTTTTTGGTTGAATTCTTCCATTGCTAAATCAACCTTCTAAATGCTTGTGAAGTACCCTTGTTTTTAAAATGTCTTTCATACACACACACATACTCATTCACAGACACACATGCATGTAGCCATGCACACATACTCATATATGTATATGAGCAATTATCTCGTGCGTGAATCACAATGAGTCAGGTTGGAAGGGGCCATACTGGGTCACCTGGTCCAATCTCCATATCATTTCCTAGAGCACATGGCACAGGATTGTGTCCAGACAGTTATTGAATATCTCCAGTGAGAGGGACTCCTGTTCCAGTGCTCAATTGGTCAGTAAAGAAGTTTTTCCTCATATTCAAGTGGAACTCCCTGTGTATCAGTTTCTGCCCATGGCCTCTTGTCCTATTGCTTGGCATGACTGAGAAGAGTCTGATTCCATCCTCTTGACCACATCCCTTCAGACAAGTCTCTCAGTTGTCTCTTCTTGAGGCTGAACAGGCCCAGCTCCCTCAGCCTATCCTCAGAAGAGGATGCTCCAGCTGTTTCTGAAAATTTATATCTCAGTTGTTCTTGAAAAGTGAAGCATTTAAAAATTAATAAACATTTTCAGCTATTTTTCTTCCATGACGTTGGAAGACTTGGTAGGCTCTGATGCTGCTGGTGTCAGAGTGTCTACAGTTCTCAAAATCTGGGCTTCATTGCACTGGCCATTGAACGAGCACGTAGGGAATAATCCAATAAGGAGTGGAAGTCTAATCCTGTTAAAAGACAGAAATGGGAGACACCTATAAGTATTATCTGTTCATTGCCTGGACTTGGCTAGGGAGACTGGATTGTGAGTGAGGCACCTAGATTATCAGAGGCCTGAGGATATGTGTTGTATATTTTTTTCTGCTATGATTAGCCCAAGGTTGTAATGAGTCCCTGTGGTAAGAGCATGAATTGATTCTAGATCTCTTGATTTCACTCTAATATGTTAACCACACATTATTCTCCTACTGTTACTAGAAAATGTGTACCTGAAAATGCTGCATGTCTGAGATTGCTGGGAACTGTTATTTAGCTGACTGGCTATGTATCAATTTAGAACAGTAAGAGTGAGCATGCTAAAAGTGGATTGGTACAGCATTTTGGGAAATTAAAAATTAAACCTCAAGAGAGCATCAAAGAGTGAAACTTTCTTGGAAGTCAATGGAGAAAGCAGCTGACTGACATATTTTTTATACAGAAATCCACCTAGTGTGCAAAAGGAAATGTTAATGTAAAAGCAAATAACTTTTTTTTCAGTCATTTGACTAGAAATGTGCTGTGCTCAGGATGCAGACTCCTGGTGCACTGCAAAAGGCCATCCAGTGAAAAATATACTTTGAGCATGTTCTTTGGACTCTTGTCTTTTAGATTACCATCAAAGAAGTCTTGAGATACCATCTCTTTGCTGATATGTCCTCCTAAATCAACATAGTAATTACCTCTGTTAAAATAAAAATACCATCTGAGAAGCACTCCTATAACCACTGCTCAAAACAGATAAAGAAAGTTAGTTTATCTGCAGGAACGAGGAGTCAAGCAAAACAGTTATTCAGCACATTTGTCTTTTTTTTGTTCCCGGTCTCCTGAAACCATCGGAAATATTTTGCTTCAGAGTATTAATGATCTGATAGGATAAATGATTTTTGTTAAAGTTTTTAAACGCGCAGGAATAGACAAATGGGGCATAGACATAATAGAAAGAATCAAGGAAGCAATTTTTCTTGGTCTGGTGCTAAGTTTCTTAGTACTTACAAATTTTCACAATCAGCTGCTGAATTTTGAGGTGGAGAACTTGATTATGATACGTAGCAGTAAGCTTTTTCTGACTTTTATTACTTTAGCATTTAGGTAGATGACACTGACTGTAGCAGTTAACTTGGACTTTCAGGCAGTCTTTGTTTATGGCCTATTGTTTCTGTATATATTTTCAAGTTCTATACCATATGAGTCTTATTGTTAGGAATTTTCCGTGCTTCACTGTATTACTGATCTAACAAATGTTACAAAATCCCAAATATGCATATGTTTACATATATATTTTCAGTTTTGCTTTTAGAAATTCGGCTGTGCTTTGTATGGCTTATAGAAGGTTTGGGATCAAATTTCTGCCTGGTGTGAGAATGTAAAATTATATTATTGAGAAACATAAGCTTATGGCCGCCATAAATACATGAAATGTAAAGAAATCATATTCTTCTAGATTACAGGAAATAGTCTCTTTGATATCTGCCAACCCAGCAGTTCAAGGGATGGTTCCAAAGGAAAGACACTGTTACTGGCAATATGTGGTTTTGCAATTATTTGCTAAGAAACACTCTAGATCTCATAATTTAGGTACAAGGCAGCCCTGAAGCAGTCTGACCTTGGGACCAACAGCTTTAGGACTTTGAGAATGCAAAAGGAGCTGCCTCTTGCCACTACTAATCTTCTGAACATTTCAGCTGCATTCTGCTGGGTTCAGCTAGATCAGGGTGTCTGTCCTTTAATCTTTCCACATTGCATTTTCCTTTCTTCAACAGTGTCAATGCTTTTATTTGATTTTCCATTAGAGTTGTAATCAATGGCTTCCAAGATTGGTGAGTGGCTGACATTTGCTTTGGGATTACCTCAAACTGTGAGACTATTACTATTCCTATATTGGCCATGAGTATATTTCACTGATCATATATGCTAGCTACTGTATAGTGATTGCTTCTATTAAATGAAACACATGGAAGAAACGTTGCCAGCATCTTAATGAATCTTCTGAGAATGATTCTCTTGTGGTTCAGCTGCCTTGCTGAAGCTCTCAGATCCTTCATTTTCAAATCTACCACTTACATTTCCGTAGACTTTCATCATGAGCTCACAGATAAGGTAAAGAAATATGAAGTCCAAGATTTGGCACATGTTCTTGCTTTGCAAATAACACAAAGATTCTTCAAACATTGTAGACCACAGAAAATTTGTTATGCAAGCCAAGCTATTTTAAATGAAAAAAAGTCAGATGCAAAAAAAAAAAAGCCGTTGTACAATTATATATATTTATGTTTCAAATGTTCTCATGGGATTCAGAAACACAGAATAGATGCTGCTCTCAAATTACTCACAAGATTGCTATAGAAGTCATCTTACTATTCTTAGAAACAGTTCTGAGAACATTTCTTTTGCTGCACCATCACAAACAATTCCTACTTCATCTCAAAACCCACAGAGACTCAGAAGCCCTTTCTGTGCCACCTTCGGATGGATCAGGATACCCCATTCCATCGTTTTGGATGAATCACTGGATCTTTCCAAGCAAGATTGTTACTAACTCATAACTACCACCCAGGTAAAAGAAATGGTGCTCTCTCCTCTTACTGCTGAGTGAATAATAACCAGCTGGAAAAAGCAGCAGCAGGTATCAGGCAATACACGAAAGGCTAGAAAGTCAATATTAATCAGCCAATGTGATGAAGAACAGAGCTGGAGTATTTTTCTCTAGCTTCAAATAATTCTCTTTATCTTTAATATTACATAGGAGTCCCTTTACATAAATCATGGTTCTCAGGCTGCACCTCACAAAATATGACCAGCATTTAAAATAAAATCCCTTTCAGTCTGGCTGCAAATAATATTTTAAAGATAAATCCCCTATAGAGGATCAGACTAATTCTACTTCTATTTGTATCTATTTGAAAACTTTATTTTTAGATTTTAAAACTGTCCCCGATTTGGCTTCACACTTTTCTGGTTTGGTGTTCTCTTTTGCCATCCATTTCCCATTTTTAGATATTTCTCTCCCTTCTTTTTCTGGCCTTTTCTTCTGTGACTCATTCTTCTATGTATACTACACATCCTTTTCCCCAAATGAATGTGTCTGGTAACTCTTACATGGAAACTAGAATTGGTGAAAATTGCGGTAATGCACCTGAAAAAGCTACAAAATATTAAGATTTTCATAATGGTATCACTGAAAATTTTGTTTTCTACTTGCAATAGACTTCCTCTGCAATATATTAGTGTTCTAGTATATTTAGCATGATATATGAATCTCTCCGGTTTTGTGATGTAAAAATACATGAGTAAACAAGTCTTAAGGATCAGGAAGAGGAATTATATCTTCAAAGAGAACAGAAATTTGACTATCTACATGAGAAAGCCTTCACTAGTAAAACCATGCAGTCATATGGCACAGAATATTCTTATGAGGCATCTGCTTGGGGTTTATTTTACCACTTCCATGTTGTGCTATTTTGGCATGACCATCATTAGGCTTTTGAGGTCTGAAACAAACCTACAATAAAATGCTATTTTTTCAGTATAGTTATAAAACACTCACAGCATGAAATCCATCACTGCCTCCTCATCCACCACAAGTTAGGAAATTATGTGGGATCACATTAGCCTGTTGCTATTTTCTTAATGTAATTTGATTTTTTCAGCTTTTTTAAAACTTTATTTTATTTTTTATCTATTAATTTTTTTTATTTACAATCCTTGTATTTTCAATAGAGGAGGGTGAGATATCAGAAGCTAACGCACAAAGAACTCTTCAAGATATATGAAGATAAGGCAAGAAAGAAAGAAGTCTGAGGAGAAAAGTGTTACATTCTTTGAGAAGACAGTAGGGAAACCCACTGATAAAATGTAGTTTGTGCCCATTCTTCTTGCTCTCATTTGAAAGAGATGCAGTATTAGATGCTATCTGACAATAGAAAACACACAAACACAAATCTACATATGCAACTAATTTAATCAAAGGGATGGGAGGGGTGACTAGAACAGATCAAATGCCAAAACCAGACTTTGCCACAAGAAAAAGTGGAACTGGGAATGGAGTGGGTAGCAAATTTAGTCCATATGGTTTCATTATTGATGTTCAATGTCTTTATCGTCTGCTAAACACAGGGAGATGCAACTTGGAGTATGTTGTCCTAGTTGAACTGTTTGATGGCTTCTTTCCCCATATTTTTCTTTAAAGAACAATAAATTACCAAGGGCTACTGCATAACAACATTTCCATATTATTCAAGTGGAGTCTGTACTTCCTGTCACCTCCAGATGTAGCTTAATATAGAGTCCATGGAGAGAAGGACAAGAAAGCATGGGGTATTTCTTACCATGCAGTAAGATTGGCCAGTGGCCTGTGGCACCCAGGAGAAGGCTTTAAGCAACTTAATTTTTCTTTTGATCCTGCAGAAGGTTCAGTAGTAACACCCTATTGTTGCTGCAAGTGTTCTTGAATCAGGGTAAGCTTCCTGCTGATGGGACACATGCATGAGACTGTGCTGAGCTTGTCCAGGGAAAGTAGTAGCAGTTGTCACTTTTAGGGAATGGGGCCAGGCAAGTTCTAGGAAATGGACCTTGCAGTTATGCAGATGAGATATTTTCCTCCTGACCAGATGTGTTTTCTATATCCCAGATTCTCTTGGATTATAAAATAAGTATATTGGAAGACAGGGACAGACCCTTTGTTGCAGTTCCTCTGTGATCAGGAAGGAAAAATGAGCAGTAAGTGCAAAACAACCTAGAATTCATGTTTTTAGCATTCAAATAGTGCTTAAATAGTTAATACCGTTGTGATTAGTTCTCATCAGCTAGAACTTCAGCCTGGGAGTCATGCAGCACAGCAACATTACCAGCAGTGTTTTTGTTGGGATTCAATTTGGCACAGGATTGTGGGACACAGGATGGAGGGGCCATGGGACCTGACTGGCAGGTACTACAGCACAGGTGTACAGTGAACAGGACAGAGCTCATCCTCCAGGTTGTCTCATTGTTATTCTAGTGCTTTATCACAGTGGGATGTGTTTTTCCCCACTATGAGAAATAAATTTAAGTCACAGTACTCTTATTACTCAAGTGGGATAAGGCATACATGTTTAATATCGGTACCAGCATTTTTGGAAAGCATTGTAGATTGTGTTTCCTGCTGTGTATAGAATTCTCATCTGTTCAATAGAACAGTCTCTACCCCTGTCCACTCCCCCAGGCAATCACAATTGCCAATTTACCAAAAAAATTCTCCAGATCTTTTGAGCATCTTACTCTCAGAAAAGAGGTATCAGATTTAGTGCCAAGCTTCTGCTTGATCCAGTCACACATTTTGATCAAACTTTCAGAACTGAGTAAAGCATTAAGTACACTTCTTCCAGTATTCCTTTTTTAGTGAATTATTCAGTAAGTCTAGGGCAGTAATTGACTGCTGTGTCTTATGAAAACCTCCCCCTCTGCTGAACCACAAGTATGAATATTGAAGGAGCCATCTAATTCAGACTCAGGTGGATATGATTGTTTTACAGTTTTTTTTTTTCAGGTGGACCAATAGCTATCTCAACTTATGGGTGAGAACATTTTAACCCACAAAAAGATTAAACCTCCAATTGATGTTTACATGAATTTTACCAGCAAATTTAACAAGATCAAGATTAGGTCTCAAACAAACCCTTTAAAATCTAAGCAAATGCATTTTTACTACCCAGATTTTTATCACATCTTTGTTATTGGTTGCAAATAGGTTCAAGTCAATGAAAGAGCAAGTATCTGCCATTTAGCTCTCTAAGAAAGGTGCTTGTATATAAGCTGCAATTTGCACTGCCTTACTTCAGTAAAATCTATATGAGTAGCTCTTATCAGTGTGGAGCTATACTGTGCTCTAGAGTGGTCCAATCAATTGCCAATTTTAATTTCCAAATCAAAACTGTTTATTAGACATTCAAGAGCAAATCTATACGCACGCAAGAGCCTGATTTTCAAAGGAACTCTAATGACTTAAAAAAAACCCCTGCTTATTAGTAAGGAAAATAAAAAAGCCCCCCAAACTTGAAGTAAAAAGTATGTTCCCAGGCTGAAATTATTCTAAGTTTGAAGAGAAATTTAAATATTGCCAATAATTTCATGCAAAGTGGTTAAAGTATTACCATTATAGTTCCAAATATTTGCCTTATCTCTGCATGAGTGTAATGACAGTCAGGTCTGAACTGATCAGAATAATTAAATCATATAGTGGTAATACAGTAAATAAACATTACAAGCAGAATCATATAATTTCTTTCAGTAACTCTGTGCAGCATATTCTCTGGCAGAATATAAGAATGTCAACAAAATGCATAGCACAACACTTTATTGTGCAAATATTACACATGTAAATGAACTGAAACCCGATCATTTAATTAACAGTTACCTTGCTGTATGAAAAAGCTTTAAATATATTTGAGTATATTGAAATATACAGTAAATATTTCCTAAATTTGAAATCCACACTTTATTTAGCAGGCAAGGAACAACCTGTGTGTCATATTATTATCCTGGCACTTCTGCTTCTTAACAAAGGTCAGTAAGATTGGTTGTACTGATAAGACTGAAGGGTTACAAATTTAGAAAGCCCTTTGTGGATTGGGTATTTATGTGTACTTTCCAGTTTTCATCTTAATGTATGCGTATCTTTCTGTACACACATATGCACATATAGAATAGGAGATGGAGAAGAATGTTGTAAAGTACCTTGTAAATGAGTAACTTGGTAGGACACTTGCATGCAAAGAGAGTGTTATCTACCTTAAGTGCATGGCAAAAGCTGTCCCTATATGTATCTATAGGTGGATCTACAGCTTTGCCATAATGAAGGAGGCTGTGGTGACTGTGGTTTTTACAATGAGGATAGCAATGTTCAGATAAGCCCCCTTAAGGTAGATTTGGGTGAGCTCATTAAAGGAGTTTGTGTGCTGTAACACAGTTACTAAGGGTTTCAAGAAGAGCTTAGTTTTGGTTAAAGGATGGAAAATACATTAACTAGTTTTATTAATGAATGAAAACAATTTTGGGCTGGTAATACATCAAAACAACTCCCAAATCCATTTCAGAGTTTCATAGTAAAAACAGTCATATTTTATAACTTAACACAAATTTATTATGAACTAATGCCTGACCAGTTCTGTAATTTTAAAATGGAGTTTTACAATCATATTGCACCTTGAGAAAAGATGTGCAGAGAGAAAAGTTTTTCTCACTTTGATGCATGTCAGAGTCTCCACCTTAGTCACTCTTCTTTCCTAAAGAGCTACATTGAGTTGCTTATGTGTTAGCATTTCTCTTAACATTTTTTTAAAGCATTCAAGAAATATATCCTACAGAAGCTGCTGCTGGTAACAGGCTTAGCTCTAAATGAAAAGTTGAAACAGTCATTTTCTCCAACAAAAACCAGAGAACCCAGCTAAGTTTTGGTAGTGCTTTAATCACAGTAACTCATGGACATCCATGCTGCTGTAACTCAGTACAGGTTAGTTTTCGTCCAGTAACCCAACTTTTGTCAGGTCTGAGATCACAAATATTTGGGTGTCGTTAGTGCTCAGAAACTGGTGTTTTTCACATGAAGGAAATAATAACACATTCCACTATTGCTATCACTACTACTGAAATAGACAAATGTAAAACATACATTTATGACAAAAGATTTCCAGCACTAAGAATTGTTCCAGAGATGAACGGAGTTACAAGTCTGAGAAGACTGGAAGTTTGAATCCAGCCAATCTGGTCTCAGCACCTTCCTTGGTGTTTTTCTTGCTGACATTCAGATACTTTCAAATTATTTTCTTCTCAGTCCTGCCTGTTTTGATGATGATGAACGATGAACCTAATATCTTATAGTGCTCTTTCTGTACCCCTTAGCCCTTAGCCCACATTATTATCAGTATTTCATGCTAGGGTTGTATGATTTAGCTTAGAATATTTGTACAGTACGTTGGGGTTTTTATGCAAAAGGAATAGTGGAGATAGAAGTTACTTTTAATAATGAGACTTTTATGAAGATCCCTTAATACTGCAAAACATGATTTAATTCTTCCTATTTTATAAGTCAATTAAAAATAAAGAACTAAGTTCTGACTTATGTAATGACTACCAGAATCACTTATAACTCAGATATTATGCTACTAACACAAAATTAATGAAGTAAACATGTTTTTTTTTCAAAACAAGCTCTTTCTAAACCAAAGTTAACACTAGTAACTGGTTTAAAATAAGTTCTTTTACTTTTTTTTAATAAACATAAGATTATATCTAAATCCTGATAATAGAATCTTAGGCCCAAACCAACATGGTAAGTAACTAAGCTGCAAAATAATTAACAGTATAACCCCTTTCTTGTGTGTGTGAATTTGTATGTTTTATTCTATAGAGCATGTCAAATAAAAAGAATATTTCATGCCTTGGATTTTCTTATTCAAGTTCTGTTTGCCATTGCTCTTTATGGTGAGTAATATTTGTACTGGAACTGACTGAGCACAGAGAGTATAAAATACTCTTCATATTTAGGAGCATTTTATACCCAGTTTAGGCTGCATTTGTGCAATTGTTATGCAAGAAAAATGAGTGAAGCCCTTCAACTGTAAAAATGGTTGATTCAGCAAACTATGGCTTATATGAGTCATACTTACTTTGCTGCACAGATTTTTGATCTTAATGACTGCCTACACCATCCTGAGAAAGTATCCTGAAGAAAAGTTGTAAGTAAAGTAGCTCTGACCCCTTGCATCCCTATTTTGTAGGCAAAACTGACATATTATCTATAGTCAGCTTGTCTAGATCTAGCTGGCAGTTTATAAACCTGGACACGTTCAAATTCAGGTTTGTTTGGCTACAACAAAAAACATACTTTCAGATTTGTTGTCCACATACATATGCCTGGCATCAGCAAATAAATCTGCAGCGCAGAGGGATTTTATTTAGCAAATCACTAATTTGCCATTGGGACAACCAACTAAATTCAGCAGTTAGGCTGGTGACCTAATCTTTGCATAGAAATCCCAAGTGAAGAACTTGTTTTGCATCTCATGCATGAAAGCATGGAACGATAGGAAAGCCAGAAGAAAACATTCAGAAATTGCTTTAAATGCTTTTTAAGGGCCAAATTTAACTCTTCAGTTGCAGAAAAGCATTCTGTGATTGTTGCATTTGTAAAATGATTTTTGGAATGATCTCTATGTAAACTTCCAAGTCAATTGTTGTCTCCCTATGAGCAAAACTTATCGTAACTCAAATTATGGTTTTGGTGGTGTTTTTTTTTGTTTTTGTGTTTTTTTTTTCTTGTTTTTTTTTTTTTTTTCTTTTTCCTTTTTCTTTTTTTTTCTCCCCTCCAATAGCAGTTTTCTGTGCAGGTCATACAAAGTTCAGTCCCAAATGAGAAACTTTTCAAAGGTTGTGTCCAATTACAAGCCAGTAATTTAGGTCAGCATGAGTATGTGGCCAATTTGTAAGGGCAAGATGATGCAAGGACAGGGTAACTGAGTTTAGTGCAAAAATGGTATGCTTTTTAAAGTAAACCTGACTTTCCAAGGTTGATTACTTCTGTATTTGTTGAATTATTTATCCTATTAAAGAGCACTGCCCAGTCTAAGATTCTCTAATTTCTTATCCACCCTATTTACATAATTGGCAATGACCTGCATGTGCAGAGCAGTAAAAGATTCATTGCTGTCCTGTATTGAGAACCGTCTGCCAGAAGTGCATGTTGTCTTTTAAAAGTGGAGGTACTTTTTGGTTAAATAATGCTTTCCTTAACAAATTCCAGTCTTAATATTACCAATGTGCATACCAAATGTGGAAACCTTTTCAATCCTCTGACTTTCCATTTATATGCCAAATCACAGACTAGAGGTGAACAAGGGTTTCCATTTTACTGGAAGTCCTCAGGTAGATACTCTGTGCTCTACATCACCTAGTAAGTATGTCTGTCACTCACAAATGGATAATTACTTGGAGGGCAGCAACTGCAGTTCAGTCACTTTTGATATTCAGAAACATGTTTTGGTTTTGTACCTGTGATGAATGGCATAGAAATCTTTGGCTTATATTCAGTGCAACCTTTAGGGTTCTGATCACGATCGCTGTAATAAAACTCCAGGACTACAGAAACATTTCCCCAGTTCATCTTATAATACTCTACAAAGAAGTACAGTTTAACACCATTTTATAGCTGGAGAAATTGAGTGTGAGAAAAATAAAGTGACAAGACTGAGGCCATGAAAACAGCTAAGCAGAGACAGAAAACAATTGAAGCTGTCTATGTTGTAGTACTTCAGCCATATTCATGAAGGATTTATATAATTTTGGATAGAAGAGAATCAAGCATTGGGCTCTGCTCTGAGTTTTGGAGTTTTGAGTTGTGATCTCAGCTGGGATCAGTCTCCAACTGATTTATGGTTATTTAATACTAGGCTATTCTTGGAAGAATGTAAATGTACATATTTTCCCTTATATATTGGCTAATACTGAAGCATGCTTGAAATCACAAAGAAGAGACCCTATCTGAAGAGGGATGTGAACATAGCTGAAAAAAATTCTTTGTGTTTACTGAATTTGGGGGCTAAAATAACATCCAGTCCCACCAGAAGGTGACAGATCATTTTCTCCTTTAAGTGAACTGATCCTGAAAAAGAACAAAGAGTGAACAAAGAAAAAACTTTTCATTCAGAGAAGTTAAAGGACCACTGCTTAAACTCCACATTTCAGGCAGAGATGAATCTGACAGGAACACACTCACTTTCTTCCAGAGAGCTGTTCATGCCAAGTCTTTGGAAAAGGGAAAGTCAAACACTTTTAGCCACTGAAGCTACAGAAGGAAAGTGAAAAGAGTTATCTTTCTATAAAGCCTATCAGCAGTTAAAACTGTTTAGTCTCACTGGAGTAGTGCAGAACTGCTAAGCTGGCATGTAGGTCAGTGTCTTCATATTACAGATGAGAAATTCAGAGACTACTCAAACTATAACATCAAGTAAAGGAACTTGATTTGTGGCCTTCATAAATCCAGTCTTCTGTTTAAACAAGAAAAAGGCTTTTGGATTGATTAACCATGCCAAGAAAGGATTTGGAAATACCAGAGTAGAAACCTCTAGCATTGCTCTAGTTCAAAAAGATAATTGTTAAGTAAACACAACTTTCAAAGCAAAAGCTTTGCTCTACATAGCAAATAAGCACTTAATCAGGCATGTAAATGGAAGAGAGGCATCTCAGGTATTTTCTGAAGGTAATTTAGGGGCACTTAGGACTGCTGTTATGCGCTTGAGTTGGTACCCTGACTAGATTTACAGAAGTGGTCAAAAGAGATTTTGAGAAACTAGGTAAAGGCTCTCCACAGCTACACAGAAGACTGAAGGTCATCATGGAAGTGCAAAAATTGCCAGAAAGCACTTCAGATCTGCTTTTTGTTGTTATTGTTTTCTAGTCCCACATTGAAGAAACATGGAAAGAATCATGCTAAAACTGAAAAAGAATAGGAAAAATCACAGAAGGAGCAGTGTAATACAGAATTGAATTATGCATGCATATATTTGAAGTTCTATATTGAGAAAGAAAAGACGCAGTGAAGAACATGAGGAAGTACTGGGAAGAGGATGCAAATGTTCTGAGGGGAATTACTGTTGTTCATTTCCTCAGCTGGTTGGTCTGCCTTCGGGTGAATTACTGCATCACAAGTTATGTCTCTGTGGCTGCAAGGGTTGTGATTAAAGTGGACTTCACGCATGTAATTTGCTCAGGTCCGTTGCCAGAGAAGGTTTGGTTGGGAGGGAGGGTTCCTAGCTGGGCAGGAAGCGTGGCAGGACGGGGAGGGCAGTGCTGCTGAGGGGAGCTCTGCACGCTGGCTGCTGTCTTTCCTGCCCTCTGCCCCCTACACTGCTCCCAGGGGTTGCTCTTTGAGCCAGCTGACATAGGACCACCTTTGCCACTCCCCTCCATGGGCTTTTGGGTGCTGTTACTGGAGAAGGGAGCAATCTGGATGTTCTCCATGGAAAGGACTAACTGCACTTGTTGTCTACTAGTTCTCTAGTCAAAACACAGCATAAATTCATTTCTGCAGCTGAGGTGTGACTTCTGCAAGCCACTGCATCATGTTCTGTCCCTGCCATGCGTTTCCTGTTTGTGAGAGGTCACCACCAGTTTCCAGGAATACTTAACAGGATATAGTTAGATATTTTTTCCTCTGTGTACATTGAACATATTTAGAATAAACACGTAAGTGATTTTCCTCGGCCTTTTTATTTTTTTTAAGTGTTGTGGAGGAATGTAATCTCGTCTGCAAAATGGGACAAAATTTCTCAAACATGAATTTTTTCAACTTTGGCTTATGCATCCATAAAAATAAATTAATTGCAAAACTAACAGAATTTTCCTGCTAACTGTTCAGGTTTCCAAATGGAAATAAATTGCTTTTAGAGTCTCTTTCCCAAATAAGTAAAGCCTAATTCAGTGGGTAGATTGAATGATATATTACACATTGCTTCAAGCAAAATACCTTTTGTGAAAAAAAAAGAATATTAAAAAAGAAATAGACACAAACATTTAGAGCCAGGCTGAAACTTCAGCCCATACAATAAAGGCATGTAGGATAATTCTGTGGTTCTTAAAATTACACTCTATTATATTGGGCCAATGATTTGCTAAATCTGCCATCAAAACCACATACCTCAGTAAGAGAGTTTTTTTTTACAGGCAGCAAACCTGTTATTTTCCTGACTTAAAGCCATATGGTCGCTCTCAGACTTTCCTCTGCAGCACAAATTTGCTTGTAATATTGAGATTAATTCTCTGTTCAGTAAATGCTTGTGAATCACACCTTTACCCATCTGTCATCCTGTGTCAAAAACGTGGCATCCTGTATCTACAAACATTTCATTCACCTTGGGTTTTTGAGTGATGCTCTCAGACTACATTTTCCACAGATTTTGTTTTTATTGATTCTTCAGTTTCATGTCTGTCTGTCTTGTGTTCAGTCTTTTGTAGTGAATGCACTGAAATGTGATTGCAATGGGTGAAGTCACCAGACTGCTGACCTGATTCAAGGTAGATTTTCTAAAAATAGGTCAAATGATCCCATTTTAATGGACAATAAATCAGAAACTGTCCTGCACAGAGACTCTTTGCATTGCTGTTATGTGGTCTTGCTTTTGAATATGTAAATATTGCTTTAGATTTTGTAATTAACTTTATTCTGACAAAAACTGATGTGATGATAATAATGCCCTTAGGTTACGTGTAAAATAGTTTATAAAAGACAGTTCTGTGATGATTTTTTTTTCTGTGATGTATTTTGACAGTGCTCAGAATGTTACCATTTCCAATCTCACACTGAGAGAAATAAGTAAGATTGCTATTTAAGGAGAAGACATTCCTTTTCTCTACATGTGTACACAGGGCTTTCCATAGCCCTTGGTGATGCCAGTCCTTTGCTGGACCTTGTAAAGCCAACTGTACAAAGAGAGTAATATGACACTAGGAAGAGATTAAGGAACACGAATCAACAGCGTTTTATGTTCCTGCTGACTTCTACTTTTTAATAGATATAGTTTAGGACTAATTTGGCACCACACTTAAAATATTCCAAGACCTGTTCTTGTTCCTGTTTTCAGAGGTCTTGCCAGTGTTATGATAGAAGTATAAATCCCTGGCTTTACTTCCCACCCCTTTTTTTTTTTCTTCTCTGTAAAAGCTGCTGACATTTCAAATGACAAATCTAATTTCCTCCAGTTCTAAAAAGAGGAAGCCTGACTTCAGTGAACATGTGAATCAGAAACTACTGCCAAATGGAAATGGTGTCTTTTAGGGTTAAAGCTTCAGAAAAGGGATCCTGTATTATCAGCACTGAACTTACTGCATAAGTAGTAGCACAAAGCCAGACAATGACCTTCAAATTTGAATATGCAGAAGGTACCTTTACTAGCAGGTCTCCCAACTCCCACAAGAAAAGGGGATTTGGCAGCCAAACTAAAGAAGTTCTGCTGTCACTCCCATGTCCATCAGACAAGGAAAAGCTCAGAGGGGTAAAAAAGGGCAATGCAGGTGGGTGGCAAGGTGGGGTGAATATTATTTTTACCCATCCTTTCAAATTCTGAGAGGAATAACTGGATAGATAAATTAAATAGTAATCCACAAGGATAATTTTGTAACTCTTGTTACTTTGCTAAACCTAAAGTGGCAGGGAATCAGGACTTCAGCACGTTTGTGAATTTTTAGAGATAAGGTCTCCCATTTGGTTTGCAGATAAAGCCTCTTGGTATCAGAAGAGGGAAAAATTCTTTTGTTCTAGTAAAACAGCCTGCACCATTTCTCCCTGTTTCAGTCAGCAGGGTTCTCTTTTTTGCAAGCTTTACTGTGATTAGGATGCAAATTAAAAGACAGGGTGGAAAACATAAATTATGGCCTATGACAGAGCAGTTTAAAATAGAGTGAAATGTAAATACAGGTGTAAATAATAATAATAAAGCAGTATAAATAAAAGTCGAGGTCACATCTACTCAGCACAATCATGTTGTTTTCATTGTGGGAGTGACAAGGGACTCCAACAGAAGCACAGATTTCAACTGTGCTCATTGCTGCTCAAAGACAGCATATAACAGGTATCTGCCTCTAAGTGCAACCCAACTTTATTCAGCATCTTTACCGAAGAACATGTTGAAAGAGGGAAGACATCATAGAATATACATACTGTCACAGGAGTTGTGTTAGAAATGCTTTCACTGATTCCAGTGCAAAGAAAAAAGTTTATATCTTTATACCTTTTTCACATAGATCTCTTTAGAGGTCATATTATTTGCAGTCCTCACTGTCTTTTTTAACCCTCTTTTGAAAAAAAGGTGTATAATTAAAGAATAGTACAGTGTGGCATTAAAGCAAAAATGCCTAGTGTGTTCTGAAGAAACCCATATAATATTTAGGATATTGTATCACTATATGAATCACCTTTATTATCACAGAAGGAAGCATTCAATTAGAAACAGACATCTGAAATTTCGAGTGACAACACAGTAGACCACGGAGATTGGCAACACGAGAAAAAGCACAGTGACACCCTTGTGCTGGGCTGGTATAATGTTGGGTACCAGGGCAACTGGGAGTCAGAAAAATGTTACTTGCCAAATAGTTTTTTTGCATTAGTGGATACAGTTACAAGTAACTTTGAATGGCAATCCTGGCATATAAATGGTTAGCAGATACTCATTCCAGAATTTAGGCAGCTGTCTGGTGCAACCCGATATATTTTGTAAGTAGTTTTCCATATAAAATGTCTCACAGAAGGCTTTACAGCTAATCATCCTTTGTATAGGCACACACAAGAGGATACCAGTTGCAATATAATCCCTATTTGGCACATAAAGACATAATATAGGCAGAGGCAAATGAATTAGGATCTAGGGTAGAAGCAGACACTCATAAACAGCAGCTAATTAAGAGTTTATCAGCATGTCACTATGCATCAGAAACCCTAGCACCTCTGTGGAGCATGGTGGCGTGTGCAGGCTCAGCTGTCATGTCTTGTCAGATGGGAGGCTCATGCGAGGTGAGGCTGTGACACTGTACACAGCACTCTGCTGTGCGTGGGAGTAGCAGGATACAGGATGACAGGATGGTTCTTCTCTAAATTCACATCACTGCCTGATTTTTTCAGAATTAAACACTTACAAAAATGCCTACTCTATTCAACATCCTACCTTTAGTAAGGTAAGACTTAGGACTTTAGGACTTTGTCCTAAAAATAGAAGAAAAAAATAAAGTGTAAGGTAGTAATGTGAAAAGGCACCTTGCATTATCAGAAGACAGATGCTTTCACAACACCAAAGAGGCAACTGAACAAAGGAATGGTGTCTTTAACTGCTGCTGGACATTCCATGATGTGCATGTGGCCTGATTGTACGAATTATGTGAGCTCATCACTCTTTCAATGGCAGAAATATGACAGTACTTACTATGCTACTATAAAAAATCCTTGTTTCCTTCCATTTTCTGTTAGTCCTACAGAACTTACCTTTTTTGTCGTCACAAAGGTGCAAAGACTGCACAGAAATTATATGAAACAGATACTATCTGTTTAAGCTTCAACTTGTGATCACTTCATTGTGATCACTAATTGTGCAGCTTTGGGCTCACTCTGAGTCTCACAGCTTTGCAATATTGCTTAGAGGTCATTCGAGACAGAGTCAAAGTATCCTGAATGATCAGGCTACAGTTTGGCAGCTGCAAGTCTCTAATTGACTGATATCTGTATTTTTACAAAAAGTCTGGTTTCCAGGTTTCCTTGTCTGTTTTCTCAGCATCAGAAGACGATTCTTTATTCATGCTTGAAATCTTTCAAGTGCCTTCTTCCCGGATTCTGGATTTCCAGGGGCTTTAGATAGAAAGTGCTGCTGAAATCCAGAAAATCTGAGAGAAGTTTTTTTTCAAAGGAAAAGCCTTTGATCTGGTAAACTTTCCTAAAAAAAGGAAAAATACTTTCCTTTTTGTCAATGCAGAGAGTAGGCATGATGAAGAAACTTGTTCTTTGGAAAGGGGAATCCTCCTAATATTTATTAACATGGACCAACGTCTTGCAGTCTCTATCAGCTGCGAGAAGTGACCATCAAATTAAGCTATTGGCAGTAAAATTCAACGCAGAAGGGGTAGGAGGCTTGTGAAACTTGTTACCAAAGGACATTGTGGGTTTTGGCAATTTACAGCATTTCAGGGAAAGGTTGTCTAACTGGGAGAGAGACCTGTTGGTGGATTACTGCACAAATGGTATCAGGATTAGGAAGTCTTCAAATCTGAAGGAATCAGGTATGTTTCACCTACTTTTACTGGGTTTTATGTATCTAGTTACAGATATATTTGGTGATAGAATATGGGGCTAGACAAACCCAAGGCTCCTATATAAAGAAATTTCTGAATTCCAAACTACTGGTCATTGGGATCTTCCGAATACCAAGGAATGTTGACAATACAGTCTTCCTGTTCGTATACTCCTGCAGGTCCCTGCTCTTGACCAGTGCTGGGGACAGGATGTGGGGCTATGGGGTCATTCAGCTCTAGTACAGCTGTTCTTAGGCTCAGGAGTAGCAATTCGGGATATAATTCAGGATACTACTCTTCCAGTCACCCTTTTTATCCAGACTTTTCAGAGGCATCTTCTGGCATATGCTACTACTTTTCATCTGTCCAGTAGTCTCTGTGGGTCATTCCAGAAAAAGGAAGTAAAAACAAAGTACTTCAGAGAATGACTGTGATCGTGTCTTGGTTCCACAGTTATAAGGCTTTGAACCCTCCCACTATTCAGTCTCAGAGAATATAAGCCCTTTAGAATTAGTCTCAAAATTTTTGAGAACTGTTCCTCATATAAACAACTCTTTTATCTTCAAAAAACTTCTTTTTGGTCTAAAAACTGCACCTATGATCAAAAATTTCTGCTTATTATGTGGCTTAAAATAAATAAACAAATGACAATAGAAAAATTGCAGTAGGCCTTTTTGCTTAATTTCCTGAAAATACAGAAGTGGCTTCTTGGTGGGATTTTCCAGACGTATGTACTTAAGTCAGTTTTCTCTGAAACCACAAAAATGTCTCAGAGTTTATGCCTGTTTGTAATTGTACATTTTAGAACATTTCTGATTCTCTGTTAGTCAGAACTTGATGAAATATTACAGGAATGTGTGCTTCATTTTTTTTCTTTCATGCTAAGGCTAACAAAAGATGATCAAAAAATATCCAAGTCAGGCATCTAAGCTCTTCTCAATAGTGACTTTTCCATTCAGAAGCCAAAGTTACAATGAAAATTAAAGTCATGTATTCTTGAAATATTTAATCAAGAAAACAAATGTTTTAAGTTATTAACGAGGTCTGTTTTCACACTTTATGAAATGTAAAGTGTCATCCAAGGTCACCAACTAAACTTGTTGGAAAGTTCTTTTTTCTGTCCATAGTAGTACCATATGCAAAATATATGGGAAAAGGTCTACAGAAGTTACCGGAATGGGAATTTAAAACACAAATTTAATGTCAGAACAGAAAGATGTTTTTTCACCATGTTCTACATTATGAAATTTATTAACATCTATGTTTAAGAACACAGTGAATGGGAGAAAAGATTTCTGAAGGTCCATGGTGACTTTTTAATGACTATAAAGCAACAAGGTAGCAAATATTCAATTTCAGCACTTTCGGCATATCATGACTTCATTTTAAACTGAGTCATGGCAGAATGTGGCAGTTCCCTTATGCCATGAGGTCTATACATTTTTCATGCTGTCTACAAACATGTTGCCTGTAAGTCGTTGCCACATTTTTCTGGTTTCGTGTCAGAAACTAGAAATCAAAAATGTGAGTGACAAATGTCATCCTCAACACATAGAAACCTGTTCTATATCCTCAAAACTGCAAGTATCCTGCATTCTAGCCACTTCCATTAGTCATTAGTCACATGCATGTATTATTTCATTGAAGGAATCTAAACGAAACAAGTATAAGGAGGCATAGTCATAAAAACATACTATGGTTTCGGTTGGAAGGGACCTTAAAGAACACCCAGTTCCAACCTCCCTGCCATGGGCAGGGACACCTTTCACTAGACCAGGTTGCTCAAAGCACCGTCCAACCTGGCCTTGAACACTTCCAGGGGTGGGTCACGTAATTTTACCAGAGAGGCTGCTAAATTAAGTGGCAGGGATTTATTATACTAAATGTATAATTCTCACAAGCTTCCTCCTGTAGTTTGAGTACATACTTTCTAGAAGTTCTTTTCATATTGACCCAGTGAAAGGAGTTCCTGGATTCCTTTAACAAAAATGCATTAGAAGATGAAAAAAAAATCTAGATTTGAATGGGAAAATAGAAGAGTGTAGGTAAATCTTCAGAACCATGTGGCTGTACTGTGGAAGAGCATAACAAACGTCAGTCTAGGGAACGTTAATATCTATTAATCTAAGTGCATTTGATTGGATACATAAATTATGGAATGACCGAGTGTCTAGTTTTCAAGAGGATCACACAGAATACAATTTCTCAGTAAAGGCAGAAAGAAAGGAAGGAACTATGAGCCAGGAAGGAGAGTCATTAATGGGTATTTTTTTTGTGGTGTTGTTGTTGTTGTTTCTCTAAACAGCACAAGAGAAATAGCAGCTGAGAGAAGGGATTAGGTCTAAGAAGTTTTCAGGAATTGGCACGGAAACTGATCAGTTGTGAATTAATGTACTTCTCAATTTTGGGCACAATTTAATGGAAAAAGAGTTAAAAGGACAGTAATTTATGATTCTAATGATGTAGGAATGATTACATTAATTTTGCTGTGTGCATCTTTGGGCACTACAATATAAGAAGGATATAGAGCTATTAGAGAGTGTCACAGAACCAAGTCTGTCAGAGTTCAAAAAATGTCTGTACAATTCCCTCAGGCAGGGGATCTGACTCTTGGGGTGTCTAGTGCAGGGCCAGGAGCTGGACTCAATGGCTCTTGTGGGTCTCTTTCAGCTCAAGATATTGTATGATTTTATGATCTTAGCTCTTGCTAGTAACCTGTAATTGTTGATAAAATTCCAAGCAAAACCTGAATTGAAGCTCAGGTCTCTGGCCAGAAAACTTGAACCATATTTATTGATTATGGTTTCAGTCATATTTCGAAGCATTTCAAAACATATGGCTCTGATTTTTTGGCTATTTTGCAAGTATCTTGAGAGTATCTTGTACAGAAACTGTATAATTCATCTGTTACATGAAAGAAAAAAGGAAGTTTATTTTGAAATTCAGGACATCTTACAGCTCCATTCATTGAAAAAGCATCTGAAGTAATTAAGAAACAGATAATCTACATTCAGAAAAATACAATACAAGTTGGTCTTTCTAAAATTAAAAAGGAAAGATTTTCTTGAATTTGCAAAACAACCATTATTCAAATCTATAAATTTTTTTGTCTTGATAGAAATCTGTTTACAGGGTGTTGATATTAGATTTTGGCCTCTACATGCTCATTTAGGCCAGGAAGCAAGTAGACTGAAAATGGATATATTTTTAAATAGCAAAGACAGAGCTGATTCTTAAATACAAACTTTGAAAATATTAAAAGCGGGCTTGGGAATTCTTTACTCAGGGTGTGATAGAAGGGAAGCTTCTGTAGCCAAACTAAGGCAGCTTCTAACAGACCATTTGTACAAATGAATGTGAATTTGTAGCTATCCACCCCTGTAGGCTGTACAAGCCAAAGTGAAAGACACCTTCAATCTGTAAAGAAAAGACTTTGTGTGCATTTGCATCCATCTTTATCGCCGTGCTCCTGAGCTTCTTGGTAGCAGCTGCAGAGGTGGCTTCAAGGAATGTTATGCTTCTTCTTGGTCTTATCTTTCTATTAGGTTTTTTATAGAGAAATCCAGAGAGGATTGTGATTCAGAGAACAGCTGCTTCTTTGATTCGCCTCTTCCTGTTCTCACTCAAAGGCTGCTGTACGTAAGCAAAAGGGCACCGGCGGGGTCGCAGGCGGGGAGGGGTGGGAGCCGTGCTCGGAAACAAGGACTGCTTTCCTCAAACACGGGTGGAGAGACACTGAAAGATACCTGCTTCTTTCTGCATTCAATTCCAATAGGAATTGGGCTTGCGTTATTGAGTTAACCTGAATAAAGATTTTTGGACATTGAGTAATTTCCCCACTTCAAACTGAGGAAAAACAAGAGGAAATAGTGTCATTTTTCTAATGAATCCTACGTTTTTAAACGCCTGTGAAAATTCTCAATACAGTTAGTAAGAAAACTTACATTTTTTGTTCAGAATTAGAAATCACCTAAAATCTTTAAAAAGATCAGGATTAGAATTTATATCTCACTCAAAATATGATTTGCTTGTGCTTTACCAACACCTGGAATTCAGTACGTGTTTGGCTACTAGTGGTAGGCAGAATTGTTTAACTTAGTTTTCTATATACAACCTGAAGGTTAGGAACCGTGGACAGTACTCTGCAATTTTAGTGATTGTTGTCTGTTTGCCATAATTACAGAGATATTTTAAACTTCCACGTTTTGTTGTAGACATAATATTAGGTAAGGAATAACAGCAGAGTGTTTTGAGTAATCTGTTATTGTGGACACATCCTGAAGACTAGCTGATGCTATATTTAGTCACTACGTGGTTAACTGTGACTAGACTAAGGATGTTATTTTTCGTTTTGTGTTTGAAGTTACAAATGTAGTTTTTGCAGTCTGAAATTCCTCAATTAAAGAAATAATAGTTTCAAATCAAAGTTGTGCATATGCACACACAGAGAATTTCCCTTTTGCTTTCTAGCAACTAGTTTATGTTGCTGTAGTTCAATTTAGTTGTTGAGTTTCTCTTGAAGCAAACAAGCTGAACAATATAAAAAAAATATAAATTCACACCCAACTCCAGTGTAAAATTTATTAGGGATATATCCATAATATATATTTTTAAGTGTTTTTATGCATATGTTTAAATGTGTATGTGTCCACATCCTTTATCTTGATCTTGTTCTCACTAAATAGAATCAAAGAGAGAACACTGTAAAGGAATGAAAGTTTAAAAAAAAACATACAAAAGTTATTCAGCAGGTATATTTATATAGTTCTCCAAAAAAGAGCTGTACAACTTAAAAAAAACCCCAACTTTTTTGAAGTGGTATTATTCCTAGCTGAAAGGATCTGATTTAGCATTTTAGGTTGAGCTGCAACTGGCATAATCTCTGCTTAGTTTTGTGCCTACTGTAAGTATCAGCAGCAAATGCAGACTGTTCAGAGAAGTTCAGGAATTCCTTCTGAGCAGGGTCAGGAGCCCAAAGACACAGAGGAATAAAGGAGGAAGCTGTATCATACTGTTTCATACTGTCTTCTGTGCAGGACAATACAGTTAGCAAATTACAGACAAATAAAGTTAGTAAATTACAGACATTACTTGCAAAAAGCATAGGGGATCTGTGAAAAAAATTTAATTGACTTTGGCCTAAGGGCAAAGTTCTGTTTGTACCAAAGATTCCATTTATTGAACTGAAGCCACAAAGGTACCCTGAAATTTTGTGGCTAAGGTTTACAGAGATGTGTGACTAATAAATGTTTACATAATTTTATTATATATGCAGACTCTAAATCTTTAAAATCATCTTAATATGCAGAGCCTAAACCTTTATAATGTCTTATGGTTCAATGATAATATTTTTGATAATCTGCATTGTTGCTTTTAGGGAGTTGTACAACATGTGCCTTTCTTAGGACAAAGGATCACAAAGGATCTTTCTTAGGACACAAAAAATCCTCTGGATTTCAAAACCAAAATTCAGCATCACAAAACAGACAAATATTAATTTGACAGCCATCAGTCGGTGCTTCCAGATATTAATTTTCTCACTTTTCATGACCTTTCTGCAAGAAATTTCCTTTTCTGCTTCTCTGCTAGTAGAATGGTTCCTAAAACACAACGGAGGAGGTAAATTCAAGTGTCAGCTAAAGGAGTCTGCCTGTTTTTAACACCGTGAGTTAGGAAGTTCTCCAAGGACCAGCCACCTTGAAAACAAGAGGGGAAATGTACTTGGAGATTTAAAATTTAAGTGACAGCACAAGAATTGCAAATTGCAAATTGTTCCTGCATTTTTTCAAAAGAGTTCTTCTGCTTTTTAAGTCACGTAGGTACACCTAAAAATTTTACCCTTTTTTAGTAGGAAATGATTCATGTTTCTAGGAGATCCTAGCATGCTAGTTCTGAAAAAATCCTAGGCATTTCAGGAGCATACCCTGTGTTTTCTAGCTTATAGTAGGTACACCATTCAAGTGACCATTGCAGAGATAGTCTGAAATAGCATCCCTTACATACAGCACATAGCATTTCAAATCCTCAATACCAATTGTTTTAGTCTCCATATCCATTGTCCTTTTAGCCTTTTCATGGTCCATCCCATTTATTGCAATTGGCCAGCAAGCCAATGTCTGCCAGCTGCCAGCTGTTTAAAGAAAATAAAGTCAAGAAGCATCCATAGTGAAGTGTTTCTGTCTTTCATGAAAACAGTTTGCATTCTACACGAAAAATTCTTTCGTGGTGTAAGGGAATTGACGTCAGTACTGTTACACCCAGAATGATTTTGGCCCTGCATGTCTATTATGCAATGCTTTCAGATGCACAGCTCTATGATGAAGAAATGATTGCCAGATGTGAGAGTAGTATTTTCCCTTGTTTTTTTGAGATCCACGAACAAATTCTCATGTGTGGACTGTGTACTTCCTCAGTGTATGTATGTGTGTATGTCCTCTAAGAATAATTCCATAGAAAATATTTGAAATGACAGCATAAGAAAGAATTAAAAAAAGAACCTCTACATTTATTGCTCTAAAAAAAAAAAGCTCATATAAGTATCTTTCATACATGTGATACAGGCTCCTCCTTCCTTCCTGCCAGGCAGAAACTGATAACATCTACCAAAATAGTGACCACTTCCAGCTTTGGGAGAGAAGCCCCCGGAAGGAAAAAAAGATACAATTGATAATTTGGCCTTCTCCCAAAGTCATGATAGAAAGCTTTATAAAGACACCTGTAGTTAAAGATGGTCAAAGGGTCACAGGATGTGTGGAAGAATCCAGTCGCTTGGAGCCATCTGTTGACTTTCCAAGTATAGCCGCAATTTTTTTCAATTAACCGTAGTAAAAAACTATGAAGTTTTCTTCATAGGATCATAATACTACTGTTACTGCATCTAGCAGTTTACTGCAAAAAATAATCAGCTCAGGCAAGGTAAAAGTTCTTTCCGGATCATGTTTCCCCAGAACTTTGTTCTTCACTAAATGTGTGTGATAAGTAGAAAACATTTATTGCTTTATCCTTTCATCTAGTTTAATTTGTTCTTTGTGCTTCTATTGGGTTTGTGTGGCAAGATTTTGGTAGCAGAGGTCTACTGGGATGGCTTCTATGAGAAGCTGCCAGAAGTTTTCCCCATGTCCAAGTGCCAGGCAGCTCCAGGATGGAACCCCTGCTGGCCAAGGCTGAGGCCATCAGCAGCAGTGGTAGCACCTCAGGCATTACAGAGTTAAGAACTCTGCTGCACAACACCAGCAGCACTCGGGAGAAAGGAGTGAGAACACATGAGAGGAGCAACTTTGCAGACACCAAGATCAATGAAGAAGGAAGGGGAGGAGACGCCAGAGCAGAGATTCTCCTGCAGCCCATGGAGAAGACCATGATGTGGCAGTTTTGCCCCTGCAGCCCATGGAGGCCACAGTGGAGTACAAATCCACCTGCAGCACGCAGTGAACACCATAATGGTGCAGGTGGATGCCTGAAGGAGACTGTGATCCTGTGAGAAGTCCATACCGGAGAAGTTCTGCAGCATGGTTTGTGAAGAACTGCACCCTGAAGGAAGGACTCACATCGGGGAAGATTATGGAGAACTGTCTCCTGGAGGAAGGACCCCATGGTGAAGCAGGGGAAGCATATGAGGAGACCCCCCGGTGGAGGAAGAAGTGGCAATGTGTGATGAACTGACTGCAGTCTCCATTTCCCATCCCCCTGTGCTGCTTGTGGGGAGCAGGGAGAGGATTTGGAAGGGAAGTTAAGCCCTAGAAGAAGGGAGGGGTGGAGGGAACATGGTTTAGGACTTGGTTTTGTATCTCACTACCCTACTCTGATTTGCTTGTTAATAAATCAAACTAATTTCCCCCAGCTGAATCTGATTTGCCTGTGACACAAATTGGTGAGTGATCTCTCTCTGTCCTTGTCTCAACCCCCTGAGACTAACTGTATTTTCTCTTCCCTATCCAGCTGAGGAGGTGAATGACAGAGTGGCTTTGGAGGGCACCTCATCACAGTGCTGATCCCTCCCCTAAGTGCCAAATGAATTGGACTCTCAGTATTTAGGGCTGGAACTGAAGTATCACTTATGGAATTTATTCCATTTTGAAGAAACTGAATGTAAAACCAACACACTTGTACATGACTTGGGTTCTTGTTGCAGTGCATCCAGCACGTGAAGCTGAGTCAGTCTCCTGCACAGAGTAGTTGTACTCTAAATTGTAACAGTTCAAGCTGACCATCAGTACTGCCTGATGTTAGTGGTTAGATGGAGAGGTGGACCTGGTTTGAGTTGTATGCAAAAAGCAAATACAGTGCATCTAAGAACTTCAGGATTGTGACCAAGAAGTCTTTTGAACAAGAAAGGGGGGTGGGATTGGCAGAGATTCCACTAGAAGAATGAAGAAAATAAGCCTATGTAGTTCTTGATATTTCTGAGTGGTAGGCCTCCTTCTTTGAGTTAATCTCAGGTTTCTGTCTTCCATCTGCAGTAAAGCTAGGAAAAACTGTAAAGCTAGGAAAAACTGTAGAAGCTCACAGGAAATAATTAAAAGAGGTGAAACTTTAAAGGGCCACTTCAGATGGATTGCTCAGGCATAGAGAACCTTAGGTCTGATACAGGAAGTCACAGTTGCTGCTGCTTGGATATTTTCAGACAATGTATCTTAAATAAAACACAATTGCCTTGTGAATAAAGAGTCACTATTTGTTTCTCTGCCTTTTGACTGAAGACAGAAATGCATTCTTTTTCTGACAGACAGGAGGCAAGATCCATATGAAGCAATACTCATCTCCTAGTCGTGCCCAAACATATATGAGATGGTGGGCAAGAAAGACTGATGGAGACCAACAAAGTCTTTTCCCTGGCAATATGAGACATAGCTTGGAACATCCAAAGCAGCAAAGTCAACAGGAAGGAAGGGTGCACAGAACAGAATTGCAGAAGCAGAAATAGTCCCTAGTGGAGAATCACTTTGGGGTGGCTCAGCCCATTTTGTTTTTAACCTTACAAACACAGAGGATGGAAAAGCATGGAAAACCAGAAAAGTTCAGACAAAAGGCCAAGATACCTAGAGTGGAAACAATCTTGAGATCTGTTTCTAGTCAGCGCTGCACATCTGTATGTGTAACAAAAGCACTACCCAGCTCATCACAAAATTAACAGCATGGAGTGATCCAAACTGAGAACAGCAGAGGAACTGTGGATGAAGGCAGAGCACTTGAGCTGGGGGAGCTGGGGAGTTGTGTAACACCTGCTTGCAATACTGTTGGCACTAGCTACCACTCTGAGTCTGTCACTTTCCAAGTTTTCTGAAATAGTATAATATAAAAACCTTAAGACAAAAGGACTGGTATTTCTGCAGAATTCCCTCTCTCTTATTCACAGCCATCATATACCAACCAATTTCTGAGATGATGTATTCAGTATCCTATGGAACTCTAATGAACTTGAAGTTATTTAGAGTATAAATCAGACTCAGCTTTGCTCTGTTTCCTTTAGATTTCATATGCTTATTGCCCTCAAAACTAGCTGGTCCCTCCTCCTTTTATTTCTGCAACTCATTTCCCACAGCTGTAGTATTTATTCAAAATCCTTGGCTCTTGTTTTGCCTCTCATTTTGCTGCCTGAATAATTTGATCCTCTGGAGTATACTACTTTAAAACTGTTGCACACACCAGATGAGAGATATTTTTGCACCTCTTTTCCAAGGCCAGATTAGAAATGAAATGATTTCTGTTTAGATAGCTAAAGACTGGGGTTTTTTATTTTTTATTTTTTTTTCTTTTTCCTTGAGCATGTATCTCTCGTTTTCAGTATACTCATTGAAACACAGTCTCTGCCATAATTTTTAGGACTGCAAGCAGGGAGCTGAATGGGAGCCAGGGTATTATTTATAAAGAGAGTCTGGGCAGTTAGTGAAGTAAAAGCAAGTATTGTTTGGTATATAATGCCCCTTGATGTTATTTCTCTTTGTCATGCTAATATTGTTCTAGATCTCTGCTGTGTCAAGTGCAGACAGGAAACTAGTCAAGAGTGGTGTGTCCTTGACAAAAAGTATATTTAGAAACAATAAAAAATAATTACTTTCAACATTCAGTAAGAACATTAATTGTTAATTTCTGAGGTCCTTGTGGAGATAGCTGTTTTTAAAATGGCTAACACTGAAACAAAATTAACCAACCACAGTTTCTTGTAACCTCTGTTTAAATGTCCAGTGAAGGAAAATGTCTGAGGTTCAGGGAGCAGACAAGTCTTCATTTCAAACAGAATCCTAGAATCACTGAACAAGATAATAGTTTGGGTTGGAAGGGCCCTTAAATATCATTTCATTCCAAACCCCCTGCCGTGGGCAGGGATGCCGCCCACTATATCTGGTTTCTTAGAGCCCCATACAACCTGCCACAAAACACTTCCAGGCATGGGGCACCCACAATCCCTCCAGGCAACGTGTTCCAGTGCTTCATCATCCTCCGAGTAAAGAATTTCTTCCTAACATCTAATCTAAATTTGCCCTAAATTTAGATTTTCTAAATTTTGCCCTAATTTTTTTTTCAGTTTAAAACCCTTGTCCTGCCATTGTCCCCCTGTATAAAAAGTCTCTGCATTTTTTATAATCGCTCTTTAGGTGGAAGGTGCTGTAAATTCTCCTTGAAGTCTTCTCTACTCCAGCTGAGCAACCCCAGCTCCCTCAGCCCAGAGAGCTGCTCCAGGCCCTTGGTCAGATTCATGGCCCTCATCTGGACTCTCTCCAACAGGCCCACATCTTTCTTATGCTGAGGACCTCAGAGCTGGATGCAGGTAGGACATTCTGCACTCTCACAAGGGCCATGTAGAGGTGCAGGATTCCCTCCCTTGTCCAGTTGTTTCTTGAACATTTCCTGGGGTGGTGACCTCTCTGGGGAGTCTGTTCCAATATGTGACAACCCTTTTCATGAAGGACTTCTACCTGCCTGATGTCCATCCTGAACCTCCCCTGGCATTGTTTGAGATTATGTCGTCTTGTCCTGTCACTTGTCACCTGGCAGAAGAGGCTGACTCCCCCTTCACTACAACCTCCTTTCAGGGTGTTGTAGAGATCAATAAGATCTCCCCTGAGCCTCCTTTTCTCCAGGCTAAACAATCTCTGCTCTCTCAATTGCTCCTCATAGGACTTTCTAGATCCAGCTTCGTTACCCTTCTCTGGACATGCTCCAGCACATGCTCAGTGTCTTTCTCGAAGCAAGAGGCCCAGAACAGGACACAGCAATGCTTCAAGTTCCAGATGAAAGTTCAAATTGCTGTTTTCTTTCTAACTGGTGTTAATACTTTGGCTTTGACATATGTTTGCTTGGTTTCTGAAAATATGTTTCAGTTAAAGAGTGACCTATAGCGCTAAGTTCAGAACTCAGATTTGGAATGTAGTTTGCCAAAATAAGAGCGGGAGATGACACGTATCAGTTTTTGTCCATATATCCTTTTATTTATCAATAATATGTATATATCAACATTGAAATATTTTACACACGCACAAAGGTGTCTGTGGCTGTATACAAACATGCATATACATATAAGACGCATGATGATGTACACTTTGTTGCTAACTATAACCATTATTTGGCATTGCAGAGATCTGGCTTAGTTCAGAACAGAGAAGTCTGTAACAGTTTTCTTCTCTGCTACCAGGAAGATTCTCACATTCTCTTGTAAGATACTAAAATTTTCTATCAGTTTGACCCCTTCTGTGGTGCCTGGTGAAATCTAACAGCAATCAATTGTTAGTTATTGGCCAACACACAGTTTTTAAACTGTAGGAGTGATGTAAGATGCTTTAGGGCATACTTTGATCTCATGTGCTTTAGCAAAAATGGAACATGAGGGAGTACAAACAATAAAGATATCCCCTTTAACTTGCTAAAGAGCATCTTTTAAATTTGGAACAAAGTTTCACACTAAATGTTTCTCATTACCATTGTCAATACAAAGCTAATGTTGAGGACAATGGTTAGAACATTAATCATGTAGAGAGTGGAGGAAATGTCCTAGCTAAACTGAGTAAGCGGAGGCATTCTGGAGAATGTTTGCTCTAGGAGTTAGTCACCCTTCCACAGTCACAGAGCTGGCTTCCACTAACACAGAGGTAGCTGGCTGTGGGGTTGACTATTTTTAGTATGAATGCATAAAGATGACTAACACTGCATCATGCCTTGGAGTGAACACATAGCATTTGTCAGAAATTCATGTTCTACAGAATTTAAGAAATACCATGAGTGACTGTATCTATGTCTAATGAATTTCTCATAGAGAGGAAGTGATTGAGCACACAAGGCAACTTCTCCATACAAAGAAATAATGAGTTTTGTGAGCACAGAGGAAGAAATGCATCTCTCTTAAAATGATCATCAAGGAAAAGAAGGTAATGGAATAAGCCAGAAAGATCATCATATTCCAAATTGTCCTGCTATCTATCATGATGCTTGTGAAGTTCAGTGGAAATGTGTGTATATATGAGATCAACCAAATCTCAGTGGGGAGGACAGGATATGAGAACTATGCAATTAAAGTATTTGAAAGATGTAAAACATGTAAGGCTGTAAGATGAGGTGTTGAAGGAGGTATGAAATACATCTCTTTGTGCTATTGTATTTTTTATCACATAGAAGAAATATGATTGTGACAACAATCAGTGGATGCATAAAACTGAAAAAAGGAAAACAAGTATAAATAGCAAGGAAACCCCATAATTATTCCTTCTCCATATATACACCAGATACATCTTTTCAACAGTCAAAAGGGGAGTTCAAGTTCAGCTTCTAGTGCACAAAGACGTATAGCAAGTACTCAGTCCACTTGCATAAATATCAGAATTTAGCATTCAGCCAACTTGTATGATAACTTGAAGAGAAAAAAAGGAGGAATAAAAGGAGTGAGCTAGTTCAGAGCAAGCAGACAGTAGTCTGTCAAGCAAATGGAAGTATTCTTTCTTGTCTCACATGCAAATCATCTGCAGATTTCTTTCTATTGCTGCAGTGTGTTCACTTATTTCTTTTATTATTTTAGGAGGAATATTTTATCACCAACTAGTACTATCTACATAAATGAGCTTGTTCTCCACACCCTGGCATGCTACACTATGGGTAGTGCAGTACATGGGAATCCATGGTGTCATTGTGACATGACCACCTTTGCATCTTCTGGCTTCACAGGCTTGCTTGAAACTGACTTGGTTGAGCTACTATTGAAATAAAAACACATAAGCATCAGACAAGAAAGACTCACAGATACCCAAGAGCCATATGGAGCTTCCATGCAGTGAAGGCTCTGGTCAGGAGCTGAAGCTGGCTAAATAAAGTTTGCTGAAAGGTCTGGACAGAAATTCTGCCTCAGGTTGTATTCCATGCAGTTCAGTAACTTTTGTACCCTGATAAAAATAGATACTAGAGAGAATGTAGCCTGTAAAATCCACAGTGCAGCATGTCAATTTTGATGTTTTCCATTTACTGAGGGGTCCTGAAAAAGTCCTAAATATTAATCTTTTTTTCTTTTTCTCCCCCCAGAAACAGCACCAGCTGTCTTCTCTGTATGTGAGAGTATAGTTATTTATACTAAATCAAGGATGCTTCTGTTTGAAATTACATAAATAGGCCGTCTTCAAAAACAAAAAAGAAAAGATGAGATACTGATTGTCACAGAAGGGCATGGATAATGGAGGTCTTCTCATTAGAGCCATAGAATTGTTAAGGTTGGACAAGACCTCTAAGATCATCAAATCCAACTTAAACTGACACTGCTGTATTCACTATTAAACCATATATCCAAGTGCCACATGCCTTTTGAACACTTCCAGGGATGGTGATCCCACCACTTCCCTGGGCAGCCTGTTCCAATGCATGACCACCCTTTCAGTGCAGACTTTTTTCCTAATATCTGATTTAAACATCCCCATAACTTCCACCTCCTTTTGTCCTGTTGCTTGTTACCTGGGAGAACAGACTGACCTCTGCCTTGTTACAAGCTCTAGAATCATAAATTAAGGTTGGAAAAGACCTCTAAGATCATCAAGTCCAACTGGTAATCCAGCCCTGCCTTGTTCACCACTAAACCATATCCCAAAGTGCCACGTTAGGGGCCTTGAGAGCAACATAGGAAGCACAGTATAGTGTATTGTAGAGTTGAACCCGCTCTATGTGTTACAGACCATGTGTAGAAGAGCACATAGTCAATGAAATTTCACTGTAGGTTTTCCAGCTGTCTGACATGAGTCCACTGGAAAAATAAGGGGAAGAGATATATTTTACAATTGTTTCATCTTTGCAGCTGGCCATGTCTCAGCTACTGCACATAAAGTGGGGCTTAGGAGACCAGACATTCCATCTTCCCACACAGGAGAAAGATGATCAAACACAACACAAACTGAAAATATAGCTCAGGCAATGAGTCGCTCATTTGTGACATTCCCTGCTATGGTATGGGAAGAAACTTTGGCATATTCTTTTCCTGTAATGTTCAGCTGTGGAGCTAATTTCAAATGAAGCCACACACATATCTGACACACCCAAACCTATACTTCATTATGAGGGATGTCCTATGTTTTAGACCCAAATTAACATCAGTCACGTAAGGACACAGTGTCCTCATTTCAGTTATAGTAAATTACTGCATGAGAAACACTGAATCATAAAGTTCAGATTTAAAGCCTTTATAGTTAATTTTTATCCCCTTGTCTTCTTTGTTTGTATATTCATTTTAAGATTTTGACTATATCATCAGGCTTTATTACAAAACTTCCCTAACCCTTATTGGGAATAACTCCTTTATAGAATTTAAATCAGTAAATAAATTGTCTTGTAAGCAACCTTCTGTAAAGACCTTGTCTCAGAAAATACATTTTTTTATACTTTGTAATCCGTAGGAAGCAATAGCATATGAACTCAATTTTCAGTTATCAAAGAAAGTTTTACAAATACCAGGAAAACAAACAAAAAAAAATTTGTAAGAACCATTCTAGGGCACAGTATTCTACTTTTGAAGAAAAATAAATCTATTGACTATTTGTTGCTTACTTATTGTCTTCTTCTGTTTGTTTGTTTTTGTTCTGTTTTCTGAAGAAATATTTTTGAAAGCCACTTTTCTAAATGGCATTTATTCTGGAGAATTTTCTTTATTTGGCATTAATGTTTCTATTCTCTTTTGGAAGGGCTTAGACAATTCATATCTATCATATATCTATCACTTCAGTACTGCCATCTCAGAGATGCAATACAGAAACCATTGTAGTAGCAAAAATATCTGCTAATGGATTAAATAATAACTCCTCTTTTATTACTTCTGCCCTAATAACATACTAGTTATTTAGATGATTGTATACTGTGAAACATCTGTCAGCACTATTTTTTAGTAAGTCAAAATCTGTAAAAGTAGCTGGTCTCATCTTGCTATAAATGGTATTTGTCAAATTTGTCATCTTTCCATAAATCTCTGAATGTCCAACTTGTAAAGAGATCACTGTAAACTTGAATAGCTGTGATTTTCTGAGAAACGGATGAACTGGAGAATGTAGGGGAGAAGAGACTATTTTCCCAAGTTGTGCACATTCTTAATATGCATATATAATTTTCGGTCCTGCTGCTTGCTTCTTTTTGTTTTAAAACAAAACAAAAAGAAGCAAGCAGCTTTGTTCCTGTTTCTGACACTGAAACTATGTCAGATGCAAGGAGGGGACCAAGCTGACAAATTCAGACACCATCATCTCTCAGGATACTTAATGACTCAGAGAAATACAGTAAAAATGGTACTACCCTGCCTGCTAGCTCTCCTTTAACCCCATTAGAAAAAAAAATGAAGTGTTCAAAACAGGGCCAAAGAGACAAACAGAGAAAGCAGAAAGGATCTTGATTATCTTGTTCTTACTGTCTTTAGAAGAAAATATACTGAAAGAATTTTATTGAATTGTAATTCATTGATATATTGAATTCATTTGCTGTCATCCTTTGTCTCAGTGAATAATACAAAGCTGTGCAGGATACAGGTATATCGTAAAATCAAAGAAAAAGCATCAGCTGAAATAAAATCATATTTTTGCCTTAAACACATATGGTTGACACTACTAAACATAATGCATCACTGAGTCATACAGAATGGCAAAACACATTTATTTTTCTCCGTATTTTATATTTGTTTATGTTAGCTTTTGACAGCATTTTTGCTGCTTCTCATATAAAATCTGTCCCCCCTGTTGCTTTGTGGATCTTTCAGACAGCACAAAGGATCTTAAGGACAGGGTTCTGAGTCATACTCCAGCTTGAAATATCTTAATTTTCTTTTTAAAGATATGAGATTTCATATCTTTGTTACTTCATGTAACAAATAGTAACTTTATATGCACATACACTTCTAGAATTACACATTGTGCATGGCTTTTACTTATTCTCATTCTAATAAATCAATTTACATATTCAAAGCTTGAACATGTAACATAATATAAACATGTATTTATTAATCTTGAATGCTCACCTGTGAGGTCAGTCAATATTGCTCTTTCTCCCACCATAGGAAAATAAGGATCAAGAAATATCTTATTCAAGCCTACAACAGATTTAATTAAATTCTCAGACTTAGGAAAATCCTCTCGATTTTAGGCCTACAAGTGTATTACAATATTGAACTTCTTACAGAGCCCATTAATTTTTTTCCCCCCTCATTTAAGTGCCCTGGAAATTTTAGATATTCTTCCACTCCTCCCTCCCAACTAGGATGTAGCCTATTACAGAGACCAGATTTATTTTAAATTCCAGTTTCCATCCGGAATCATTTTAACTGCAGAGAAGCAACCAAAGACCAATTAAACTGACCTACCTGTTACCTGGAAAAAAGTAGAATTTGAAGTTTAGTTCTCAAAGTAATTATCTGGATCTAACAGGCAGGACTTGGACTAAATCTTGCCTGGGGCAGGCTTTTCTGACACAATAATTAGCCCTAAGGAAAAGAAAACAACCAACTTAAATCCCCCCAAACCTAATATGTGCATGATCAGGTCACAGAAGCTGAAACTAGAGCGGAAAGAAAAGACTTCTCAGGATTTTCCTGTCTCAAGTAGACTAATTTTACAGTGTCCTCCCACATACAGCAGCAGTGCTCTGTGCCACAGATTTGTGGTGATGCTCTTAGAAGCCTTGAACTTTTAATCTAATTCATTTTACTGTCGAGAAATTTACTCACTTCATGGATGTAGAGGTCTGTTTACATGAATCTAACAAAGAGAGAAAAAATCCCCTTCAAATTATTATTATCAGATGGAGAAACAGGAAGAAACTTTGTATAGTCTTAAATAAGTTAATGGCTATGCAATACTGAGGAGAAAGGAGCATGGATCTGTGACTGATGCCTGAAGGTGTTGCAATGATTCAGATAAAATGGATAAAAAATAGCTGTCAGTGACTTTTTTGATGGCTTTTTTTGGCTAGTGAGATTTTTATTTTTTTATTATTGCACCTCTCTGTTTGTAAGTTTTGAAGACATGTGAGGCAAATAACATGAAGGTCTTGCACAGATGAAGATGGAATTTCTTATGATGATGTGTACAGAAGCTGTCCAAAACTCAATAAAATGATAGTGCCTGTGACTGATACCTGATTTGTTTGTGAACTTGAGTCGAAAGGGGCCAGTATTCTCTACATGCATGTATTTGTTACAGTTTTTCACCTGTAATTTCACTTTATTATAAAATTCAGAGTACTCCATAGGCAGTCCCATTGATTTCTTCCTCGGACCAAAGTAGACAAATGCTGGTAATCCCCTAAAATTAAGGATGGTATAACCGCTTTAAAAAATAAAAAGTCCTTTGGGTGCTCCATTTGCTGGACTCCATGAGGGTACGAGAAAAATTAAGACAACTTTGCAGCACTGCACCGTATTTCACAGGCTGCTACAGTACAAAATTTAGTTAACTGACTACGTATATTCCAATTTATGGCAGGAATTGTAATACACTCTAGATATTAGAGTTTGGAGTATTGCCATCCTTTCATACTCCTGCACATATGGCACAGGCAGAACCAGAGAGTATTACTGAGAAAGGTGCTTAGGCAGAAGTGTATTCTAGAATGTTAAATACAATAAAAATTATGGGTGAGATTTTGAATACAGGAACCCTCTGCAGATGAAAATAACTGCAGGACCATTCTGTGCTGCTAAGGAAGACACACTGATTCTGCAGTCAGAAGAGCCTAACTTCAAACAGCCACCATAGCTGCATAAACCACTTGAAAAAATAATTTGTTAAGCTTTTCCATTTACAGCTGAGGATGATGATTCTGTTCTAATTTCACATACATAAAGAGGCAACAAATTTTTAAGTTTTTATAAAATACTTTCTTCATCTAACTACCATGTCTGATGGGAAACAGATGCTACACAGCTCAATGCAACAAGATGCTTAAACAATTACCATGTTTAAACAAGTCATGTTATATTGATGAAGGCCTAATATACAAAGCTGCTAGATGCTTTGGATGTCTAAATAATATCAATATTTTCTGGGAATTATACAAACAGGTAATTATTGTAAACTGGTTTTATTACATTGCCACAGCAATCACAAAATTACTTATGTCTCTGTTTACTTATACATTCAGCTAATTCAGTGCTGTAAAATAACTTGGTTGAGTTTTACACAGTGAGAGTAGAATAACTTGTTTTTTTTGCCTGATGGTTCTATGGTAAGTCAGTATCATCACATCTCACCCACCCTGCTTTGTCAATGGATGATTACAGAATTGCCACAAAGAGGAGAGAGAGGTACACTAAAAAAACCCATGTTGAAAATGACATTAGTTCTCCATCTCCCATGTCCTAAATAATGTCACTAACCATTATCCCAAACTGACAGCAAGTCAACTTCTGTTTTCTGTGTAAGAACAAGAATGGGACAATCCCTTTTACAGAAGGCTCGTGTTTCTGGAGCGCTAATGGGCAAAAACTGAATTTTAACATACAGTCTTACTCCATATTCTAAAGAGAGAAGGTTTCTGGAAGTTTGAGGAGAACCAGAGCCATTATCAAGGGAAAACACTGAGAATATGGCAATCTGATATACTACTGATATTTGTAGTTCATTTTAACTCTCCTGGATGTTGCAAGAAATAAATATTCACAAATCTCTGCAGCAAAACCATCAAGTTTCACCTGTCCTAAAGCTGCTTAAGGAATTTGAGAGACCTGAAGTTCATTAGCCAGATGAATCTAAGTCCATATAGATTCTAGCATTTGCTGCTGCATTTAATTTTAAACAGATAGGAAAAAATATACTTTTTTTTTTTTTTTGTTAGCTAGAAGATACAGCATTCCCCACGTAGTTTCAACTTTTACAAGTGCCACAGTCATATAAACATACTGCATTGCTTTAAATTACCTGAGGACTTACATTTATTTTTCCAGGCGCATTTTAAAACTGTCCCTAAACAGAGTATGAGGAAAAAATACTATAGGCATTATTCCCTTGATTGGTCATTAGGCTCTGCAAAGTAAGCTGCCCTTCATGGGTAAAAGATAAAAGCAAAAGCTAGTCAGAAAGGTAACACAAACTCTCTGAACCCCATTAGGTGAAAATATTGCCCATTTTTTTTTTTCACTAAGTTACCATGGAGCACATGATTATGATTATTTTAAAGCCATGCTTCATTTAGATAAGTAATCAACTCAATGGAATTGGCTTTATAGAACTGCTGAACTAAATCTAGTCACACATGTAAGCTTTATGAAATGAGAAAACATCTGCTACACTGATGCACCAGCAAAAAAAATAATTGTGAACTTTACTTACCACGGATATGCAAATTAAAATTACAACAGCTGGAAATCTTTAAAATAAAAAATAAATTGAGCAGGTAGTAAGTATTTTCTGAAAAAAATCTGCCTAATTCTGTCAAATTAAGGAAGTGTAAATTACTTCAACTTGTAACAGCAACTTGTTAAATTAGTTGTCCTGTTAAAAGAGTCTCATAAATTTGATCCTTAATTAAATGTTGATACTAGTAATTCTGACTGTGTTAGGGTATCTGTCACAGATATTTTAGTTTTGAAGGATGTTACATGACACTACAGCTGTTAAATACTTTTTCTGCACAGAGGTTGTGGTAAACTCTGAACAGTGTCTAGACATGGCTGCCAAAAGCAGCTCCTAAATGCATGAAGACTTAAATTCCTTGTAAAGTGTGAATTTCACAGTCTAAATCAGTTTGGAAACTGTAGACAAGTACTAAGCTAAAGGAAATTCTAATTTGATATTTTCATGGAAAGGAATAAATATAGGTACTTGCACTGGACAAGTGCAGCCCTTGTTGTTACCAAAATGAATGCTAATGATATTCTTTAGCAAGTACAGGATCTGCAATCAGAGTTTTCCCCTTCAGTAAGAGTAACTTTGACTAGATTTAAGATGCTTCTATAATTCATCCTGTATAATTCAGTAATTACCAACAAGAAAGACCAGAAGACAAAAGCAATTGACACGGCAACTTTAGAGTTAAGGACAAACATGTGGTATTAAGAATGCAGAACTGAAAATCAGGTCTCCAGCTGAGTTCTCCTTTCATGGTTTCTGCTTGTGTGTTGCCTCCTTGCTTGCCACAGTCTGACATGAGCCTTCCCAGCCAAGGTTTCTATCACATACAGCACATACTGGCTGATTACCAACCAACAGACACAATCAGGGAAGGTGCACTCCCATTGATGCTGCAGAAGCATAAACGTCTGAGCTGAAATTGTCACTGGACGAGTGCAGCTGTGCTCTGTTTCATCAGATGGGGACAAGAATCAAAATGACTATCTGTGGTACTTTTTCTTTTGTCTCCTCAAGTTTTTATTTTCGTGGTGCAGGGATTGGTAACTGCTGGAAACAACTGCAGCTTCTGGGGGAATGATTTAGTCAACAAATTGTGGAACTATAATTGCCCTGAAACTGGGGACTCATCAGGCTTGTACTAAGAAACTTTAGGTAGCATGAAGTTGATTTCATTAAACTCGGACTTCTGTCTTCTCATGAATTAGCAGAAGATGTTTTAGACTGAAATGTGTAACTTTGAAACCAAGAAAAATGTCTCCCATGATTATAAATACTCATAGAAATGTGTGTGGAAATCTCTGCAGACTTCAAAAAACATGAAATCAGCAACTTAGCAGAGTTGGAATTATCTTATTTGTTGTGGTTGTTTTGGTTGTTTTTCTTACAGAGAAAAGAGACAGAGAACAAGTATAAAAGAAAGAAAATAACTGGTAAAAATATTATCCAGGTTTTATTTGATGCTCCATGGTGATGAAATCAAGCAGTGTTATGTAGTCTAAAAAAGCCACAATAGAAAAGGATAGTGCTGAAAAGATAGTAAAAGAGCTCCATCAGTCACAAACTGATAGGTAGCTTTCTTTACCAATTGTCCAAAATTTTTAATAGTGCTATTTGTGCTTTTAGAGGAAATTTCGTAGTGCTAGAGTCAACCTGGGCTCAAAATTTTGAGTATCTTGCTCATTTAAAAGGAAAATTCAAAGGATTTTGTGTCTCTGAGTATGGGGATTTAATTTGACTTCAGTAAGAGATGTTTTGGTCTGACATAATTACAGCAATATATTACAAGAAAATAAATATGGGACCTTATTGCATTGATCTTATTTTTAATGTGGGTGAGTATCCTTCTTTCACGGTTACCATGTTATCACAGAATGGATAAAGAAAACCTTATGATTTTCCATTTTCACTTCAAGGATTCCATGAAGAAAACAGAAATGTCTGCTTTAAGTCATGTAAACTACCCAAAAGCATCCTGACAAACATGAATAAAATCAGGCTGCTGTTCTTGGTGTAGTCAATCACAACATTAGCCATGGGAATTCAGCTTGTCAGAAATGCAGCTCTCTGGTGTCAAAGAAGAATGAAAAGATGGCACTTTGCTGCTGTGGAATGGTAATGATATGCACAATGGAATCTCACTTCTTGGGTAAGTTCTGCCTCAGGAGAACATGAAAATTACCTGACAAGAACAAATAATGGTAAACATGAAGTGCTTTTCAGTAAAGCTCGCAGTGATTTGAAAGAAATCTTTTTTGATACATTAAAGTAGGGGCTCATGTGAAAGAATATCAATCCTATACCCAGAAGTTCACTCAGAGCAGTTTTCAATACTAGTACCATAGTGCTAGTACTACTTATGTAGATAATCTTCAAAAAATTCATGCCAATTTTTCTGGTAATCATCGCAGAGCTTTCTAGGAATGGAACAGAACGGAAAGGAAAGGAAAGAAAAGGAAAAAGCTATATGTGAGATGCACTAAGTCCCAAATATTTAAAGCTAGGGATGTTACTGTGATTCTACACAGAAATTGTTTTGAATGAAAAAACCAAAATCAACTCAACAACAGTTCGTGTAGGTACTGCTTGCGATCAATGGACATTCTATATCTTGTTTTACTTTTAAAAACCTCATCCAATATAGCTAAAGAATAGCCTTGTGGATGCTGTTTCTTTGGTTAGATGGTGGACTAGACCCTAAAAAAAGACAGGTTTCTAGTGATCTACTCCTTCTTCCTATCAAAGCCATGTTAGCAAGAAACTTCAAACAAAAGTGAGTAAAAGCACTTCCACTTTAAAAGGTTCTTTTGTTATGAATCTGGATAACTCAATTCTATTACAAAGTGGCCATTTATAATTTGTATAAGCAAAAAATCCCAGCAGGATGTGGCTTATTGAGAGATAACCACATGCCCAGTGGCTTTGCTTTTATACCCATAAACATTCATTTAAGACGATCGTCTCTCATTGAAGTTGGTGACAAAAGATGCACTCCATTCAGTGGGAACAGACTCAGGCCTTAATGCAAGAAACGCATAAAATGGTGTCTTCTTCTGGTTCTGGAAACCTCATGGTAACCTATGGGATTCTTGAGCAAACTTGGGACAAAAGTATACAGAATGAAGTAATTTAGTTTGTACTAGTAGGATGGGAAATTCTTTCTAATCATGCTTGAGATGAATGAAAATCAGACCGTCATATGTTTGAGACTAATAATATTGTTATACATCCTTTCATCTCAGAGTGAAACAAGAGCTGAAACTCCTATTGATTTTGTTGTGTTATTTTGAAAAATTCCAGTGTAGGAATAAGGAAATACTAAATTTCAGCATTTTCACAATGAAATATTTTCATATGGCCAAACTGAAGTCTTTCACGTAATAAACAGGTCATGTGTCTTTGATGAAGTATCATCCCTCTCATTGGAAAAGAGAGCTAGACCAAGAAACACTAGCCTGCAAGAGGGAATATGCATATGAAATGTAAAGCAAAGCAGCTGCAGAGAGATATTGATTTCAGTATGTGTTGACTTCAAATGAAACATTTCAGATTAGTTTGGCAAACCAGAATATTTGGTTTCATATTCAGTCAACTGGAAAGAATATTTTTTTTGTTTTCCTAATGGGAAAGGGAAGGGATTCTACACAAAGGCTTTTCTCCCATAAAAAAAAGGATATTACAACACTATCTTTTCTATAAGGTTAAAAAAATGCCCCAAACATTTTGATATAAAGTCTTCAGCTAGCTCTGAGGTATACAAAACCCCATGATAGTTCTGCAGGCCAGACCTATCATTAGTAAATCACAAAAGAAGTTGCTTTTTGACTGCTCTTTAAAAGTTTTCACCAGGCTAACAAAGATGCAAGGTCAGTTTTATTTCACGGCTCCTTGCTTTAGTGTGACCAAGATGACATTTGCCAGGAACTTTCTTTTGATGGACAAGAATTTTGATGAAAAAAAAAATAGAAAAGCTGACACTAATTAGCACTTTTAAAAGAAATGTTAGATGATCAGTCACTAACTTGGAGACCTTTTGATGGTACAAGGTCCTAGAGTAATTTTTTAAAAGCAATTAGTAGACAACACAGCAAAAGCTTACATTTCCATGATTACTGCTTTCCTTCATTTATTTAATATCTAACAAAATAATTTTTTCCCCAATGTTTGCAAACAACTAGCATTAAATATATTTATAGATAATCTGAACGGTCAGAAGAGAATAAAACAGAATGAATGAACATTTCATTAGGTTATGCTCTATACCTTGGTGAAATATGGAAGACTAATTCCTCGCCATTTGCAGCAGCTTAGGCGGTTTAGGAATTCTTTACTACAGTAGCATCATTTCGGTTGCATCATTTCGTTTCTTCAATTCCATCTATATTTTAGTTCTTTTTTTTCTAATTCAAGCTCTATTCTCCTTCCTAGACCTCTTCAGTACAAACACCTAAACCAAATTGTGTTTATCATTCAAAAGTATGAGGGAAGAAGAAAAAAGTCAGAACAATCAGCCAGCTTTTCAGGTGACAAAATTTGCAGGCACTTGTATAGGTGGAAAACATTGCCTCTATTAAATTCCACTAGAATTCACTGACTACAAGTGTAAGGCTGCCATATCATCAGGGTTTTTTTAGCAGAATGTTTTATATATGAATTTTGTTTGGACACTTGTGTGAGAGACTGCTGCTTAAGAGCAGTGTAGGTGTGTGACTTAAAAGTGCAGGAGGCAAAAATTGCCTTTCAGGAATGAAAGCCCAAACACATTTGTGTATGTGTTTATGTCAAAATACAGGAAACACGAGTATTACAATGAAATAATTAAAAAAATAGCACACATCCATGCGTTGTTTTATTCAACTGCTTTCTCTGCAATTTATCTTCATTCTTCTGGAAGCTGGTTCTTAAGGCTTTAAAACTGATTACTCAAATAAGTTTATGTAAATGACCAACCCATTTCAATTGCAGATGAGGATCATTTATTTCCCTATAGTGAATGCAAGAAATATAATAAAAATAAATCAAAGTCAGAAGTTTTAGGCAATGTCACTGCTCAAGATTATTTTCCAATTTTTTTTACTGGAATCCTGATGCAATCGTTCCAAAAATCCTTATTCACACAACTATAGGACTTCCCAATATAAGAGAATATTGCCAGCTAAGATGTAACAGCTTTCTGCCTTGTTTGCTGTCGTGTAAATCACTTCTTTAGTAACAACACTCTTGATAAATCTATCCATGTCATTTAGTCTAAGAATAAGTATACAACACCTAGCGATAGGTTAAAAAGTGCTTGGAAAAATACTTGCCAACAGTCCAAGGATCTTTCTGTGCAATTATGTGCCAACTAAATTATGTGCTAACTTGAATTGAGTTTTCACACTCAATTCAAATTATTTTGTTTTTGAAAAATGCTGGCTGGACAAAATATATTTGGTCAGTAAAAGAACTAGGGACATTATTGTGTGGAAAGGGCTAGGTCAGCCTATCTAGAATAAAATTAACCTGAAATTCAAACCAACAGGGAGCATATCTAATATCTTAAATTTTTTTTCTAAGCTATTGCAAAGTTATATGTTAGCACTTCTCTGTTTCAGCCAGAACTGAAATCGGAAATACTGTTCAAAATACTGTTCTTGAACTACAGTTGACCTGAATGAAACAAGGAAGCACTCCAAAGTCACAAGACAGACTGTTTTTAGGAAATTGCCATCTCATTTCCCAATTGGAGAAGTTTGGATAAGATTAGGTAAACTCTGGAAACTGCAAAACTTTTGGATGTATATCTGAACTGAACCACCAGTCCTTTGTGACTCAACTGTTACTGGAGTCCACATTTTGTGGAGACGGCTATAAATAAAATAGTTTTACTTTGAGAAAGAAAGGAGGAAACACAACATACTACACAAATCAGAGGTTTCCCTGCATCATCCCTCAAATTAGAACTGTACTGTGAATTCAATTGTACTGATCATAGTGATTTAAATAAAGAGTACATCCCTGAAGTCACTGGAGATAAACTGATTTATCTGAGAAAAGATTTCTGGCATATCTCTTCATGACATGCAGAAGTAAACTGCAGATATACTGGGCCTTATTCATCCAGGATATAAACTTCTTTGCTTCAATGATATTTCATTAGGAATAAAGTTGATCAACTAATCCTAGCTTGGTTATTTTTCCCTTTAATCACTGTTTTTTGATGTTGTACTGACACAGCTCATAATGGTGACTCTGTGTTGAAATGGTGCTTATAGTCATGGTGGCTTAGCCTCTCTCAACCATATCTTTTGTTTATCTATGAAGAAAAGCCTGCCTTGCAAATATAGTATGGGTACTATGTAATTTAGGGCTTGAAAATGAAAGTTGTGACCTGTTCTTTCTCTTTAAAGTGTGCTTTAGTGCTGAAGATTAGTATGCACTCTTGCTAAAAAGTGTTAAGCTTTTTATGAAGCTTTAACAATTTTTTTGTACTTTTCATCAGCTTGACATCTGAAAACGAACCAACACTATGAATAAGGTGTTCCTCTCACTTTAGACACTTAGTTTATGACTTAATCATAGTTTCATTATTTAAATCAGCAACCGCCTCTATTAATTTTCTTAAGCAAAATAGTAAGCTAATTTCTTTTATGTGCATAACCTAGGAATATGAGAAAATACATCACTTATTTAGTTAGTTTACAAAGTAACAGGGGATGGGAACTTTCACGAGACTGTATCGAAATGACAGAAAAGTCAGGAAATTACCCCTGCGATGGGATTCCAGAGGCGGCAGATTGGTAACAATGTCCTCTCACAACTTCTGCAACTTTGGACCATACCATCCCAGAACACAGTTGGGGTAGGGGAGCCAGCCACCTGAGCTCCAGTGAGCAATAGTTTTGTGAAGTACGGCCCCAAAGAACACGTCTGTATGTAAAGAGTGGGGAAACAAAAGCGAGTCACAGCTGTCTTTCAGCACTCACGCCAGTGCTAAAAAGGAAGTGTTCATTCCAGTAGACTAATTCAGGATGCCAAAGGGGTGTCCTTGGGGAGTTTTGTTCAGGCAGCGAATCCTGTGGCGGTCAGATAGCGTGCTCCAGCCAAGCTCTCCGTGGCCAGAGCGGTGCGGAAGGGAAGCTGCTCTCCACGCTGAATGGCGCCTTTGTTCGCCCTGCCGCAGCAGTTACATTCTGCAGGCCCTGCAGATACAACAGTGGCTGTATGAGAGCGGAATGGAAATGAGATGTTGGCTCCCCCCAAAAAGTTCTGCTTCTTTCCATTGAAACTGCAAAGGAATTCTGGCAACCGAAAAATAACCCTTCCTATCGAGCAATATTTTCCTGCCTCTAAAAGCCAAAGAAGCCAAAAGCATAAAGTGAAGCTAAAATACGGCCTAGATGGGCCTATTATAGGTTGAACATTTTACAAGTTGGTTACCTTCCAAACAGAACCAAGGCTTGCTGGTAAATTAAAGACAAATCATACAGTGGCTACAAAGCACCTGTAAATCCCTACATTCACCTAAGCCCTAAAATGCAGTAGAACCTCAATGCACCCAGGACTGATCTGTTTGCTAAACAAGCTCTTTAGTATGTACCAGTTGTAAAGGTAGATAGTTCAGCCCTTGAGCTGTGCACCTTTTTCAGTATTTTTCTGGGCCAAAATCCCTGTCTTTTTAAGACAGGCCATTTTAAAATGACCATAGACTGAGTTCTTCCATGTAGGGGTAAACTGCCATAAAGCTATGAGATGTGATACTATCTTTTCTAACTAGAGGAAGGATTTTTTTTGACTCATAGTAGTTCCTACAGCCTGTATGATTTCTTTTCTTATACTTTTAGTGAAGGGAACTCATGAAAAAAAAAAACCTCACAGTCATGTGGAAAATCTTACAATTTAATTTTGGAAATGCTTCTGTTACGAGCCCTTTTTAAACAAAAACTCCCATTGGTGTAAATAAATACAGGATGTAGGATAGATAGAACTCTTCATTTGTAACTGCTCACTTATAGGCTCCAGCTGTGTGGTTTTTTTCAGGGAAATAAAGTCAAAGTAAGAACCTCTTATATTCCCTGGCATGGCCTAAGTATTTCATGAGAGCAAGCACAACTACAGGAGCAGTTCTTCTTTGCAACCTTTAAGTAGCATGTTGATCAAACCACCGGCATTCATCACCTTCAAGGAGGTGCTCAGCTGCTGAAAACATCAGGTCAAAAATATTTAACTGTTCATGAGCACAAAATAACCAAAACTATACTATTATGTACCTTCAGGAAATACTATTAAAATGAATGCTCTTAGTTAGGGGTGGATGGAATGCTTGAGAGGAGAGCTTTCTGCCCACCAGATACCAGCATTGTCAGTGAATGTGAACGAAGAATTTGAACCTGGGATGGCAGCATTTCCAATGAGGTTTTGTGAAACCTTAAAGCTATAATTGAAAAGAGAGCTTATTCAAACAGAACTGCTGTGCTAGATGCCGAGCCTTGAAAATCTGGAACACAGCAATCACAAAAGTATGTTGAAGCAAATCCTCTGAGGTACTGATCAACCAGCTACAGTTTAAGGACATTTGCTCATACCCATCCCTAGGAAGTATTAATGTCCTGAGCTACATAATAGCAGCTGAACTTAAATGAAAAAATAAAGAAATTATAAATATAAATTTTTAAGAGTACATATAGTTATTCTTTCAATTTAAGTTAAAAGTTAAACATTTGTTGCTCTTGAAGATACATAAAGATAAAATATAATCTGATAGAATAAAACAAAGCATTCTTCATAAACTGGTGCAATCAGTAACACATTCAAGATAACATCTGCTACAGTATCTAAGACAGATAATTTTTGAAAAGTTAAAAGCTTTATTTGCTTATTAACTTGTGGGTGCTTTTCTACACTTGTTTTTATCTAGAGGCTAGAAAAGTAGAACAAAGCCGAGCCTTTATTTGCTTAGCAACCTATCGAGCAATTGCACAGAATTATTTACAAGGAGGTCCAATGGCAGCTCTTTTGAGTTGCGTGTTGAGTTTTTGTTTACCTTGCTGTTACAGCAATAATAGCAAGGTGGGGTCATATTCACTCAGTAGGTAGGACCCTAAAATTCTGAATGCTTCATTGTTTACCAAGTCACCAGACACATGAGTGCTGGGTTGACCCATGTTTACCCAAATCCTGGTCCACTGACAACTAGGTGTGGCTTAATTGGACTGTTACTCATACAGCTTTGACAGAGAGGCTCAGCTTCTTAGCTGCAGTGCTTTATAGAAATTATGGAGATATACAGGGATGAATGAATAAATTTATGGCAATACATATTAATTGGGAATGTTCTGATTGTAGTAACACAATGACCAAGAGCTGGAAATTAACATTCTGTAACAAAGAAAAGAAATCTATTTGGGCAAACTTTGCGGGCAGCAGTTGAATAAAGGGAACATCTGTTTATCAAAGGAAATGTGCTGCTTCTAATTAAACCATCATCTTTCTTGATGCTAAATTAGTAACTAGGGATGCAGATCACACCCTTAAATAGACAAACTTTAGGACTTCCCTCTCCAGTCTGCTTTATTGTCAGAGAAAAAAACCCCAAATTTCCTGTTTCATATTTTGAATAGGTGTTGTCTCATAATTACACTTGTAAGACTGAGAGAGACATTATGTAATGCAGTTCTTGCTGCAATGTATGTTTAAAATTGCAGCTTAATAACTTAAGGGAAAATTTGATTGAGCAGGAGTTTAGCTGCTGTGAACTTTAACCAAGGAAAGTTGTCATATTGTTTACAATGACAGGAATTTTCAAATACTTTGAGGAATAATGAACAATGAAGTACGATAAGTATTAGTTATGATCCTAAGGCCTGAGTCTTGGAAGTAAATTATTAAACTCTGAATGTCTCATGTCCTTCAGCTAAAATAGTTTCATTGCACAGCTGTCTATTCCAAAGGAATTATGACACTTCCAAGAGAAAAGGAAATTTTGTTTTTAATAGTCATAATCTAAAGCAAGAAATCACAATGCAATTTATTTTTTAAATTCCCATTGTGTTTATTCACAGTGAAGAGAAAAAAAGGAATCTCTGCTCTGTTTCCTAGCAGACAGGTATGATGTTTGAAAAGATTTTAGAAGGAATGTTTTGTCAAACCTGGTATAAACTGGCTACAATTCTCTTTTGCCCCTCCCTTCCCTCACTATGAGATATATCCTGTATAGTCAAATCTACAATAACACAGAAGTTTGCAACACAGAACATATCTTAACATCCAAGAATAATATTCAATTGGTAAACTCATTAATTTTAACAGTATGATGTCCTGATCTACAGCTATCACAACCTGTTTTAGAGGTTGCCTCCTTAAAATCCGACTTAAGCAACTATGAACTTCTCCCCTCCACTGTCTCCTATTTTAAGAGAGCACATCTCAAAACTTGTTATGTTGAAGCAACGGCCACGTGGAAACCTATCATTGCCTCTTGGGATGCTGCTGCAGTTTGTAATTACAGCATCCAACCAATACACATAACACATCTTCCCGTAGGGTCAGCCCTTGGGATCACAAGAAACCATTAGATTTTTTTCGTTTTATATGTGTCCATAGCCATGGTGAACAAGATACTGTTTTCTGTCCAGGCTGAATCTGAATTTATGTACGTTCTACATTTGGGTGGTTTTTTGTTTGATTGTTTCAAGAAACCATAACCTGATACATTTAAAGAACAGCTCAGACTATTCAGATTCTTTTTAAACTGTCTGAAGGGGATAGAAATATACTGCACAACTACCAGGTATGAATAATCTTAACTACTGACACCAGAAACTTTTTCTCAATAGCCTCTCTGGTGGTCACAGTCTGTGCTTCATCGAACCTTCCAGGCTTATTTAAAATCAGATTTTTTTTTATACTCCAGGACAGCTACTCAGAATAATAAAATCTCTCCCATCCTTGTATTAGATTTACAAATAACACTTTTTTTTTTTTTTAAGTTCAAAAGAAGAATGTTTTTTGGACATAGTTTGCAATTTGGTAGTTGGGTTAGCATTCTTCTGCAAATACACCCTCATTCTATGAATTAAAGAGGAGTAGTAATAATAAATAGAGAAACTTTCCATTGTCAGGGATTAAAGCGAAAGTCTCTTCTGTGAGTACATTGACAATTAACTACAATTAATTACAATTAATTACTATGAATGCCTGCACGCGTAAAGAACTGGCCCCAACTTCTAAAGAAAGGAAGATACTATGGCCTGAAATTGAAGTTAATCATGGACAATTTAGATTTGTACAAACCAGTACATTAGCATTACCTTATTGCCTCTTTGAGGGCTTCAAGACAGCATTTTTGTAACTAACTCCCCATGTCTATTGAATATTTTTGTATTCTAATATTCTCAGGTTGCTTGTTTGGTGATTTTGATTAGGGACAACTTACTGCTTCACATTTAATCATCCCAAGAAATCCGTATTCCTTGTTGTGGTAGGTCTTTTAACTGGTCTACTTTTGCAGTCAAAACAATTTTTTATGTTCAGAAATTACTAAGAACCAAGGAACTGAAGGATGTTTGCTTCATTAACTGACTCAGTTTTTACTAGTATACATTGTATAATTTGAATCTCTGCACAATGTAACAATCCATTCTCAATGGCTTATGTCAGAGTTTTATAAAGGTGCTGCTCCTCACAGATTAAGAATATATATATTTATTGAATACCTTCAAAAGGATGCAAACCTTAAATTTAGAATACAAATTTACGCAATTTAATTATTTCTGGAAATACGTAATGGTGACTCAAAATTGATAAATACCCACCCACTTTTGTCATAAAAGGAAATGTTACCTTTGTTCCATTGATCAGCAAACATCCTCTGGAAAGTGAGATTTGGATGGAGTAAAAGGTGAGAAAATACACTTGAGCACTGAACTTCTAAATCTCACATGGTTCAGGAATTGGGCAGGCAATTAGTAATATTGAAAGTGATAGAGTTAATAGCATAGTTTACAGAAGGCTTCTTATATGTAAAGCCTGTATAGAGATTTTTCAAGGTGCAAAATGGTAACTTGATCCCATAATATAAATTTCCTACTATCCATTCTCCTAATAGTAGTCTCAGTATTTTTCGAAGAGCATAAAATATATGTGATTTGTGTCATGATTATTAAGCTGAACAGGTTAGCAGATACATGATCACAAAAGACACGTGAAATTCATGACTCAGTTCATAAACATGACTTCAACAACAATAACCCTTCCTTCTTCTTTCCATTTTGTCTACACTTTGGTTTCCTTAGGAAAGAAATATATACTAGAAACCTCAGCATATTCCAGCCTTTGATTTAAATGGCTGCAGGACCAGGATTGTTGGGTAAGCTTTGGAGCATACTTCAGGCTGGACACACACAAAGAAAGGCTACAACCAGTTCAACAGCAATTGAGATTAAATGTTTTTTCTGGGAGGAAGGGAAGAAGGACTCATGAGGAAACAGTTAAGCACAGTACACTGTGGAAATGTACAAGTACAAAAAGCCACACCAAAGAGGCTGATCCTTATTATGGTTTTGTACAGAAGATGAAGAGAAAAAAAATAACATGGGAGAAGACAGTGAACATTCTCAACAGACAGACAGTACTGTATACTATTAACTGTTTGCATGAAGAACACCCCTCCTCCCCCGTCACCCTTTTTGATAATCTGTGATAGTATCAATTTAACTCTTAGAAAAACAAACTGCAAAAAAAAGTACCACATAAAACTCAACAGATAAAGTTTATGAACAAAAATTATTTGCTGCAAACTGAAATCTGAATTTGGAGGAGCACTTAGTGTTGATGGTGCAAGGGAAACACATACTGAAACATATACTGAAACACACACTGAAACATGTACTGAAAAACATGTTGATGAACAAGCTTTCCATAAATATGTTTTCACAGCATTAAGGAGTTGTAAAAGGATAAATCAAAAGCAACAGATGGCCAAACAATCTCACGTGAGGAAAGGAAACAGCATATTCACAGCAGACAGCAATTCACTTGAAAACATGATAATTGCTCTTCAAAGCTCAGACTTGGACATTAGGGAATTACTGATATCCACTATCAATCCTCTACCTGATACTAAAAATATATGAATTAATAAAAAAGAGTGATCAAAGCAAGCATAAATAGAGAAAGAGTAGAGAAGCTTCATTAAAAGTCTCCCATGCTTTTTGTATTCTTGATGGAATGAGTCTGGATCAGAGAGAGAGGAGTGTTTATGACACATGTGGATAATATGAAGCATTTGTTTGGAATTTAGTACTGTTTAAAGGTACAGAAAGCCATGGAACTTGGGCTGTTTGATATTTACTGGAAAAAGAGATGCAAGACCTCACATCACATTTGCTTCAGGAATGTAGCAGCAGATCAAAAAACCCAGCAGTGGTGAGAAGCCTAATTATTCAAAGAATGAAAAAAGGATATAAACACAGAGTACATGACAATTCTGTACACAGGAAGTAAGTTTCTATGTAACATGCTTTAAAGCTAGCTAAAACCAGTTTTGAGGGATTCAAAATCCTCATGCACAAGCTTTTGCTATCTACTGCTGCACATGTTCCCATGTTTGAAATTAAATATAAGTCACACTTAGATCATGGTGCTAATAACTCCTTAGGTTGTGGGTTTGAACCCTGTACAGGCCATTCACTTAAGAGTTGGACTTGATGATTATTAGAGTCCATTCCAACTCAGAATATTCTGTGATTCTGAAATGCTTATGTGCTGTCTTGACAATGAAAGGTCTTATCCAGTCTATGAGAAAGCCAGGCAAGGCTCACACACAGAAACCAGCATGATGTCTTCAGAGTCAGAGAGTGCTGACTGGACTGTATGGCTTTTACGTTTTGGTATAGTGTTTTTCATGGGGGGGTTGTTTCTTCTTGAATTTTTTTTTGTTTTCTTTAGGTTTTGAACTATACATTTTTTAGATCTTTTGTAGGTCAAAGAAATGTTTATGCAAAGGGAGCAGAGTCCATACTTTAAAGTCTGGGCAACAGGAGCTATTATATCTCTTCTAGAAATGGCAGACATTGGCCATGATTTCAGTATGTCTGTAAAGGTCTGACAACTGAGTAAATCTATACTTTTATTAGCCATTATCAGCAGATATGAAATTAATTCCACATAATTATTGCTAAGCAACAAACTCTATTTCATGATAAGAGCTCAAACAGGATTTGAGCTATCAACATAACAAGAGCTCAAACAGGATTTTTCAGGCAATATTTGCAGTGACATACACAAGTTATGGCTGGATAACTCAAGCAAAAATGAGTTTCAATATTGTGGTAGGTGACCACATTTTCATTATCCAACAGAAGCCTGAAGCTTAGAAATGCAACTGTGTCCATTCCTTTCAAAGAAATACATTTCTGTGCTTTAGTAACAGACTGAGATATACAAAAAAGTATGAGCTTAAAACTGTGCTAACTAACGTATCAGTGCTGAAAATGTAAATGTTCATACACTCAGCACACCAAATGCTGTAAACTGTTTCCTCTAAACTATTCCTCTAGTGTATTGAATATGCTTTTATGATGGGATAATATGGTACTATGTATTTATAGTTTTTGATGCAGTTAAACAACAAAAATATTTTCATTCTTTATTTCTTATAATGCAGAAACATTTTTAGCATGATACTTGCTGTTAATGTTAAAATTACAACTGAGCAACAAAGCAGCCAAAATTATTACAACTAAGAAATCCTGCCAGCAGACATCTTGAAAATGCAGCTCCAAATTTTGTACCTTAGGTGGATGCATCAACTAATTTTTATAACCTTAATTTATTGACTAACACAGTGATTATAGTAGGTGAAGATTTTCAGTAATGCTAGTAGTTTCATTTTTTTCAACTAGGATGAGTTTTAAATGAATCTAAAAATAAATGAAATTCTAAAATGTACTTGGCTGGATTGAACTCTGTTCTTCAAAAACACAAGTGAAGGTAAAATGGTTCTAAACTCAGATATCCATCATAGTTAACATTGTCCCTCAAATAATTCTATCCCATTTCCACAAAGCAATATACATTTCTCACATCAACGTTTGATGCACTTAGATGTTAACCATGTGTTATCTGAAACTTGAAGCTGGTGAATCTCTTCTTTGGGTTCATATTTACTACAAATGACTCTGAGAAAGATTAATCATGGTATTTTAAAAAAATTATACTCAAGAAATGCAGTTCTTTCAACTACATGAAACTGTGAAGAGGTACATATGTACTCAACAAGCTGCCTCTGCTCATGGTAGGGACAGGGAAAGGGAGAGATGGAGATTCATTCCGCCTATGCTAGACACTTATCTTAGGATAGGATAAATCAACCTTGTGGAGTCTATACCTCTCTTCATTTATGATAAAAATGAAGATGACTTGCTTAGACTCAACGGCTAAATTTAGAATTCTAAAGATAGATAGGATGCATTCTACTTTCATTCATTTATTTAATTAATCTATTTAAAAGAATGACCTATTAGTTATACGGGAAAAAAGAAGTAATGCAATTTTGTTGAAAACTCTGATAATACTGTCCTGCCTATAACAATCTGGGGCTTAAGTAATGTGTGGGTGAAATGAAGTATCATCACCATTTTACATAGAGGTAATTCAGGGTGCAGAAAGACACTGTGAATCACTCTAACTTGCACTTAAACCTCGTGTCAGAGTAAAAAAGGCAGTGGTAGCCTATTAGGCAGCACAAAAAACATTAGTCAGCTCTTCAAGAGAGCCCTTGTATTTCAGTTCACAAGTAGATATAATACACAAGGTAAAAGTTCTGCTCTGTTATAAATAATACTTGCAGTGGCTTGGATCAGAGCAATCTAAATGGTAAATAATCTCTCAGCATTCATTGAAACAGCTACAGTCAGCCTAAGATCTTGATCCCCCACCAGAATCCTAGAAGTCTGATGAGACCATGTTGCATTTCCAGAACCAAAAATTGCTACAGACTGGTCTGTAATTATTCCAAAGCTACCTGTGGCAAAAAAACACCCCCAAAATACAAAACAACCTTTTACATTTTCATGGTTTTGGAAAACATGGTATTATGATTTCAGATTTGAAAGAAGAGAGTTATCTTACTACGTTTTACATTTAACCTTTGGCGATGGATAGATGTTATTAACGAGAGCAATTTAACACTGAGAAAATGCCCTCCTGAATCTTATTCATCACCCCTTGGAAATATGTGTGGTAAATTCATAACATAAAAAACTCCTATAGGACAAGACTATAGCTATTCAAGCAATAGTGTTTGTTGGAATACATTTAGAAATAGTCCAATTTACCCAATCTTAATAAGAATTTTTTGCTTTTAAGGATCACTGTTTCAGTTATTAATATAGAACAATGTTAAGGCAACGAATTAAATCAAGATTTTGATATCAAATGAAGTAAAGCCTTTTAGGGCAAATGAGAGATTTATGACAAATATTAAAAGTACTGCACTATCATGGTCCCACTCCAGACTGATTATAATTTATAATACCTGTTCCATTCCTCCGTTTTTTCATGTGTGTGTACATATAAGTTTGTGCTTAAATGTACATAAACTCATGAGCTTTATGCCAGGTGTAGATGCCAATTCCAAGCTCAGTTAGTAACTATTCTAAGCACAGAAGATTTTGATTCCTTTCAGGAGAGGAGGGAAGAGTGCTGGACACTTTCCTGTTATTTTATGCAGAAAATATTTTTGAATATTTGTGGAACTTAATAAAAGTAATTAACGTGTGTGAGACATTTTGGCCTTACTCATCTGCATCTTTAATTTGGTCTGCTGCACACCATATTAACAAGGCTGCTGCATGTGAAAAGTCATAAAAATGAAATGCTTTTCTCCTCAAACATGCAATTTTACAACCTGTTTAATTTTAGTCCTTGAATTGTTCACAGTAAGCATAACTTGCAGGGATTATGAAAATACCATCATTATGGAAAGACTGCATTTAATGCCTAATTTTAAGAGCAAATGGTGATGGTCAGAGATTTTCATGGGGCCTGCATTATAATATATGATAACAGCTCTCTGTTGGTTAGTATAGTGCTAGAAATATGTTATGAGCTGAATTTCTATGCAAAAATCCATATTATTTTTCCATCTTTGATGTCCAGAACCTTTTCTACCAGTATGTCAACTGATTTGCTTAAATCAAGAGTAGCAACATGACAGTGGCATGGTGTATGTTTCCGGTCTGAATCTTTTCTTTGGATTGTCTATGAATCTCCAAATACTCAGAATGTATAAGGTAGAAAGAAGAATTGCAATTTGGCAGCTTGTGTAAATCACTGAATCTTTTGCAGAGTGGCATTTAAACATACTTACAAAGGAGGCACAGCCAATCTTTTGGCAAATCTATTACATGCTGCTAAAAGCACTGTCTTGAAGGCCACCTGATAACAATCAGCTTGGTCAAGAAGGCCTACTATTACTCAAAAACTGGTTAGAGCACATTAATTACAGTGATAGATGGCTGTAATCATAATAGGCCTCTATTTGTGCCTGGTTATGCTAGTGGTCCTTATCCTAACTTGGCATTTATTCTTTACTCTGCTATATAGGCAATCTAGCTAGTGATTTTTTCTCCCATTTCTTTGTTCTTTTTTCAACTTTTTTTTTGGCTGCATCTTTATTACCACACACAGCTGGTTTTCTAACAGAGATGCCACAAATATTCTGTGTATTTTTCTAGCCTCGTGATCTTTGTACTCAAAATAAAATAGAATAAACATCTGTACTCTCAAAGATGTAGTGATGTTTCTTGTTCAAGTCAAACATGGAGATGTAGGATCTTCTCTCCACCTCTTCTAGCCTTGAATTAGCTTAAGTGTGTGGGTTTTTTTAAACATTACTGATATCTTAATGTATAAAACTGTGTAGTTGAATAAAATATTATTTCTTATGTGTTTGTTCCAAATATTCTCACAATGTGGTAGCAATATCACATTTCAGAATAGACCATCTGTTTCTTTTCTTTTGCTTGGAGGGTCCAGTTTATGCAGTCACACATATGAAAACTGTAAAGCCATCTTTGTACCAATAAGACTTTGATATCTTGACAGACTCTGAGATACCCTTCTTTGTGAATTTGTCCTTGCTTGCACGAACACTGAGCACACAGTACGCAAAATCTTTCAGATTCCAGTAAAATGTTTCTCTTCTCAAATGTTACAAACAGAATTATTTTAGATCATTCATCAAAAGCAATTTTTACATGTGTCAAACATGGAAGGTGCCAGGGAGAGCGAACAATCCTGGATAAACTCTTCACTTTAGGTTAAAGCAGTCTGCAAAGGAACTACTTACTAGTGACACTAGTAGGCTTATTAAATTTCACCATAAATGTAGGCATATATATAAAAAATCAACATCTTCTAAGAAATTAATCCACCAATGATCAAGTAAGTGACAAGATGATGAATTTCCAACAGAATAGAGTTATGCAGGATGAACTGAACAGGAAAAGAAACCAATTCTGCCACTTTGTCTCTTCTCATCATATGGTAGTACTTTAATCTTTCTATCCTCCATTGCTTGCTTAAAACAAGCTTTCAATTTGGCTTAAGAAAAGATCAATTTTCATTCAAGATCTTTAGTGCCTGCTAACACTCCTGAATAGGGAGCCATTTTCCTTACTTAATGTCAAGGACACACAATTAGTGATCCTCATTCTAATCCCTCCCCTTCACCTGTAGCAGCTGTGCTGGTTATAGACAGAATGAAGTTTAAGTGTGCCAGTCATACTTTACATACTGTGTTATTATGTTTGCCCTTTGATTAGAGTACTTGTAACCCTGAAAAAAGGGGCTAGTCCACTGATGTATTTGCAGGAAATAACATGAAAGTATTACAAGTCTAGTGTAGTAAAATGTATATTCATAGGCTGGTCTAATATCACTCTATGGGGAATATTGGTATGTGTCTCCCATCATCATTATATTTCTACAATAAATTCATATAATGGCAAAATCAAATACAATTAATCTAATAAACTTTAGACATATTTCTCACTTCACCATAAGATTCATTTTTATTCACTTAATTTAATATTTATTAATTATAATTTTTATCCCTTTTTATTCTCTTTCCAAACTTGCTAGGATATTTGTAAATCATAAGGAGGTCTTCATAATGTAAACAAGGAACTTGAATGAATTTTCTGGGATAACCAAAAATGTAGATGGTTTTTCAGATGGCATTTAGGCTAAAGAATCTCTGTTTATTTTTTACAGTTGTTCCTCAGATGAGAAGATTCCTGTAGTGTGAGAACTCCTTGTTAAATAGACTGTATATGCATCATATGCCACATGATCTCCTGGTAAAAGCAAAGGTCTAGCAGAGAGAAGCTTCTCTGGTTGAAACACCAGCCAAATTAATAACTCATATGTGCACTAGGACATGTGATCTTCTTGTGCTTTTAGTCAGTGATAGTGAAAATTGGCTGAATGGGAGAACTGAAAAAGACAAATATAAATATGTTCTGGTTTCTAGAAATTATCTGACTTGAGACATAACATTTGAGAATTAGTTACCATTGTGAAACCTTAATAGTTTGATAAGCACTTGAGACAACCTTGGAAAAATTTCTTATCCTGATTAATGAGTAAGCATTTTGTCTTTCATTGACAGAAAAGAAAAATTTAACTTTATTCATGCTGTCAAGAATCTCATAAATTTGAATGCCAAGTGGTAGGAAGTTGAAAATTTTTTTTCCAGATTTTTATATGGAGGAAGATGCACGATTGTTCAATTCTTTTTTTTTTTTTGCTATAACTCACCTAAGTTACTGAAAATCTTGTTAGAAATATCCCACATAATATTTAATTAATTCTTGTGGATTTAAAAAGTTTCCTCTAAAATTTTAACTAAACTGTCTTCTCATGCAGGAAAAATGGTGTCACCAACTTCTTTCACCATAATAAAAACATTAAAATGATGAATACATGTATTCTGTATTTGCATGGCATCCATCCTGCTTTCAACTTTTCTGACTGAGTAATGCCCTACAAACACGTTCTATTTCTGAAACATCCAAACCAGCTATTATTTTTTGCCAAGTCGTCTATCCAGGAATCATTAAAGGTTGCTATGCCTAACATTGTGGAGCTTGGTAATTTCTGGGCATGATTTCATTTGTTTATTTTCGAAATTTACCATTTGAAAATATTTTATAAGAAAGCAGGGGATATGAGAGAAATTCAACAGCTAAACACTAGCTGCACTTCCGAGTCACAGACAAAAGGAAGCTACAATCTTCCATTCACTCCTGCACTCAGTTCTAGGGAAAACAGTGAATAAAGAAGATGGAGAAGCAATTCAAAAGACAATGATAATAACCTCTGCCTCTCTGTCATGATGCTTGAGAGTTCCACAGTATCTGTAAGAAATGTCTTTGCCAAGGGTTGTCCTATTGGTGCAAGATGTGACTAAAAAGTGTAAAGTTTTCCCAAAATAAACATGCTAAATGTATAAATTATGGTGAATGTGGTATGTATTTTGGGGAACTCTGACACAGAAACTTGTCAAGAGAATGATATGAGCATTTTGCATTTTTGCCCCTTTTTGGAAAAAAGTAAATTAATTTACTTCCTCAAAATCACAGATAAATACATACATACAAAAGAATAAAATGTTAATTTTCTATATTTAGAACCATTAAAATAGAAGTCTTTAACATGTTATAACATAAGATGACATGCTTAAATACACCTGGAATGTAGTGTTGAGATTACTCTTATTACTCATGAATACAGCATTATTAGCAAGGATTTATGTAAACCATACAAACATACGCAGATATGCATATATTCAGTCTCAGATTTTCTTTGTAGATGCAACTTTAGACAGTGTTCACCACTTGAAATGTTACTGTGGATTTTTATGAATAGTTAGTGATCTGTAATTCGTATGTGTCTCATTGAGTATGTGATTTATTCAAAATTATTGATTCTACTGATTATAGTATAGTCTGTATGAGCTAGTCAGTTTTCATTCAATTCAGAATCAGATCTGTGTAACTAACATATGCCAATATAAATACAAAATTTGGTGTATGAAATTCACTTTTAGTGGTATGACTTAATAATCATGTTAATGTGAATAACATGATATATACAAAAAAAAAACCTTCAGAAGACAATAAATCAATCTATATATTAGTTTTTCTCTTGGAAAGGATAAAGCTTGAAATTTTTATCACTAGAAAGTGGCTCGTCTCACCGTATTTTGCTTGGTCAGGTCTGCTACTCTATGCACTTTGAGATATCAGCATAACAGGAAATCTAAAGGAAGCTAGACTTCCTCTGCAGTCTTGCAATTTCAAATATGCAGAATGCAGATATAACAGCAAAACAAAATCGATGCTTCTCCCTTTGATTTCTCAGGACAAAATCTATTTCCTAAGTCATTTCTTTTTAAAACTCTCCAGTTTTCACATGTCTATTTATGGCACATAGTTCCCCAGAAGGACAAGGAATTAGGCTTGAGACTACTTTCTGGCATAAAAATATAATACCCCAGCTATTTATTTACATTGGTGTCATGTGTAAGAGTCCTGGTTCGAGATCATATCCCAGTTGTGTTTGATGCTGTTCAAACACAAACTCAAAACAATACCTTTCTCCAGCTTAGAATGAAAATATGAAAAAGAGATAAGTGAAACACGGAGACAATATCCTTCAGCAAGATAGATAGTAGTTTCACCCACTGAATCACATCCCATATTTTCTAGTTTTGAAAGAGGATGATATATTAGCATATATGACCATATTTGGATGGCCATGAGGACTTCCTCTCAAGTATGAGAAACAGCATGAGGTAAAAGATGTAAAAATGTTAAAAATGGTTCTCAATCAAATGGAAGCTAATGTCATGGACCAGTTAAGGGCAGAATTCCATATTCTCAGATAGTGAGGGAGAACTTAGAAAGAGCTTGAAAACTGCATGCAAATTATTTGAGTTAGTACAGAAGCTCAGACATGTCCAAGTACGGAACCAGGGAAATGATTTTGCAGAAACATTCTGTATAGGTGATCATCTGAAAAAAGCAGCATGGGAAAGAGTTGGCTGAAAGCAAAAAAGAAATACAACAAGATGGGAATAAGGGCCTTTGTTGTGTAAATTGACATAATTATTTTAATTATGCAAAAATAATGAACAAAAGCTAAACATTGAAATAATATGAAAACTTATAAGAAGTCAGGATTGCAAAAAATGCTCAGGGTAACAGCTTGAACAGGCAGTATGTGATATTGCTCAGGATGAATTATGAAGTGAGAAAGGCTTTGGGGAAGGACTAATAAACTCTCTAGTTTGATCATGCTGAGCTTCAGCTGACCCTCTACAGATACAGAAATTTTAGTTTGCATATGAAATAAATTTGTAGTAAACTAAATGCAGATAATCAGTACGAAGCATCAGTGAAACAAATTAACTGAATTTGTGCTTATGCATTAGACTGCCATTAGGCAATGTCCAAAGCGGGAAAAGAAATGGAATTCTTAAAAGCTTGGTGAAAGCATGTGAAGTATGCCTTGCAAGCATTCACTTACACTAGAAGATGGCAAGAAATTGGAGAACATCTAGCACAGAACTGGAAGAAAAAGTACAAGTCCTCAATTGTTTAGATACAGTACATGAATATTTGGTATTAGCAATAGGGGATGAAACACAGCAAGCAGTTGTAGAAGCAACTAGAAATAAAGCAGTTTATTTGATGGAAAACATACATATAACTATACTGTGTATGAGGAACTGAATGAGACTGAGAAATGGAGCAATAGGATGGGAAGAAGATGGGATGCATGTAGTAGGATGCATGGAGAAACTGGAAGACAGTCAGGTATCAGACATATTTCCTCACAAGAGAGAAAAGGATGAAAAAGCACAAGACTATGGTGAGAAGCCAGGCCAAAGAAAGAGAAAGTAATTTTGCATTTTGTTCTTGTCTTCATTTTTTATGCCAGGGGTTGTAAAAGCAACAGGAAGAAAATTAAAACAATAAGTGAAAATGTAAGAACTAGAGCTAAACTTGTAGATTTGTCAATTAATTAAACTAAAAAAGTAGTCAGTTTTTCCAAAGGAAAATTAGCAAAGATGAAATAACTCTGAAATGAGAGGAAGTCTGGGTAGCAAGCAGAGATCTTAGGGCTTCAGACTGGAGCTACTGAAACTCCTTTTCTAATCTTAAAGACTTCCCACTCCTACTAAAGTGTTAGTTTACAGAAAATCTCAGAATAGAGAAAAGACTAAAAAGGACAAAAGAAAGGAAGTTCTTACCTCAGTTTCTGCACAGAGTGTACAAAGTTTATACAAAAACAACTCAATCAAAATCTGAGGACCACAACTAGAAGGAAGAGGTGCCTCCATCAGCCTCCCAGGAGGATCTGAAACACATGCACTGCAATGTTATCAAATTCTGTCTCTCTCAAACAGATATTTTCATATCTTTGCTAAGACATCTTTTCAACTTATTTAATAAGTGACTTTATTAGCAGCATGAATAAAATGCATCAACTTCCATTTACTCTCTGAACAATAAATATTTTCATACTTAACTGTGAAGTTCTGAGAGTTGTGTTCCCAAATTTAGTGACTAACATTCTAGTACAGCTATATTCATACCTGATTCAAATCTATATATTCAATCAATTCAGGCACACACTTAGCAATAAATGGCATTAAGATTTTTTCAACAGATTTGAGAAATTCAGCTGTCAAGTGTCAAGTTATAAAGGAAGAGAAGGTGGTGTTAAGTTTGTGTTAAGCACATATACATACCTCCTTCTGTGGTCAAATGCAAAGATGATCTAATCTTTCTGTAGGGAGATGGGAAAAATGCTGAAAGCAGAAGTGGATAAACTCATGGAGTCATAAAGATATGTTTGAAAAGCTTTTGACTTTATTTATAAGTCAGAACTAGCCTTAGGAAAATCTAATCTCTCTAAATATAATTTAATGTGCCTGAATTTTGTTGTATATACTATTCTTGACTTCTGTGAGGGACCAACTACATTAATAATCTTCAAACTAACTTCAAAAGTAATTGTTCTTTTTCAAAGTGGAAGAGTTCTAGGCACTCAAATGTACTAATGCCTTTCGATTTTTATAATCAAAATGTTTCCTAAAAATCAGGATATTTTTTCTTTAAAATGTAAGAACATCTACTGCTTAATGATTCTATATGTGCTGTCCTTGTCACAATTAATAGCAGTCCTGTTATGGTCAGGGCTGCCATTGATATCATTTGAGAGTAGAGAGTACAGAAAGATGAAAATCCAAGTCATAAGTACAATCTTGAGAGCACTGACATCCATGGGCCTTTGATGTCAAAGGAAAACCTGCATATAAGTACACCATATGCCAAAGGAACAAACTTATGCAGTACAGGCCTCATTTGTTATGCAAAATTTACATTATTTTGGAATGACTAGTAAATTAAAGAAATTAGTCATGGTGAAATTTTGCTCTACAATCACACTGACTTCTCTAAAGTTTCAAAAATGCATGTGTAGAAAAGAACATGTGAACATTGATTTTTCAAAAACAAACTAAAAGTTTTGGAGAACATACATCTTACTCTGACTGCACTTCTTACTTTAATTGAAATAATAGTTGACAGGATGCAGGGAGTGGTCAAGGATTATAAAAGAGCACTGAGAACAATTTATCTATTGCCAGATCAGCAGAGCTTCCTCCCTAGAGATAGCCACTATCTAGTTTTGCCTTGATCCATTGCAAATTGTTGCCTGGTGACTTGAGCTGCTTCCCTTTCAGGTCAGTTTTTATTAGATGAAAACCTTTTAATTACAAGCTTGACTGCTACAACAATATGACCTCAAATGCTTACATAAACCATGTGTAATTCCTGGCACTGCTTTCCCACTTCTATCTCTACACCTACTTATTGTCAAGATTTTCTGAGTAGTTCAATCTATTTGTTAGGCTAAAGTATAAACTTTGACACAAATAGTTAAACACTCACACTTTTATCTGAGAATGGTTTCTAACCATCTCCCTGTTCATGGGATGCTCTCTGCTCTGTGCCTGTCAGCCTTCTGCCCTTTGCATTGAATGTGTTCCTTCTGGACCCTGCCTGGCAATAGTGTGCAGCCAGGACTTTCTAGGTTAAAGTTCTAATATTACCACTGCAGACTGTTTACTGCCATAAATATAATTTGGTCTTTTTGAAAGGTGTCCTTATCTTTCCAGTAATACTAAGATACCAGAAAAATCAGCCTACCTCTAAGAGGCACAAATTACGAGCAGTAGTCACAGAATATTCAGAGTTGGAAGGGACCCAAAGGATCATTGAGTCCAACCCTTAAGGGAATGGCACATACCCGGATCAAACCTGTGACCTTGGCACCACTAGCATCATGTTCTAACCAATGGAGATAATCTCAGGGTCTAATCAGGGGAGATTTCCTGATTCCCTAGTGAGGTCAAAGTTATTCCCACACCAGAGCACTCCACTAGCATGAAGCAGCAGTGGACATACTATACTCCATGTGGTACCAGAGGAGTAAATGTCACTCTACCATATGTAAGGCTGCGTACTTCCAAGAGCTTTCTGAACTGGCGCAGCCTGTAGCATGAGGGAAGTATTTTTTTTACTGCACATGAAATATATTAGGACATAAGGACTGTTGGTGTTGATTTGATGAATCCCCAGCTGTGGGCTGCTGGGTGTTGACACACAGCTATTTTATCTATCAGTCTACCAGCATATGTGAGTACTGATTTTGGTGATTAACATCGAGCCCAACAATAATATAAAATAGCATTCTGTTAGCAGCACTGTCATATTTACTTTGCAATCAGTCTGCTTTTTCTGGTAGAGCATTAGAAGAGCCAAACATGGAGCAATTTGCTGCAGAGGTTACACTGCAGGCTGACATGTGGAAAGTCTTTATTCTTTTCCCTTTGATTATGAACCAATTTCAGTCCCAGCAAACATGACTCAATATGTAAAAAAAAAAAGTCCTTCTAATAGGAATACTTATAACATACAACAGATTATACAACCAAATTTACCTCCAAAGGTTTTGAAGTTGCCTAGCTACGGGATGGAAAGGTTGAGGAACTCCCTGCTGAAGGCAGGAAATGAGGCAGATGAGCACTTGAGGACTGAAGCTTCAAGCTCCACCTAGTGACAGAACCTTACCGGTGCCTTCCTGGATAACCCCGGAGGAAGCATGGGGCGCCATGAAATGCTCTGAAATGTCTGGTGTAGTATTGGCAGGAAATGACAATCAGAGCCAAAAGAAGCACAGGAATTTTTGTGTGTTTGTTTGTGGGTTTGACTGGTTGTTTTAGTTTTTTAAAAATATAAATATAACTTAAAAAAACAACGCAAGAGACACTAACTGGCAATAGAATGCTCAATAAAAGTAACACCACACCACCCCATGCTGAAAAATACGTCTCTATATATGACAGCAATGTGACCATAGTGACAACAATTCATGAAATTACTCCACTCCTTAGGAAGGAGATTTTTGTATTAATGAAGGAGACAGAAATCTAGTAATTATTAATATTTTTGTTCATTACAAGAGTATTTTGTACCTTATGTCATCCGATTCCTAGTGGGATAGCATTAAGATTTTGTTCACCAGCTACAACAAGAAGTCCAATATTGTTCAGCAAAAAATCTGGTGAAGTGCTTATTGTATTTATAAAAATTTTATAAGTATGTCAATAAATTTATTCCCTCATAGCAAAGAAAATAAGGTTTTGAAGGTTTTTGAACTGACCAATTGGACATAAGTGTAGAGCAAGCACGTTTTTCAGAGAAATTACTGCTAGCTTTAGAAAAGAAAGCTGTATTTTGGTGTATTTGTTCTATGTGGAGGATAGCATTCCAGTTGTCTGGATGATCAGAAAGTAAAAATTACACTAGAACACATTGATAATTATAAATGTAATATATATTCTGTCACTATCAATGCTACAGTGTTTCATAAATTAATTTTTATACAACAATGAAAAATACATAGTTTTCCCCCAAGTACATGATTTAATAAGCATCTAATGTATTGATCTTTATCTTCTGTTGAGTATCTGAATATACATGAGCTTCAAAAGCAGGCAAAAATTTTCCTGAAATCTTGTCATCTTAGGTCCAGTAATAAGAATAGTAATACTTTGATATCTGAAAAAATAATAAGAGTTATTTAATTCATAAAGTGCCTTGACATAGTGACATTTCTCTGAAATATATTATTTCTTCTGGAAGTTCCACTTTCGGTTTTGATCGTAATCAGAAAATCTAGTGTAAATGGAAGCACTTAAGTTAATAAGGCTTATCCACAGAAAGATTGGTTCAGATTTAGATGGGGAAAGGCATTAATTTTGTTTTATTCAGACTGTCCGGACCAGAGTTCGGCAGTACTAGATGACAATAAAATGACATGTGGAGATTGAGACACACCTATACTGAGAAAAACAATATTAAACTATGTTTCAAAAGCACGCAATTCAAAAAAAATGCTGACAAAATTTCCTATATATGTGACATCTTGAAGCCATTTGTCACACTGAATGTTGTCACATTCCTGTGTTTCAATTAAAGAAGACACTGTAAAAGTAACATATTTACATGACAGAAAAGAGAAGCACTTACTGGAATAGTATTTACTGTTAAATTCTTCCAAGGTTTCTTTTAATTCGTGGTATTTTAATTCTATTTGGGGTGGCGCCTGCTAGTGGAATCTGGCATTGAGCTACTGCACTTATGCTGTTCATTATGGAATGTACTGTATTAAGGACTGCAATGTAAAGCACGGGTAATTGGGAACTGATCTGTTACCATGCTGGAAAAACATGCAATACAGGTTTCAGCAACAGATTTCTACTGATATGCTAGCCTAAACTGTTTACTAGACTGATTTTGTATATGGAAGAGGTTATATTATGTTAGGAGTCTTTTAGCAATTTGTCTACTCTTTAATACTTGCCTGTATCTATATGAATGAAGCTATTGCAATAATTTGTCTTGGTGCGGATAAAATTTATAATAGCAGAACATCACTTTTCACATTCATATTGCCAGAGCAAAATAAGTTGCAATGATGGCAAAAAACATATTAATGTTGTACAACTATAATTACACTGGGGGTTTCTCTTGAATAAAAGTCTTGCCAAGAATTCGCAACTGAATCAACATTGCTGGAACATACTGAAAAATTGTAGTTATACAAATACTACTCAGATCTAGCTTTAGAGTAAATGGTCAGAGTATGAACTTAAGGAAAAATAGGTTAAATTAAGCAGAATGACTATTCATTCAGACCACAACAGGAAGAGAAAGGGGCTAACACAGGAGGATCTGCCAAATATCCCCAGTGCGTCACACAGCCGGGCTGCAGAGGGATGTGCTGAATTTCAATTTATTCTCCCTAGACCCACACTGATATCCTTGCCAGTCCCCTTACTGAGCTGGATTTCCTCCCTTGAAGGCCCACTGCTGCCTCAGAGCCCCCAGGGGCTCACACTGTGCTGAGTCCTTTACGTTCAGGAAGATTTATTCTTTTTAGCTTTTGAAAAATGCAACCACAGAGCCCAGCCTCTCCAGCTCAGTGCTGGGAACTGCAGAGCCCTGACTTTTATGTACATTTTTCCTTTTACTGCTTTGCTTGCTGTGTTCCTGGGGCAGCAGCTGTATAACCCAGGCCTCGCATACTGCCAGTCTCAAAGAGAAGCATGTGCCTGAGTGTTTCCCTGGATCTGGGCCAGAAATGGCATCTCACAATGTTGGTGTGGACTCACACTGGCGATGCACTGGTGCTAGGAGGGAACCTCTGGTGTTAGCCCAAGGGCAAGCAGGACAAGTCTAAAGAAATAACGTTGGTTTGTGGAGTTTTTTTCTGCTGAGAGTAAGAGAACAAGGTGAAAGGACCTACTGGAATGCACTGCTGAGCTCATGTGCAGGTGCCAGCAGAGCAAAAACCTGAGGCCAGGCCTTGCCCAGAGGCTGAGCCGGCAGCGGGGGCCCCTCACTGTGCAGCCGCTGCACTCCCGGCCCTGCGCTCTCTCCTGGCCCCAGGGCACTCAAGCTGGATGGCCACAGGGAGGAAGGGGAGGCAGCAGGGCTTTCCCTGGGAGGTGTGTCCTGGCCAGCTCTGGGGAATGTGGAGCCTTCTTGGCTGCAGGCTGTCCTCAAGGGAAATGGTGGCATTGCTCTGTGAAGGCCTTGCAGAGTCCTGGTACCAGCTGGGCGGGCACCTTGGGCCCAAGCCTTGCCCAATGTCTTTCATCATAGTCTCTGACACTGGAAAAGGCTGTGAGCTGTCTTAATAAAACTGCAACTGCTTCAATTGTTGTAAAGTTTGTGTAAGAGAATTAAACTGAAAAGGAACAGCAACAAACCTTACGTACGAAAGTTAATACAAATCTGGAAAGAGGGTAAAATCTGAGCAGTTAGTGAGAGTATTGTTTTTTTGTCAAAATGTAAATTTGGAGCATTATCAAGACAGAAAACAGCGAAAATTTTATGAGCTATGAAATATTCGTAATATACCAAAGTTCTATATTTGTTTGAAGGATAAACAGACTTTTAAAAGCCCTTCTAATTTTATACAGTGTTTCAATTAGCAGCACTGCAGATTTATTTTATAATCTAATCATCAGTGATGCATTTCAGTGATATAACACTGCTCACTCACAGATCTCAAAGCACTTTGATAAAGACAATTATTTTCATTTCGCAGAGATAGTTTAGGACAGGAGAGTCTTTGTGACTTGTCGAGGAAAACACAAAAGCTCATTTCCTTTTGCCAGAGGCAAGTGTGGTAAGAAAAGATGAAGAAATGCCTGAGGGTAATAGACACATTTATTTTGTACAAACCAGCTGGGTCTGGTCAAGGTTTGCCAGTTTAGGTGGGGCACCAGGCAGATGCAGGCAGCTTCAGGTTAGGTTGGGCTAGTTCATGCCTTGTATTTCTAGTTTCTTGTGCCAGAAGTCTGGCTGTACCTAGCAAAATACACATGAATATGTCTTCAATTCCTGACGGTGAAATAGCATGGGGGCTTTTGATTGTTTGTGTACAAACTGAATCAGCATAATTACTGAACTTGGTTGAGCATGGGACTCACCCATTTTGACTCCAAGGCTCACTACAGTAAATATCACTTTGTGCAGACTCCAAGTCTTGTGATCCCTTTTTAACTCAGGGTTTAAATGAACTCAATATTCAAGCAAAACACCGAGAAAGACATCAAGTGTCACATGGTTTCATGTGGTTTTGATAAAACTCTCTAAACAGGGCCAGGCTTACTCAAAACTTACACAATGATTTTCCTTAAGGTTTGCTAATGGCAGCTGAGTTTTGTATTCATGACTAATTCAAGGCCAACCTAGTTTCACAGATGCTTAGAGTCTGCCAAGAAATTTTCTGAAGCTGTGCTTCCAATTGCTGTTAATTTATTGTGAGAAAAGTGATGGCAGTGGCAATGGTCAATTGTGGATAAAGTTTCAATATGGAGAAGAGGTTACTGTTTTGAAGGGTGTGCTGTTGGTCAAAAGTGCATTTTCAGTCCCATTTTTCCACTTAGCACATCCTCCCTTTCTCTTCTGTCCTTTCTCTTCTGTCCTGATTCTGTACAGAAACAGGCCGATATGATCAGTTCTCCCTACCTGCTGAGCTGGACAGCTCTGTTTTGACTATATGCAGTCACGGGTGGAGAGACTGCTTTAATTAATGAGCCAAATTTCTCATGAGACAAGCAGCTAGCTCATTGATGATTTTCTCTAAGCTCAGGTCAGTCTGTACCTACATGTGAAAGTGTAATTTTAGTCTCAGTTCCTGTCCCTTCTTGTCTGTTCTTTTCTCTATCTCTCCCAAAAATGGATTATGGTTTAGACTTGGGGTGTTAATTTCATTATAGAGCAATTATGCTTAGGAGTGACCTCTGATGCTGTTTCAGTAAGGAAGGGTAGAGGACAGCTCAGGACAGTCTGCAGAGGGATGCAAAAAAAACACCTAAAAGGATTACTTTTCCCTCCTACATTGAGGAAGAATGATGATAGGAACTGTAAGTGCCCTGTTTACTAGTACTGCTAAATTATATTTATCTTAGTTAAATTATATTTGTCTTCAGTTATAGCTTCCCTTCCTCCTTCCCCCTCACAAACCTACTCCAAACTGCCCAACATGGAATGAGCACATCTAGAAAGCTCTTTTTTCACAAGGGTCAGCCAAAATCCTACTAGGGACCTGCACCACTAGGTGTATTCCCTCCACTCCTCCAGCCCCCTAATGAGTCATCCTGTGCTGCTGACACTGTTCTCAGTGACTGGCAGCAGTGACTGGTCTGCCAGAGAGCCACTGTAGAAGCCCATGTCTGTCATTAAGCTCTTCTTAAAATAAAAAGAGATTTTGTTGTTGCTCCTTATTGTATGTTACGCTTATATAGCTCTTGCCCTAAGCTTAGATTTCAAAATAGGAAATAGACAAAACAACTTTTTCATTGCTGCTTATTCTTGTCCTGGGAAAAAAAGTTGTGCTACTGCCTGACAGAGAACAAGAAGCCTAGACATTGTTCACAGAGGTTTTAAAGCTGCTTTAAAAAGCAAAACCAGTTTTAATTTCTTTGTCTTAAGCTATCCTATTTTCCCTAAAATTCTCAAGGACATGATGACCTTGTTGGTGTACTTTCAAGGTTTGACACTTGAGTAGTTTTAAACAGTTTTAAACTGCTATTACTGTTTTCCATTTACAGTAGTAATGCATCAATTTTCTTAGAAGTTTTAAGATAGATTTGTTAGCCAGTCACCTTGCTTTTCACTGGGAAAATCTCATCATACTTTGGGAGAGAATTACAAATTTGGAAAAAAATTGAAATAAGAAAAAACCATTTTTTTTCCTATATATGCAATGCATTTGATTGTAATAAGGGTTTAAGGGTTTAAGATAGGTGTTTATGACTTCTGTTTTTTTCCAGTCATTTGCTAGCACCAAATTTTGGATTTTGCTGACAGGCCTAAAGAGTATATTCAATTCCCATGTCACTGCTGAGCATGAGAATTGAGGAAGAACGTTAAGTCCACTGTTACCCACCATGGAGACTGGAAGATTCCTTCTCTAGAAGAACCTTTAGAAGTCACAGATCACTGAAGAATCAAGTAGGGATTCACCTGAACATTAGCCTAATTATTATGGCACCCTGAAGCAGATGAATAAATAGATTTTTGTCATTTGGCTTCAAATGGTAATTTGGTTTTAAAGTTTTCTGTGTAGCCATGCAGGCTCAGAGCTCCTTATTTTCAATAGGAAACTGAGATTCTCACTGATGACATTTAAATCCAGAAGGTATGGGTTTTGTATAAGTGCCACATATTATGTACCTTTACAATAAAATGATGAGTCAATGACATCATTTACGTGTTTTAAAAATAGTGTCTAATTTATAGAAAGTGAGCAACTGAAGTCTCTAATCCCTTTTAAAATCCTTGTCATTTTTGTAGGATATTGAAAATCTATTTCTTTGCAGCTTGTGCTATCTTGACTTACTACAAGAGAAAAGGCATTTGATGTATCCATGTATGGATTATAAACAATTATATCTCCTCATGGTTAATGGGGACAATAAGTAAAGAGGTCTAATGCATTTCAGGTACATGTATAGCACTGTCATTAAAACATTTTTCAGTTCTGATGATGAGAATAGAGAAGGCAGACCTCTAAAATGCTGTAAACCTTAACTGGTGTCAAGTAGATAATTTGGAAGTATATGAAGAAGTTCAGATTTACCTCATCATACAACTGATAGTTTTCTTCAGTGTTTTTGCATTTTCAGTTGATTTAGAATACTTTTTTTAATGAAGAAACAAAATTATGGACATGAGAAGACTGAGAATTTAGATAACTTTCTGAGGAAAATTCAAATACATAGTATTTTTGCTTAGATGGAAGAAAGCAGATTTGAGATAAGAATTCAAAAAACGTAAATGAGACATAGACAAGGCAGATGATCTCTGTGGAGCAGAAGCAGTTAGAAGGCAATTACTCTGTGTTTCACAGAATGCCAGGATGTCCAGGAAGCTTATGTAGGTGACAGGGCAAATTACCTCATGTGTGGGTAGGAGAATCTGACCAGAACCCAAAACTGGCCAAGTTTACTGTTCTTCAACTTTGACTTACTATGTCATGTTTACTGTACTGAAAGTCATTAAAAGCTACACTCTTTTTCACTATTTAAATAAGTAACCCTTATTAGCAGCTCTATGAGCAGCTATTCATATATTATGGAAAGTATGTTCTGAAATCAAACTTGCATTTGCCCTTAAGAAATATTCAAAGCTTTACTGTTTTGACAAAAAGGACTGGACTGACACCTTCTGAATCCATGTTTATTGACAAGTCAGGTGATAATTTTGTCTAGATAGCCCATCACGGACTTTTCAAAAATACTTCTATGTTTCAAAGATTAATATTGCAATCAGCATCATCAACCAAGCCATTTCAAGTTAATGAGATTGAGAGTCTCAGAAAATATTTAGGAGTACCAGTGAATAAAACAGGACCCACAGAGGAGATACCAGATGAAAAGCTTTATCTTGAATAAGGATTTTTGCCTAGAGGCAGTGTGCTTAAAAGATGTGTCCAGGATGTCAGAGGTCTGTTGGTCATGAAAATAGTGTTGCCAGTGTTGCTTTTCATGCCTAATATCTTTTGGCTGAATGAAATGCAATCAAGGTCTAAAATTAAAAAAAGCTGCACATCAAAGCACATCAATTGTTTTTATTCTTTGTATTTGTTTCTGGATCTAGAGATTAGCTTTTTGTCAAACCTTTCCTGGAACTAAAAGTGATTTTATAAAGGTTGAGCAAATACAGGGTGCTTTTCTGCAAAGGGGAAATGTAATTACAAAATATTGCATCATTTTCCACACAGGTTTAAAAGACCCTGTGAATCTTTAGTTTTCACTAGGTTGCAATGGCCTAGTTGTAAGCTAGGATACAAAATACAAATTAAAAAAAAAAAAAAACCTTGAGGCAAAACTTAACCAAAGCCTCTGTAAGTGGGCATGAAATCCAGCACTCAGGTTTCACTCCAGACTTGTCATTCAGAGACTCATTACTTATTTTTTTGTTTAGAATCCTCAAAACCGAATTGCAGGTCTGTGCTGATGGGATACTGGGAAAATACTAGTGGAAAGAAACCACAAAAAGGTTGCATCCTAAAAATAAAGCATAGGTAAACAAGGCTTAAATACTGTCATAGACTAGTGGTTGGTGACACCATGTGAATCCTTTCAGAATGCAAAGTTCTTATTACCACTGAATATTTCAATCCTAAATGTTTTGAATAAAAGGTCAGTGGGGTTTAGAAAAAAACTTATGAATGGGGATCTTTCTCATGCCTTACTAATCTGAGCATATTAGTTCTCTGTTGGAGGTCAAAACTGTCTGGGGATGATTTGAGAGCAAAGTGTGTGCTACATGGCACTGGAAGCAGAGGAATACTTTATCCAGTCCCTCTTCCTTGTTCAGTCCTTATGTGAGACTCACATATCCTGTATATGTGGCAGCTCCGAAGGAGTGCTGATTGACAGAGGAAGGGAAATAGAGCACGACCAACCTTTGGTTCCTTTCCCTCTCAGTGCTCTAATAATAAAACCACATGAGTAACACTGGGGATCTCTGGATGTGATAGAGAGCAAAAGCGGAAATATACCAGGGTGCAGAGTAGATTCTCTGCTTGCCACTGTGGGGAGAAAATTAACGTGGCCAAAGCTCAACTGAAGTTGAAGCTGGTCAGAACAGTGGGGAACAATAAAAAGAGGATTTTTTCAAGTATATTAATGGCAATAAGCAGTGTAAAAATAGCATTGTCCCATTACAGGGTGAGAATAATCACCTCACAAACAGGGACTTGGACAAGGCAGAAGTATTTAACATATTCTTTGCCTTTGTCTTCAACATGAATGATGGACCAAGGGGCTCTCAGAGCTGGCAGACCACAACTGCAAGAATCATTGACTCCCAGTCAACCCTGAAATTGGGTGGGATCTGCTGCTCCAGCTAATCCCTACAAATCAATGGGGCCTGATGGGGTTCATCCAAGAGTCCTCAAAGAGCTAGCTGATGTCATTGCAAAACCTTTCTCAATGATTTTTCAGCAGCCTTGGGAATTCGGAGAGGAATATCCTGATTTTCAAGAAGGACAAGAATGAGAAGTCCAGAAACTACAGACCTGTCAGTCTTACTTCAGTGCCTGAAGAGGATACGAAGAAGGTTATTCTGGGAGGTGTTGAAAAACACCTGAAAGCAGTCATCAGTCACAGCCAGCATGGCCTCATGAGAAGAAAGTCCTGCTTTATCAAACCTGATTTCCTTTCATGACAAGGTAACTGGTCAAGGGAAGCCAGTTGATCTAATATTTTTATATTTAAGTAAAGCTTTTGATACTGTCTCTCACACTATCCTGTTGGATAAAATGTCCAGCACACATCTAGATAAACACATCCTGTGATGAGTGAGCAGCTGGCTCACAGGTCAGGTGCAAAGGGTTATAGTGAAGGAGGGAACATCAGACTGGTGACCTGTCACTAGTGTGGTTCCCAAGGCTCCATCCTTATCCCTGTGCTTGTCAACATCTCCATTAATGAGTTGGGCACAGGACTGGAAGTGATGCTTAGCAAAGTCACGGAGGATGCAAAACTGGGAGGGGCTGTTGACTCCCTCAGAGGCCTGGAGGCCCTACAGAGAGATCTCAACAAATTAGGCGACTCAGCAATCACCAATGGTATGAAATTCAACAAGGGAAAGTGCTGCATTCTGCACCTGGGATGGCCAACCCTCGATATAAGGACAGAGTGGGGAATGAGAGGCTGACACTGACGTGGAAAGGAACCTGGGGGTCCTGCTTGACGGAAAGTTGAATTTGAGTCAGCAGTGCCCTAGCAGCCAGGAGGGCAAAGGGTGTCCTGGCGGCATCATGCACAGCATGGCCAACCAGGCAAGGGAGGGTATTATCCCCTCTGCTCTGCACCGCACTGGGGCTGTCTCACCTCAAGTGCTGGAGGCAATTTTGGGTGACACAGTATAAGAAAGTCATTAAACTATTAGATTGTACCCAAAGGATAGAAACAAAGATGGTGAAAGGCCTTGAGGGGCAGCTATATTGAGGAGAAGCTGAGGTCAGTTGGTCTGTTCAGCCTGTGGAAAAGGAGACTGGTGGGAGACCTCACTGGAGTTACAACTTCCTGTGAGGAAGAGGAGGAGCAGGCACTGATCTCTTCACTGTCATGACCAGTGACAGGACTAAGGGAATGGTCTGGAGTTGTGTCAAGGGAGGTTTTGTTTGAATATTGGAACAAACATTCTTCACCCAGGGGGTGGTTGGGCATGAACAGCCTCCCCAGGGAGTGGTCACAGCCCCAAGCCTGAGCTCAAGAAGATTTTGAATTTTCTTGGAAAATGGTGTGACTTTTGGGGATGATGTTGTGCAGGGTTAGGAGTTGAACTCGATGATGCTTGAGGGTCCCTTCCTACTCAGGATATTCAGTGAAACTTTATTTCTGTGAAAGGGAATGCCATGGCTAACTCCATGAATTACAACAGCAGTATCAACACATCATGTATGAAATGGTATATACTTTCAGAATCACAGAAGAGGGTGTTTTATGCAATCCATCTCTGTGCTTGCTGTGACTATTGCTGTGCTTTAAGGACCAATCAGTAGCCACAGACTACACTACAATGAGCAAGTGTGCTTAAACTGGGCGAGAATTCAAATTGGTTTATGTTGTTAATGGTGCCATTCAGGAATAGATAGCAACTTTGAAATCCAACTTGATTAGTGTTCTAGCTTCCTTAAATAAAAAGATTTGTAAGGAAAAATGTAAAGTTATAAAGCACATTTTGAAAGGCTTTTTGTCCAGCACTGGTTTAAATTTTGAAGTTATCGAACTGAACATTTTATTTAAATAAAACGAATGTGCTTTAGAGATCCAAAATAATAGTCTATTTGATTAATAGGCTTCCCTGACTCTCTTACTCATCATGTTAATTCTCCTGTCAATAGTTGTTTTTATTCCTAAAAACAGTGATTTCAGTTAATAGTATCCATTTTGCATTTGATATTACTTGTCTTTTACAGAATAAAACATAAATTGGAAGTTCAACTAACCCCAAAATGCATGTTCATCTGCATGCTACGTAAAAGATTATATGTAGAACTCTGTAAAGTCAGAAATTCTGCCATAATCACTTAAAGGCATTAATAAAAGACATTCATAATTATCAGTCCAAACCAGGAAAGGAGTGAAGAACGTTACATCTAAAACTCTTATTTAAAAGTAAAAATAATAATTTTTTAAAAACAGATTTTCATCTATCCTGATTGACTTACATCCTTAGTAGCCACTGGTCACATGTATACAGAAGCTCTGCAGTAATTTTTCCCATGCCAAATATACACACTTCCTTAAAAAATGGAGAAATGATTACTGGATGAAGTCAGAAAAAGTTTAAAATGCAGTAATATTTTCAGGCTCAGAAGTAACTTACAGCCATGCAGTTAATAAATGAGAAGCTTGCAATTTCTTTACACTGTCTGAATTAGCAGGTGCAGAGGCAGTCAAATGGAATGATAGATTTTTTAGAATCAGAGACAATCTAGCAAATAATACTATTCAAAATACTGTAATCCAGTCATATTGTTTTAATTGGGCAACATGGCATTGTGATAACAGATGGCAACTCCATGTGAACAGATTCAGCCAGACTGATAGCATTCTGCCCCAGCTCCTCTGAATGAACAGCTATGCACTTCCAGTTTATATTGCAATAGCTTCATTCAGATTTCACACTTGGATAGACACCGTGCCATTATGAAAGCAAATACCATTTAAGGCTCCATGCATGAGTGTATGGAGATTTCATGGTAGTTTCTGTTACTGAAGTTTCAAGTTGGTTGGAGCTGTAATAGCTGAGCTGCATTAGAGTTAAGATATTACTGGTATCTGTCTACCCCAGGCAAAGGTTACAGTTCCTGGATCGAAGTTAGCAGAAATACCATCTCTAAATCTTAACTGCTCCATCTAGATGGTGCCAGCTGACATCTATCTTCCACAATGGTTTATCCTAGGACACTGGGCGTTTTCAGCGGAAGTGCTACACATGTTCCCCTCTACTGAACTCTGTGGTAACTCCTGGCAGAGAAATAGGATGGACAGCTGGAGGCAGAAACATCTTTAATTTTGGAGGAAGGATTTGCCAGAACTTGCTTCTCAAAATTCTAAATGTTAATAGCTTCCTTCTACAGAGATAAGAGCAGTTTCTAGGTCAGTGGATAACCAATGTAGTGCTGCCACTTTGGAGAGGGGAATATGTTAATGGGACATTTTGTCAAAACATGCAGAAGCGTCAGCTACTATGTTCTCCATAACACTCTTTATATCTGTGCACTACACAGAGCAGCAGAGTATGGGAGGGGTGGAATACAAGTTAGTTGTCTTACCCAATCCGTAGGGCATTACATCCTTTGGGATACGAGAGCCTCAGCCATTTGCTTCCTTCTATCAGTAATGTTCCAGGGGTGGGGGAGGAGAAAGAAACCAAATGTGAACAGACTCTGGCTGGCTCCTGTGCTCTGTGTGCTTTCTCACTCCCTTGCAAACTCTCTCAAGAGCAATTGTAATCCAGCTGAAGTTTTTCCTGGCTCTTGCCCGATTTAACAGATGTTTAATAATGGTTCTGGATTACTATTTACATGCTGAACAGTTTTCTGTTAGTCTGAAAAATTTTTAGTGAAAAAAGACTATGTTGGGGACGTGGTTGGAAAAAAAACCCAACAAAACAAACAAGAGAAACCCCCAAAATATAAAACATATTTTAATTCTCAGGATGTATATCTGATCAGCAACAATTTAGCTGCTTCCAGAGTGACTTTCTTAATGCCCCAGTACTTGAAATGTTGTTGTAGTACACTTGGCAGGCAATACAACGAGAAGATCATGATGTACAAAACCACATTAATTCCAAACAGCAGGCTTTATCTATCTCATCTGGCCCTTATATGGCCTGCCACACTATTGTAGCTGAGCTTCTCACAATCTTTTGGGTATTTCTCCTCAATGCTTTAATGAAATACAGCAGTGCTATATTCTGCATGTTCTGTAAGAATGGTCCCAAGCATGGCTATGAACATGATGATCACCCTTTTCTCACATCTTCAGAGCTAACTTGTAAAGCTATGAATCTTCAGGCAACTGCTGGCAGCCTTGCTGACCATAACAAGCCACAGAATTAAGGCAGTTAGGTGACACACTGTGTACTTTTAAGGTGGCTATCCAGGTGTTCCAGAAGCCACACTTTCAGACCTGCTGCCCACAGCCTCTTATCCAAGTACAGGTGACTATACTGAAGACTGAAGTTCCTTACTAGTCAATGGAGAGTAATAGACAATTTTAGGGTATGAATCATCTGCTGAAGAACAGATGAATCACAGTCTTCAGTGCCCATTTCTCTTCATTTGGCACAGCAAATCCAGACAATTACTGGGTTAGAGAACTCCACATTTGTTTAGACCTTTTTATGCCCTAATCTGGTCATAAAAACTGCTCTTGCAAGATCCACTGATGTTGTCGGTCACGTGAAATAAACTACAGTCAGTAAGTATGCCTAGGTATTTTTGGAGATATCTATGTCAAAGTGATTTGTTTGAGGTCTCACACAGTACAGACACAAAGTCTGCATTTCACAAGCCTCAGGTCAAAATGTTGTCTATTGATCTGTCTTACCAGTTCAGTGGAAATGAATAACCATTATAATTGCCACAAATTCAGAAGTTGCATATAGAAGGTCTTTTTGTTAAATAAAAAATGTCTTAATGATTAATTGCAGGAAGGAAGTGAAATCATGCATACCTCTACCCTATGGAGCAGTCTAAAAAGAGTTTGAAGCTATCCTTGTCTTTCACTGTCCTATGAAAACAACATCTTTAAAACTTCCTTAAAGATTACTCTCTGGGTGAGAGGAGACCAAATGTAGGCTAGTGGGTCCACAAATGTAGGTTTTACTCTGCTTCTCATTTTAACTGTATTATACTTTGTTTGAAATGGGGATTTCATTGGGTTACTTTGTGACTTCTCAGATGTCTTCCCCATTTAACACAGAATTTTTCCACTTGAAGCTCATACCTCACCTTCCTGTTTATTTGCAAAGGTGCGAGGAAGGCACATATCTGAGAAACAAGAAACAATTTTATGAGATTAGGAAAAAGCACCATTTTTTAAACTGCTATTTAGACACTCAGTTTTCACTTGAAGAAGAAAATAATCCTTCAAAACTTGTGGTCTTGATGATGATCACCAAAATGTGAAGTTTTAGAGATGCAGAAATGTTTGTATTTGCTTAAAGCCTGGAACCCCAGCTCTGAGAGATTAACTGTCCCATTTGCTCTTACCTCATACTGAAGCAAGCTTCTTGAAGGAGAGCACATTGTTATTTCATCACTTATCAAAGTAAGGAAAGCAAGAATAACAACAACAAAAGAAAGAAAGAAAAAAGAAAGGAATAATTTATTATTGTGATGACTTGTCAGAAATATTCCTGGACACCAAGAGTTGGAAAGAGGAAGAGATGAGGCTGAGACTGGGTACAGAAATTGCCAAAGCTGGATCTGAGCATGTTCCTAGTTAGTAGAGATCAATGTACTGCTGATTTAAATGCTATGAAACAGTCAAAAGGAAAACAGTTTAATTCCTATTTCACCCACTCAGCTCATTTTCCTTTATGGTCTATTAGACAGATCTTCTACCAGTTCAGCTCAAAAGAAAAGAACTTCATCTGGACTTTCGGGCCCTTTTGGCTTTGGCACAACCTTTGGCACAACCATGAAGTGCCTGGGAGGTGCAGCTGGGTATGAGTTCATAGGCAGCGCTGTATCTATTACACAAATGGGTAAAAGGACCAGGAAAAAAAAAAGCCAATAACAACACATTGCAGGGTTAGAAGATAATATTACCTTTATACAAGTTGGGCTCTCTACCAGCTTGTAGAGAACAGTTAAATGTTTGACTCAAACACCTGAAGGAGTCTTAGGCCCCACAGGTGGGAGCCTGGCATTAAGAGCACCAGGTCCCCTGAGCATCCTTTTTGCTGAACTCTTCCTAGAAGATACTGTTTTTTTGAAATCAGGAAAAGAGGACGCATTTTACTACATATCACATCCAGCTGTAGTTTTCTCACTTATGGTTGTAGGAAAGGATATTAACTCTTCCTCCTTAATTGGCAATGTAATTATACAATAAAATACAGATAATTTTAAAGCTTTTGTTGGTATCTCCTTTCAGCTGGTTTAATGTACTTCAGACTTAGAAAAGGCCCCCCATCTTTCTTTGCTTTATGAGAAAATGAAATATTAATGAATTTTACCCCAGATTTATCCCTCAAAGCAGAATCAAGGCATCATTAGACACCTAAAAACCAAAGAGATTAGATTGAACTGATATGAACTAATTTAATGTTGCTTTAATTTATTGATTTCAGAAAATATTTATGCAGGTAGAAGGGATCAGTCTTCTTAAAATGTGAAAAAATAACAGCGCGTGAATTGTAATTTGCACTACTTAAAATTTACCATAAACAACCATATACTTTTCTAAAATACGTAAGAAAGAACAAGTTTAGCTTCTCTGTTGTAAAAAAATAGAGACAGTCAATTAATTTTCCATCCTACTCTTTTGAAAGAAAATATTAAAGGTCTATGGAAAAAAATGAACAGGCATTTGGCAAAACCTGGCTTCTGACAAACTGGCAGCAGTGGTTGCATTACTGAAACCCATTCATAAATGCTGGCTGCTTCTTCCCTGGAAAAATGCCAGGGAAGTACCCACCCTGGCGTTTCCTTTCCCAGATACATCAATCCCCACTCTTAGGTCTTGCTGACATACATCAAAATTTGTTCTAAAGTAGGCCTTTTGTGCCATTCCAACTGACTCTAAACAGGGCAAGTAAGGATCACATCAGCCCATCTAGGTTTTATCTGTGGCTTCAGGTATTAGGGAGTTATATGTTGTTCTTCAACTATGTTTGCAGCATATACTAAAAAAGTGCAAGGCAGTAAAACACAGTAAAACTAGCATGTGTCAAATACCTATCATCTGAAGAGCTTAGTATTTCTTTATAATCAGGAGGAATGGCTTCTATTCTTTAGCTAGTTAATTTTACTTCAATGCATTCATGTCATTCATGTGCTCATGTAAATTACAGCAAATGTAAAGCTTTCTTAAAGACAGGCAATAATGTGAATTTCCATAAACTTAATTCTAATCCTTTCTAGTACTCTAATGTATCAGCAAAAATGGACAGCTGTTGATACATATAGCCATACTCTGAGCAAGTCAAATGTTGAGCAGCTCCCATTTGGGAGTTCAAGCTAATAGGCACAATGCCTAAGTTAACAGACTTTGCTTCTCCTTCTGGCATGTATGCTTCTCCTCACCACCACATCCTGACATATTTTGCCCGCCCCCCTCAGATGTCTATCCAGAAGAAGAAGGAGATTTTGTGGCGTAAGAAATCCATGAAATTATGCACCCTTACCAAGGATTCTTTCTGTTGGACAGAATCTCTGTCCTTGTTGTTATTATTGTTGTTATTGTTAATTTTGCAGTGAGCTTTGCAAGACCCAATAAGAATCATGGCCGTGGCAGGCTTTATGTTACAAAGAAACAAAGCCACTTGCCCTAGAATTCTTAGGGTACATTGACATCTTGTGGACAAAACCAGTATAACACATGGACTCCTACTGGCAGGATACTTTATGGCTACTTACACACTGTATTTGAGAGCATATATAAGCTCAAGCTACCTATCTTGATGTTGAGAAGACTGAGTAGTATGCGCTTCTTCTGAAGGAAAACTTTTGTGTGTTTATCTGGTTTGTTTGGGTACTTTTGCATGCGGCAATGATTTCTGTGCTACGCTGCTACTGGTACCTGAGGTAGTGTGGGTAAACTAAGTTGGACACTATTATACAAGATGGTTCCAGAAGCAGCGGCAATATGTAGGTGCAATATATAGTATAAAGTGTGCAGGAACTCAAGAAAATGCAGTTGTGGCATCTTCATGATGAAACAACCAGATAAGGCAAAATTTAACCCCTGTAGAAGGGCAGGTTACTATTGTTCTTTACAAATAAGTCATTTAAGTTACAGAAATTAGTTTTTTTCTCCATCATTATTATTTCTTTCCTCTGATGCATCCATTCCTTCCCCCTCTGTGAAGGATATCTCCAGGAAGTAAAAGGGAACAGTGCAAAGCAGATTCCAGTGGCTCCACACTGGTTGCATTTGCAGGTGTTCACTTTAAAGAATCATTTTTCAATGGCTTTTTTGCACCAGAATGACTTATCTGATCTCACAATTAGCAAGGCAGACTTGAGTAACTATAAGGAGATAGTAGAGCTTCTGAATCTGTCATGACAGGTCCTAGAGTAAGAATTTTTAAAACTTTTATTTTTTCCAGATGATTGGTTGACAAGATATGGCCTGGGAAAGACTGTTACACAGGGATGGCTCTTTATTTTCATTTCTCATTGCATCTTTAGATTAGAGATACTTAAAACTAAGTGTAGTGTTTTCTTAATAAAACCTGTCCATAGGATTAATTGTCAGACTTGTGATAAAAAGTTGGGAAAAGCAGATTGCAGCCTCACCAGGGAATGATTGTAAGAACAATTTTATCATAAGATGTACTGAACTGTTTGTATGAAAACCAAGAGGAAAACATAGATCTTTCATACTGCTTTCATTGACCAAAAAAAATATCACAAAGCATTTTGATCCACAGCATTTCTATCAGGGTTGTTACTGAGACCACTGTTGTATTACAGATGTCAAGACTAAACATGGAGATATCATGATTTGCCTAGAATCATTCAGAATATTAGTGTCAAAGAGAAATAGTACCCACACCACCCCATGGCTTCTAAGTGCTCTTTTACATTTGTTGATGCCCTTTCAATGCCATGTCGTGTACTTGAAACATAAATTCCTTCTTTTGGCCCCCACATGACACTTTGCAACCATCGCAACTGTGCTTTACATATTTGCAATGTATCTCTGACTGTTCATCAGTTCTCATAGGCCAAGCACAAATAACCATCAGGTCTATGATTCTGAGTAGAAGACTGGTGTTGTAGCTGGGGAACATGATAAACGCCATTTGCTAGCATCTTAATCAAGTTATTTGTCTCATAAAACCTGAAAGTCCAGAGCCACATTTGTCCAGGAGCTTAGCATCCTTATAATCTCCCCTCTGTCCTGTGATCAGGTGCTGTCACACTGTACAGTGAAGATGCCATCATCACAACAAAAATGTGTTGTGTTCTGAAGTGTTCATATTTTTGTGAACTTTACATGAGTTTTGCTGACTAACCATTTTTGGTGCTGTTTATTGCAGGTGGTTTCTCCTTGGGGGCTGCTTTACCGGCCAAGCAGTAAACCCCAGACCAACTGAGGCAGTTTGTGTGGGTTCCTCAGATCAGCTGGCTCAGCGTGGATAAGGCTGGAAATGAAGAGCGGGCTTCTGCCATGGGTTTGGAAGGTGTTTATTTGTTTATTCGGTGCAGCTCCACGTGCAAAAAGCATGACCTGGCCTGTCCTTCTCCTTTTTGTACCCCAGGACACGGCCTGAGGCAGCTGGAGAATTCGGGCCAATGGATGGGAAGGGGTTGGGTGTTCCAGAGGAGGACACTTAGCAGGACAATTGAAGAGGGCAGGTGCCTGAGCACCTGGTCGAATGGGAGATGATTTCCCCTCAAGTTACCAGGGTGATTGACAATGGGCTCCCCTCTGGGAGATACCATGGGGGTTTGGGAATGGGTGAAGGGACTTTGGAAGGAACATATCAGCACAAAATAAATAAAATACATATAAAACTTTGAAAGCATCAATCATGCATTGCAACAGTTTATCATTGAGTTCAATTTTCATTAAGTACTAAGTTCAATCAGACACTAAAATCAAAGGAAAGCTTGAGAGCACAGTTAAGTGTGGAAGGGAAGTTTCAAAGGTTTGCTCGGCCATGTAAGTTACATAGTGTTCCTGCAAAGTGAAATTTCAGGATTTCCAACTCTGTAGTAGAAAACCTGGGGAAAAAAGGAAGTTAACCCCCAAATAAACTAGCTTCTAAGCGTTCAAAATAGAAATAATTTTTCTTGGTCACTGCTACTTACCATTGTATTTTCTGTATGACTAAAACTGAAATATTTGCTAAAAGAGGCTGAAGTTAATATTATACCAAAAAGGCTGAATTAGACTCTATTAGAATATGATTTATTACAAAGTTACTACACTTATTATTAACATTATTAAGGCTAATAATCTAGGTGTAATACTAAACTGATAAATTACTTTTAGGATCTGAAATTATATCATTTAAGGGTGCTAGAGCATACCACATAGCAAAGCATGCCACTGAAGTGGTTTCTGTTGTGGGGAATGAACGTGTTTTTAAGATATTATAGTAACTAGCAACTATCTGAGTAATTCCCACCAAAAATCAGCCCACTATAATTCTGAGTTTACTCTTGGAACATGTCACTACCTCAGTCACCCACATATTTTTGATTTTTATATTTGTTTGTAAATGTTTTTTAAGTGTTTTTTTCATTTTGGATTTGAAGTTTTTGGTAGGAGAATTGTGAAACACCTCTAATGTTAATCTGCAAATGCATGGGGAGAGTAAAATCAGTTATTTAAAGCATTTTTTAAAATGTGAACAAACTAACTTGAAGCATTTTTTATTGTATTTTGCATCTTTCAATGCCCATTTTTTTTTATTTTTAATCTTTCGGTGGAAAAGCTAAGAGCTGGCAATATTAGGATTTTCCATGGTGTACAGAAGCTGTCCTGGGATTACAGCAAATGTAGAACAAATCCTTTGGGATAAGGATGGTACAACAGGACAGTTGATCACTTTAAAAACACTGCCTTGATGTTCATATCTTGTGGGGCTGGGTACATGCTCTGCATGACAGTGATGTTCTCCAAAGCTGTTGATGTTTGGTAAGTAGTTTAACTTTCTAAAGAAATGAGGCCAATGTTACAACACACTGCACCCTTCTGCAAGGTTTTCTTCTTCCAGCAACTTTATAAAGGCATAATGACACAAGGTCATGCATCTGAATAGAGCAGTAGTGGAAAGAGACCTAAACCAGTGCATCTGCTGAGGGAAAGGCAGGCAAACCCCAGCCCATTGTAGAGAGTATCAACAGCTAAACAATGCACACTTACATGGAGCTTTGAAACAACATTAATAGGTGTGGCCAGTAGAATCCCTCAGAAGGAGCTCAGTAGGGTAAGAGACGAAAAAATACCATGGGAAGTGGAAGGAGCTGAGAAGGGGGCAGGTTGCATATCAGTGGTACAGACTGTGAAGGAAGTAAGGCTTCTTTTATTTACCTGATTGAATAACTGACTGATTTTGCTTCCAGTCCATATAAATTATGTAATGTTTTGTGGCCTGTGCTACTGCTGAGATCAGAGATGATCAGAGGTGATGGTGGCTTTCCCTGCTGCTAAAAGGTCATGAATTGTGGCTGTTTGGTCTTTTGGAGTTGCATAGAAGAAAGCAAAACATGATTTTTGATTGGACTAGTCTTTGCTAATACTTCTGTAATAATGAAAGATGTTATGTCAGAACAAGTGTTTTGGGGTAATTTGTTTTTTGCTTTCCTAGAAGGCCTCACCAGTGTACCTCAGTGACAGTGTTCTTTGCAAAGGAAAGGCAATGCTAACACCATGATGTTAGCCTTACTAGAACTGACAGGCATGCCAGTTAGCACCATATGGGATTTTGTGAGGAAGGCAGCTGTTATCACTGGGAAGTGTATTGAGATTACTAAACTCTCCTCCAAACAACCATCAGTGAGTAAAGACTATTTGTAGAGAGGCGAGTTTCAGGTTTTGAATTTGTATTTGTATTTGTATTTGTCTGTACTTGGTATGTCCCTTTCACCCCCCTACCCCGATGAGCCCTGTGGTTCCTCCTGATGTAACCCCTCCCCCTTCCATTCCCCATTGGGTCAGTGTTTCCCCGCCCAGGGCTGCCCTGGGAAAAAGGACACCTGAGGCCCAGTCGCTCGCTCTCTCTGCTTCTTCCATGATGGGGCAGGGGCTCTGGCAAAGCCCCCTCCACGTGGCTGCACTGAATAAGCATCTTCCTAACCCAAGAGAGCACACTTCCTTCTTCCAAGCCTGAACCCGCGCACAGCTGAGCTGAGGACCCACATGAACTGTTTCTGTGGTCTGGGGGAACTGCTAGCCGGCATTAGCACCCCCACGAAAGAAACAGCAACAACTATTGGCAGTCAAATTTGCATGGACATCTGGGTTTTTATTGGATACAGCAAGACAGGCATAATGATAAGGAATAATTCATCCTTAATTTCTTACTTTCAAATGTCCAGCCTTTTGTCCTACAACCAATCACACTAATTATTAAAAAAGAAGTGGCATTTAAAGTAAAACTTCCCAGAATTATTATCTTCTAGGCAATTTTAGGCCCTCTTTATGACTGCAAGTCTGTATGTGTCTAGTCTGTACCAAATGTAAATAGATTCTCAAGCTGCAAATTTGAGCTAATATATTCTGGTTTCAAATGAGAAACTTACTGACATTGAATGAGAATACTCATTGTCTAAGAGTTAAGAATCAGATCAGCCTTTTTACCTTATAGAAAGTTTGTGTCATGAATAGCTGAATGTAGTTCCTCTGTCTACTACCTTGATGTGTGTCTGAAAAGAAGGGAATCCCGAAATGCTTAATCAGCCCTCCATCAAGTAAATAAGAATACAATCCTACATCAGAGATTAAAGAAAGATCCAGGAAGTCATATGCCTATGAGTCTTACTTCAGTCCTTGGGAAAGTTATGGAACAGTTGAAGCATGTGATTAGAAAAAAACAGAATGGGTTCACCAAGGGCAAATCCTGCTTGCTAAACCTGATTGCCTTCTGCAACAGAGTAACCTGCTTAGCTGATGTGTGGCAAGCAGTGGACACTGTCTACCTGGATTTCTCCAAGGCTTTTGGCATGGCCGCCCACAGCTTCCTTCCAGAGAAACTGATGTGTTATGGTTCTGGACAAGTGGTCGGTGTGGTGGGTGGGGAATTGACTGACAGAGCCACCCTGCAGGAAGACCTGGGTAGGCTGAAAGAGTGGGCTAGCAAGAGCCTTAAGAACTTTTATAAAGACAAATATAAGATCTTGCACATGGAAAAACATAATACAGGAGTTTAGCACAGTCTGGGATCTACTGGGCTAGGGAGCAGCTCTGTGGGAAGGGACCTGGAGGTCCTAGTGGGCTGCAAGCTCACTGTGAGTGAACAGTGTGCTTCTGCAGCAAAGAAAGGCAACTGGATGCTGGCTTGCACCAATAAGGGCATCACCTGCTGAGATAAAGAAGCTGCTATCCCACTCCCCTCTACACCTGAAATGTTGCATGCACCTTTGGTCCCCATTATGCAAAACTGCTGTGGACAGGCTGGAGAGGGTTCAGAGAAGGGCCACAAAGATGATGCAAGGGCTGGGAAGCCTGCCATATGAGGAATGGCTGAGAGAACTGTGTTCAGCCTTGAGAAAAGAAGCCTTAGGGGACACCTCATCACTGTGTTCCAGTATTATAAGGGTGACTACACAGAAGATGGAGACTCTTTCATACAAGGAGTGACACAGAAAAGACAAGGGGTAATGGATACAAGTTACTCCTGGGGAGATTCTGATGGACCCAAGAAAAAAACTTTTCACAATGAGAACAAAAAGCCATTGGAATAATCTCCCAAGAGAAGGGGTGGAATCCCCAACATTTTAAGACTTGGCTAGGCAAGGCATTTGGCCATCTTGTCTAGACAGCTCTTTTACCAAGAGAGGTTGGAATAGATGATTCTTGAGGTCCCTTCCAATGTGCTATTCTGTGATTCTGTGATTATGTTTTGCATTTCTGGAGGTTAAGGTCAGGTATGTCCATAGTCTCCCTAAATTTCTGCTCTAGCCTCCAGTCTCTGGAAGGAAAATTAGTCTGTTGCTATGTAAAAATGCAAAGCAGTTTAGAATCAAAGTTTATTCCTGGCATTAACACAAACTCCATACTTAACCCATATCTATTAAATCAGGTATTTATTTCTTTGTGCCTCAACTTCCCTGCCTATGGAAATAAAGCTATTATCTCCTTACCAATTCTCAAAGTACCTGCTGAACTAATTTACATCTAAAGTGTTTTGAGCTCCTATGACAAAAATCATTACAGAAATATGAAACGTTCTTGTTATTTTTCCAGGGGAATAAAAGTATCCAGTCGCTCAGCCAATTTGCAAGATGCTTCAGATGCTTTTCACTATGGATATCTCTGTTTTCCAGGCTTCAGAAGGGTATGTCCAACACCTGATAGGTTTGGTTTCCCTTCTCTAAAATGAATGATAGCTGTGTTTTGAAACAGAGATAAGGGGAAAGGGAACAGTGAAGGATAATGGCAGCAGTTTGGGCTGTCTCTTTTGGCATGGCCTCAATCCTCTTATCTCACCTAATGGCAGAGTGAGTGCCAATGTTTATTTGGCCATTCTCATTCACCAGCTGCTCCTCTACCATGGTGTTTTTCTTTCCAGATGGCAGCAGGATGTTCCACGATAAAACTGACACAAGAAACAATGCAAAATTTGTCTAAAAGAGGTTCAGCAAGGATGAGAAAAACAGCTGATATCTTTCAGAGCTAGCCAAGTTGCCTGACCTTGATGCCAGAGCAATTAAGGTTTAATTTGAACAGGGGGTAAGAAAAGAAAGGCCACCACTAGATTTATCAGGTATGATTTGGGAAGAAGAAAAAAGTATTACAACTCCTCTCCACTTTTTGGCTATGTGACAAAATCAATTGCTGCAATCTGAAAAAGCTCCCAGAAGTCCCATATATTAGCAGAACTTGTAAACTATTACATGCTGCCTAATTAATGCCCTTCTAGATACATATATTGTGATCGCATTCAAATGAACATTGTGATGATATACACAGCTGTATTTTCCTGAGTTTAATATTTCATTTGTCAATATTTAGAAGTATTAAATAGAGATATAATATTTAAATACATAATAATTTTTAAAGCATAAATATTATCTCCAAACTTTTATTTAAATTATTGCAGAAAAGATGTAATTAAATTGTTTTATTACTCTAATCTCCCTGAAAGCAAGATATTTTTCCTTACAGATAGCACATATATGTATACAATGTTTTTTGTTCTGCCTTAAGATTTAATTATTTTAAGATTTAATAAGTTTAGAATGGCACTTTTTAAATGATCCTTTACAATACCCCAAAATATTACTTTATTTAAATGATTTATTTAAAACCCTTTCAAAAATCTCCATTTTCCATCTTGTAGTGGCAATTACAAATTACAAGATTTTAATTTCTCGTGGATTTCTAGTTTTCTTGTATCCTATGTTCTGATCTTAAAGTCAAGGAAATCATGTAAAATTCAGAATACCTATAGATATACTTGAGAGTATCCATCTGTAAACCTAGGATTTTTGATTACAGTTTCTGCAGATGAGAAATCTTCTTCAGGCCAGATGCTAAGCTGCTTCACTCATGCTGTTTCCTGCAGTAGCTGGCACTTGGGATACACGGTTCCCATCTCAGTAGTTAGAATCATAAACTCATAGAATATCCTGAGTTGGAAGGGACCCACAAGGATCATCCAAGTCCAACTTCTGGCCCTGCAAAGGGGACTTCAGGAATCACACCATGCGCCTGAGACCCCTGTCCAAACATTTCTTGAACACTTGCATTGAGGTTCTCATTGGCTCTGGCTGCTGGTAGCAGAGGTGAGAGGCACCTGCACCCTGCTCTGACTCCAGTTGCTCTCACCAAATCCACTCTAAGGTCTGTTTCACCAGTAACTGCCACTTAGCCCTTACAGCACCCATGCACTCACAGGGCACAGAGTCCTACTATAGACAGAGATAGTTCAAAAAGTATTTAATAGTTGTTAAAGGACAGACTAACAGAGCAACAACAATTTTCATGTGGGAGTCCCCTTTTATACCCCTTTTGGTCTACTTCACCCTTTGATTTTCCCTGGACCTCTTCCCTTAAACTTTCTTGAATGAATTTACATAGTCTCAGAAAACCCTCTCAAATATCCCAAATCCTCATGGTCATCTTGTTTCCTCCTCCTCCTGAGCTGCAAATTACAGGTTGTCTCTCTCTAATGTGATACCTGGTAGAGGCTTATCAGCCCATTAATTAGTGACTGGACAATTTCTGTCTTTGTACTGCCTTGTTATATACTTGTCTACTACATCTGTGTCTCTTTGAGTCCTTTGCATTGAAAAGTACATTGAATAATATTACTGAAGCAGATGATCTCACCTAAACCCCAGTCATTCTCATAACTTAAACACTCTCACTCATTTTTTATATGTCATAGTCCAAACCCCTCAAGTTTATACTGTTAACCTCTTCTGCTTTACCTACAAATCTGAGGTATGCTGAGGAGGACTGCAGGAGTAGCAAGCCTCCAGAAAACCAAGTCCATGCTCTGCCAATCACTCCATGGGTGACAGCAGTGGAATGGTTCATTGTTTTGGTTTCTGCTCGTTTCAGGTTGAAGTTTAGTGGCTACAGACAGTGTAGCTAAATGTCACAGTGCTCATGTTGGTTCACCTGTGGTGCCTGAGCTAGGCATCTCTAAGTGACAACCCCCAATGTTTGAGTTAAAGAGTCAGTTTTTTGTTGTGGAATTGATAGCAGTTACGCTATTTGTGTAGCCTAGACTTTAGGAGAATGACAGAGAAGCTGTAACAAGTTCTCTGCTCGAAAAAGAAATGTCCATTCCCACCTGATTATCCCTGTCCTCAGATCTGCCAAGTGGGCACTCTTGTGCTAGAGCACCTATTGTTCCCCTTAGAACAAGTTACCTAACGGAACTATCCTGGCATATGAGAGAATCCTCATACGAGTAATTTAAATGAGAGATCTGAGGGACAGGCAACATGCAATATGAGATAATAATGAAGAGAGTATCACTCTTCTACCGATTGATTGTATCAGTGTGGGTTGCAGGAAGAGTGCATTTAATGTGATGCAAAGGGAATGAGGTTACCTCAGTAGTGCAAAAGCTTTCAGCATTGTATGGCACAGAGGCAGGTATTGAATGTATCAAAGCATTAGCAAAAGTTTTTACAAAGCACTAGGGTAACAGCTCCTGGGTCTTAGTTTTTCAATTTATTGAATGTTCCCTGGGCTGGAAGGAATTAGGTGGGAAATTTTTTTCTCTCTCTTTCAGGTTTCTCCAGTCACTTTATTTGCAGCAAGTGCCAGTCAAAACACAAAAACTACCAAATGAACCTCTTTAACATTCCAAATCTGAGCTTTCATGAAGAGAAGCAGCACAGATAGATCACTGCAGAAATCACCATCCCTGCAGTGTGGCTGCTCTAGCAGTAAAAGGTCATTCCTTTTTAAAAAATAGCATTCACTTTGCAGATATTTTCCTTACAACCTCTGTACCATTAACTTTTAATTACAAGATTTGGCTTAGGAATCTGCAAGACCATCTTTGCAGGACCTGACTGGAACATCTGACTCAATCAGGTGTGTTTGAGCACAGCCACCCAGTTGTGTATCACTTTGATCACTAACTCCTAAGTAAAATGGTATGGATAGAAAACACTAAATATTTACAGAAATCTATGGTTCAAGTATAGAGATACTAGAGAAAATTAAGACAAAATCTGTGAAAGTACTAGATTATCACCTAAATTCTTGTATCACCTTATATAGTAAAGATCAATGCACTAATAAGGAAAAAGAATATTCATCAGATAGATTATATATTTTTTGTTCCATTGTGTTGCTAGGCTCTTTATGTTTTAGTGACATATAAGATATCAGACCTGTGACAAAAAACCACATCTCCTTTTCACATTCTCTAGATGTACTATTTCAAGGTAATGGTGATATAAGCCAATATTAACATTTTGGACAACATTTTGCCTAGACTCTGAACTGAATATTTTTAGCAAGATATTTTAAGCATTTAATCTTTTGTATCTTCATCAAGGGAACAAAATAAAACAATGAAGTGTGAGCAGAGGAACTGAAGAGCAGTTTCAGACCATTTGATGTACAACAGCCTTTCCTGGATTAGTATCCTCACACAGAGGTGTTTCAACACATGATAAAGTCTACATCAATTTCCTCTCTAAAAGCAAACTCTTCTTTGGAGGGCTGACAAAGGTCACTTATCTCGTGCTATAATTCTGTCTGTGCCATATTCATAAATGAAATGGTATTTCACTGAGTGAGTGAGCTACATGTACTTTTCTGGAGGAAAATAAAATATCCCAAAGCAATGAAAGAGTTAAGAAGGTCACAGGATTTGCTAAATATCATGATGTAATTCTTTGGGTCTACTCATCTCAGAACAACTTAAAACTCTGGACAATGTTCTTTTACTTGACATTCCAAAAGGATCAGAAGAACTGTCTCTATAAACAAGATTAAGTGGTAGCTGACTTAATGAAAACTTAGTGCTTAATCAGGAAGTCATTCTAAGTTACTGGGGATACCTAGATTCTGAATTCCTTCCAATACAAGTGAAAATCTTCTAACTAATATTATGGCTTAGATCACATTTCAGCTTTAAAAACCCACTGTGTAAAAGCAATTTCTTACTCAATTGATCTACTCACTGGAGTGCTAAAAATACAGTTTCCCTCTCTTTTCAAACCTCTTTCAAAAGTGCTCAGGGAAGGAAAAGAATCATAGCATTGTGTCTCTTACATCATTGGATTTGTCAAGCAGGACCTGAATTTAACTGGTATAGTAAAAAACCTGCCCACTAATAGTAACCTTTCAATAACTTTTAAAGATACAAATAAAGCAAAGACCAATTTCTAGACTGACAAAAGATTTCTTTCACATCAACATTCATAAACATTGATTTTTTTTTTTAAGACGTAAAATTAGTCACTTTTCTGTTAAATTCAGATATGTAACAAAGGAGGTTCACTTCTAAACAAGATTTCCTTTTCCCTTCTGGAAGCCCTTTCCTGACTTATATTGCGTTAGCACCGTTTGTCATAAGGTGTGCTGAGGAAAAGAGTTCATATATAGAAATAATTATTTTTAGTATTTTTATAATTTTTTGTGTTCACACATGAACGCTTACTGTAAACTCCAATATCATATTTTGAAAGTAAAATTACTGACTATACAAGCAGAAAGTTATTATAAAGAGAGTTAAAGATCCAGAAATAGCTTTGGTAATTTATCTTAACACTACATGGGTGTTTTTCTCTTAATTTTTACATCTCCACTTTGATTCTATGCAAAAGGGGTTTTAAACTTTTTTTTTCTTTTTTTTTTAATTTTATTTTCACAAGAAGTACCTAACTGGCTAGAGCTGGGAATAATCTTTGACCCCTGTAGGAATCTCAAAAATCTTGAAATGGTCCCTTAGGTCAGCTCCTGAATGTGTAACTCACAACTCCTGGACTTTTCATCACACACAGTATATACTCACAGGAACTTAATTCAGTTGTCAAAGATCAGGATTTCCAAGTCATGGTAGTAATTACCTTTCTGAGCCCATACAGCAAAATGAATGAGACATAACATCTGTTTTCTGGTTCTTAAGTAAACTTCTATTGAGTGAATTCAATCATTGATTAACTGTTCAAACCAATGAGACATCACATTTTTCAAAGTCAGAAATTATTACAATTTCCATTGAGCCTATGATCTAATTAGAACTGAGTGGAAAACAATTTTCTCAGCCTGTTAAAATGTTAAAGATTTCAAGAAATTTACTCATATCAAGGAAACCTGTAACAGACTTCCCAGTGGCTGGAATCTCCAATCTACTGTATGAGAGTTCAAAACTCTTCTACTCTTAATTCAAATCAAACAATGTGACTTTCTCACATCTTATCAAAAGCCAAACCACTAGGAGGTTGGCTATGACTCTAGTGGTTTCTGAAATGGCATCATAGTAATGGGAATGAATCATAACTGCTGTGGGGTCTGGGAAGAAGAATTGATATTGAGGTTTGAAGGTGAAGCAATACTAAATATTGAACAAGAATATTCAAATCACTGTACTAATGTACTACAGGGATATATGAAGGGACTAAAATGATTAAATCTTTGCTGAAAAGATGGGTTTGTAACAAAGCCACAATTTCTTAACTATAACTACCACACATTTGTATTTTCTAGGAATTCTTCATTCCTAGCCACAACGTAGTTTTCTAGAGATGGACTTCTGATAGGTACACCTCATGTCTTTATGAGACACCTGCAAAAAACATTCTGATTCCACAGAATAACCTTACATCTCATCACAGATGAATTTTGGCTAGAATAGATTAGAGAGTTAGAGTTGGAAGAATGGGGAAGGCCTGCAGGATGAATTGGAGGCTCAGAAATCCATGGATGGGAAAGGCTAGAAGTCAAATGTGGAAAGACCAGGAACTAAGAAAGATGTAGGATGTATCAAATAATGTAAAGAATGTAAGATAGGGTGGTAAAGATGTAGGGGCAGTATGACATCAGAAAAACTTTGGATGCATGGTTTCTGTTGACCATGTAAAATCTAAACTCAGAATAGTGAGATGGTGTTGTTAAGTACTTGGGATCTCTGAAGCTCTGATCCATGATAGAGTCACAAAGGATTGCTGTTGCATTGTAATACCATCAACCCTGATAGAGACAGTGGGATGTAAATGTCACTGATGCCTTCTTACTTCCATCATTTTCCTTCTTATCTTGTATTGCACTGTTCCCTTTCTTGACTTCATAAAATACAAAGTACAATTTTCTCTAGCTGTCTTACCATCATGAGATAAAAAGAACAATTCCAGAGTATTGAGTCCTTCTGTCTCCTCTTAAGTGTCCTTCCTTCCTTCTTGTTGTCATATTCTTTATAATCCCTGCTGCAGACTACTGCAGTATCCTTTGTTAGGATGTGTAAAACCTGTAGTCCCCCTTGGATGAACCCTGAAGTCAGGTATTTTGGTACCATCATTCTCTTGCCTGACTACAAATTTTTCAATACAAGACAAATGAATTTTCCATGCTAATGCTATATAACAAATACTTACTCACTCTCAAAAACACGCTCACCTCTAGGTAAATCTATTGCTCTCTTTAGAATTTACAACAGATGAGAATTCTGGTCTTCATTAGTAATTCACTGAAACACTTTACAGGACCTCAAGAACCCCATGCTTCAATGCAGACAACTGAGTCATCGAAACCACAGAGAACAGCAACTAATTTCTTCCTTTAACCCCAAACTTTTATCTTCTGTCATTTTTTCCAGTTTTGTAAATTCCTCACAATTCTGATGAGTGATGTTGTCCAGTGAGGCATTAGTGTCAAAATCCTGCTGGACTTCACCAAAATCAAAATTTCACTTTATTGTTTTATTAAAAGGTCTGATTCTGGAAATTGTGACTTATATAAGATTCTTGCCTTTCATTCACTCCAACAAAATTTTTTTAGGCTTCACATTTGTTAAAATAGATTGAGAATATGAAGTCTTAAAACTTTGAACAAGAAGATAAATATCCCTCCAAATGTAGTGTAAATGTAATTCATGATTTTGTGACTCATCAAGACTTTTGAATTTTTACAGTAGCCAGCACTGCTAAATTAATTGCAAAGGGCAAGAAGTAAGGGTGTTGCAGCTAAACACTGTACTAGTCATGACTGGTCTTTTGAGAAGATCAACCAGTGTAGATAAAACTAATACCATTTCCGAAAGAGTGAACATAACTTTTACTAGTCTTCACAAAATCAGCAGATTTGACCCCCAACCCTTGTCATTTTTGCAGACACTCAGGAAAAATTGCAATGTACTTCTATCTATGGGATCAAATGAGTCAGGTCTCTGATTCTGAATTGGTAACTATCAAGAATTTTGCATTTTCTTAAATATAGAAGGAAACACATCTAGTCCACCTAGCTTTAAGTTGTCAATTCCAGATTATTCGTCATTTCAGGGTACCAATTTATAGATGAATACAGATTCTTCTGAACAACTTCATGCTCTTCCTCACAGGAAGTTGTCCTTTGAAAAGAACTAATGGGAAGTGGGATTATAATCCTGAATGACTAAATGAAGGAAATTCACAATGAAAGCAAGTATGCTTAATAATTTTTCAGTTGATGTTAGACACACTAAAACTCGTGACCACTTTTTTTTTCATTTTTTTTGTCTTTACAGTTAGTGGCTGAAACATGCTGCTATTGGTCCGCAGGCAAATTATCTGTTATTGCAATTTTTAAGGGCAGAACTGTGTTGAGAATACAGAATATATATCATATCATATTGTATCATATCATATCGCATCATATCACACTTCTTGCTTAGCTAAAAATAATATTACAAATTACTCCTCTGTCTCCTGCCTGCTTATGAAACTCTGCCTTTTTTTGCTTCATACTATCTGACTCTTCATTATATTATGAATAATACATTACATCCCACATTATAGGAAATGTATTTACAAATGGAGTCTAACTGTATCATCAGATGTGCAGTTTGTAACTTTGCATTTTAGAATGAGCTAAATGATTGAGAGCACTTGAAAGCAACTTCCATTATTTATGTTACAGTCATCCTAAATTTGGCTACCCTCTAAATCTGTCGATTTGAGCCAAGTACCAAGCTTTACTATATTATTGACTTTTAAACAGTACAGTCCATTGATTTAATTGGAGAATCCTGATTAAAAATTGATGTGACAATGTGCCCTATTGCCCTCAGTCTGCACATAAAGCTAGTACTGATCTAGGTCTGCAAAGTTATAGTCATTCATATTCAACTGCTGTTCAGCTAGTTCTAAGTAGAATTGTAGCTCATGCTTTTAAAGATAATATCAACAGCAATAAGCAGATACAAAGACCATTTCTTTTATGAGGAAGGGCTGCAAACAGATGTTGTTTGAGCCATGTTCATTTCCTACTAGAACGTTCATACCTGTTTGAAAAGGATTTTTGATTCAAACATCCCTCACAAGAACAGAGATTGCTACTCCATGGGACCATCTGGTAAGGCTGAATCATCTACCTCTGCATCAGTGCTGATGTGATGGAAGAAACAGAGGTTGACTTCTGTAGAATATAAGACTGTGTAAAGAATGTCTAAGGCCCAGTACAAAACTCATGTTTCTGGCTATTTTTGTTGAGCATGTACTTTCAGTGCACCTGTTCTTTCCTGCAGTGACAGTGCTCCTTTAGCTGAAATGTAAAATTTAAAGAAAAGAAAATGCCCTACTGATGTTCTCTAAATCAACAATTTCTATTGATTTTCTTATTGAATTTGATATAAAACATTACTTACAAATTACTTAAAACTGAAATTAACTACTTTGTTAGCTGTGTCTGAGATTCACACTCTGCACAAATTTGGAGTTAACTGCTAGGAATTACTCTGAATTAATTTCAAATTATCATAATAGAAAGTGTTATGCAGGAAGAGGAATTGAGAAGATATATTCTTTTGTTTTTAAGAATTGTTTTAACAGATTAAGGACCCAAATTAAAACCAAAGAGAACCAGTACAAAGGAAATTTGCACAGATTAAAGTATCACTACTCTAGACAGTCACCTGGATAGAATATTACATAAAGCAAGATGGCCCAACACATGTCAGCTAAACTTGTACAATCTCCCCATTTGTAACTGTATATAACATATAAAAGAAATGAATTTGACCTTTTACTGCATTGTAGATTGTCCTGGGTTGTGGTGTAGAACGTGCACGGAGTATTCTACCACCATCTTCATGAACTGTGGAAACCTATTGCTGAAGCAGCATTCTTCCAGACTCTCCCCTCCCTCTTTCTGTTAGGGTGTCTTTTGTTAAGGTGTCCTCTGCTAATGGGTCTTTTGATAACGTGTTTTCTGTTAATGGCCTGCTGATGACTTACAGATAACTCCCACCAGGAGTTATCTCCCGTTAATGGGCCATCAAGGACCCCCCTGTATGACTCATTATTCCATTGTGAGATGCTCCACCCAGGGGGAGGAGCCAAGCATTCTCACCTGCATATAATCTGGGATCTGGGACAATACGGGGTACCTTACCCACTGGATCTACAGAGGATCAGAGCTACCAGACCTTTCTACGGGATTGCTGCTTCCATCATCTTGCTCAGGTTGTATTCTGACTCTGTCAGGGGTCTTTTGTATTATTGCATTTATTTTATTTCTTTTTTTTCTTTTTCTATTAAATTGTATTTCTGACTTGGAGCCTCTCACTAGTTTTGCTTTCAAACCATCACATAGATGTTGGAACTAGAACTTAGCTAGTGTTATGTGAGTCTCCATGCCACTGAAAGCCATAGAGACAGTATAACTACAATGTTCAGTCCAGGAGGAAGTGTTCTCTGAGCTAGAGTTCTTCTTCCCCTGTCCATATGCATTCCAGGTATACTGCCTTTAAGTATAAATACTTCTTGAGGCATCACAATCAAAGCCCAATGTTTTGAGAATTTAATGTCAAAGCACGGTTGTACATGCAACAGGAAGCAAACCATATAACAGGACCTCATATGAAATACTTTTTTTTTTTTTGTGCGCAAATTCCATTTGTATAACCTTCAACACAGGATCCCTATAGGTGGAGATTTGTGCTTCCCCAAAAGTTGTTGTTGGTGGTTTTTTTGGTTAGTTTTGTTTTGTTTTTTTTTTTTTTTTTTTAAAAAAAGCCTGCCTGCAATTCCTGCAGTATACCAAAAGAGGGCACCTAAGGCTTTCTGTATAAAGCCCAGGAAATCTGCCGGGATCTGGATTACTTTCCAACAATGTTTTAGAAATCTTCTCCCACTTTACCGCATACTAAGCAGAAATATGAAGTCTGTCACTATACAATGAAATATAACCTGCAAAATTTATATAGTTACTTTTAAGGAAAAACAACATTTCCATACATTCCCATATCCACGAAAAAACAACATAAATCATAGAACAAAAAGAGCAAACATGCAGTTTATAAAAACCGCAATAGAATTCACTAGAGGTAATTGGTGCCAGGATACAGAAAAGATGACTGTGCATCACAGCTGTGCAGAATGTTCCTAGCAGAGAGGAGTGGACAGTCTGGATGCAGCAGATCCCCATGTAATTGCAGTTAGCACTGCTGTGGAGTCAGGCTTAAACATGAAAGGCTGTGTGATGTGCCCACAAGTTTGAGTTGGCAAACAGAAAGGAAATTCTAGAGGTGCATATTTTGCCCTTGCACAGAGATAGCAAAGGGCTTGTTTCAGAGAGGGAATTAGGCACAGGCGCTTGCACATAAATCTTTCTTGGGTCAGATTCCAAACTTTGATATGATTCAGTAATTGTCCTCTGACAGTTGTGTGTTTGATGAGTTTCAGCAATTAACTTTTTACCTATCTGTCTATGCTACATATTTGCCTATTTTCTAAAATTAAGAACAGTTGAATAATAAACTTAAGTCATAACAAAAATGTTTGAAATGCAACAATTTTATTTGCAACAACATATAATAGCAAATATTACCAAGGTACAAGAATGTATTTTTAAAATTATATATATATTAATTAAGAAAATTTGCATTTAACAGAAATCCTCACTTATAAGTAGCTTTTCACTAGTTCTGGTGTATTAGAAGATTGTAAAGGTATTGAATGTAGTTATCTTTTGCAGAGATGTTTATTTCAGATGCAAAAAAACCCCAAAAACTTAATTCAAAGGCCAAAAATTAAAATAAAAACCCCAAGGATTTTATTTTCCACTTGCCTTTAATATGTACAAATATATATATATATATATATATATATATATATTAGAAAATGTGCACAGTAAATATTCAACTGTTGCTTTAGTGTAGATATTTAAATGTCTCACCTTTTACTTCTCTAATTTCCTTCCAATGCCTGCTTTAATGAATAAGGGAAAGGAGATATCCAACTGTAAAAATGGAAAATTTAATCCTCTATTAAATGATTGTACATATTTTCTGTTCTTTGGAATGTGATTATTGATAACTGACTGCATGACAAGGAATGCAAGAAAGACAATAATTGTACCCCTTAAATATTTATTTAAGTTATTTGCCCTAAAATATCAAGCAAGAACTCCAAAAAGAACATAAAGAAGACCAGTCTGTCAGATATGTGATTAGAAAAGGGGAATAAAATCCAATTGTTTTTGACATTTCTAATTTCATATTTCTTGGGCATTTTTACTGTTTTGTTTTGGGTGTTTTTTCTGTAGTTAAAGAGTTTGTCTGCCAGACACCACTGTATGTTTTTCAGTTTATTTTTAAAAAGTCACTTGAGATTATGTATAAAGGTATTTCCTAAAGTAGTGATAGTTCTGCTTTGTAACATTTACAGCTGAGGTGGATTATAGTGTTACAGTCAGTGAAGGAAGCTTTGAGTATAGGAAAATTAAGAAATAGATAATTTTACTGTAAAATATCTTGTTATTAGTTCTTCTAGATAAATTCAGAATAAAATATCTTATTATTACTCCTGTTTTTCGAGGCTTTTTGCATTTCCTTTCAGTGCCAGTACCGTTTGCAGGTAAGCTGCTATGGCATGCTCAGGGGATTCACATACTGAAAGGTGGGCTACTCTGTAGGCTCCAGACTTGACCGTCTAATTTTTCAGCTACAGGAACAAAAAGAACTTTTCCATTTGGGTTACCTGAAATCTAGATTGTGTGCACAGACCTAAATGGAGCAGAACAGAGGGAGGAGCGTAGGAGGGTTGCAGGGAATGTATGCTTTTCAACAGTGCCAGGGAGTGCATATATAGTGGTGCAACATGCTCAAACATATGGGCCTACATTTGGATGCATCTGTTTTGGGCACCCAAGCTGAGAGACCTAGAGAGCTGAAACTTCAGCAGACCTTGGAACTAGCCTCTGAAAATCAGGCCGTTTTATGCTCTCTCAATTCCTTCTTGTAAAGGTAGTCACTAATAATCACCAGTCAGGTTTGAAAATATATGTAGGGGACTATCCTCCACTCTGCACCTAGAAAAATAGATGTGTAGAAAATCAGAGATTAGAGTTCTAAGTTTCCTTTGAATCTGAGCCAAAATCTGAAAAGAAATACTTACTAACTGGAATGGCTGTATCTCAAAGGTTTAACCTGTCTTTGGTTTGATATGCTGAAGAGTATCATGTTTTCATGGCAAGGGACAGATCTAGAGGAATTTTTAATGTTTTTCTTTGCTAATTTTGATTACCTCTAACAAAATTCTCAAGATGAAAACTTTCTCCCTTGCAAGCCATTGCATATGTTAATTAAACCAGCTCATAAACTACAATCAAATTAACTAGAATAGTGTTCCAGTAAAATATATGTATGATCCTAAGAGTAGCTGTCTGAACACCCTACTAATACAGCCACATACAGTGGCTCAAGTAATAGAAAACTGTTCTAGATTTTTCCTCAGTGATGTGTGCTCAATATAAATTAGTTTGCTATGAAAAATCAAATGACAACTTTAGCTAGATTCAAGATTTCTTTTCACAGATTCAGTTCTTTGATCAAAAACTACAGTAGATTGAAGTTTGCTATTGTCAACATATTGTACGTACACAGTGTGTTTATTTTTGTGCACTTTTAATGTATTTAACCTTAATGTCTGTTTCTTTAAAGCAAAGAAACTGTGGCTCAGCATCTTGAATTGTCAAAGCAACCTATTGCAGATTTCTTTTTATAGATGAAAAGAAGCGTCCAGATGATGAATGCTATTCACAAAGTGATTGCTGTGGCAGTCATATCATGTCTCAAAGTACACATGGCTGTGTAAATAGAAACTACTGAAACTTGTTCTGACATGTGAAACTTTTTCCATGGCATATCAACTCTTGTGTCACCTAAGCAGATTCAGCTAGAGCTCTTACTAAAAATGCAAATGTTTTTATTTGCTCTTTAATTTTTTTTTGTTTGTTTTAATATCATCCATTCATTGGATGGGCCGAAAGTGAGATATTCCTCTCCCCCATGAGACCCTCAAGTTTAACATTAGAAGTTTTGTGACAGTCTAGTAAACCTTTAATGAGAATTCTTTTTGTGACAGACAGATGTAAATGTATCCCTCTAATCCTATTCTTTCAGGATTTGTCTGCAGATGAATGTTAATAATTAGTAGTTGCTTTCTCCCTCCTCCTTCCTTCGTAAAATTGTATTCTTCATAAATTCATCGTCTTTTTTTCCCCCTGTTTTCTCAAAGTACCAGCAGCCCTGACAGCCTCCCTTTGTTCTTATGTTTATAAATAATTTATAATGTAGAAATATCTCTTCTTAGTCTTAAAAAATAAACTAATGGTTGAACATAACATACTGCCAGGAGCAGATCTACCACTAGCTTTAGAAAAAAAAAAAAAAGAAGGAAAAAAGCTTCATGATTAACAAAGAGAGAAAGAAGGAACATCACATGGAAATCTATTTATCTGAGTGAATGCTGATTTTTGTTTGCAGATGCTAAATGCATCTGAGCTACCCTCATTTTCTGCTCTATTTCTTTTCTTTTCCAGACTGCACACCTCAATTCATTCCTTAAAAATGTAGCTTCTTTTAAATATCCTGAACAAACAAAAGGCTACAACATGGACTAAGTTATCAGCATAAATGTGTTTACACTGGTGTAGGTGATTCTCTTAGGAATATACCAGCTCTTATAGTGACACTTGGTTGATGATTGCTGTCCATGTTGTAGATGCACTGCTAAAGAAAGTCACAGATTTAGCCAAGACATTCAGTCTATTGTCAACTGCATATGGACCAGCTGTTGATGTTGGGATTCTTGCAAAATAATTCTAAAGGCTGTACTGCAGTAGCATATACTTTGTCAAGAATGCTCAGACATGCAACCTCAAACTACAAAGAACCAACACTCCAATTAGAATTGAAATTTACTGAGTTTCAATACCTACTGAACACAGAGGAGTGATTCTGTTTCCAAATGTTTGTATGGCTCCATTATTGTTGTTTTATACAGTCACAGCAGGAGCAGTGTCCACATAAAGGACTAGAATTATTGTTAATTAAGGTAAATACAACTGAACTTGATATTACATTGTCAAGCCTAATTCTAAGAAGAAATGTTTATTTTGCTGCAGTTAGCATATGTCAAAGGAGATGGCTTAAAAGTCACTACGTGGTAAAGTGGAAATATATTCAAGTTGTTTTTAAAACAATCCTAGCATGCAATTTAGATAGGGATCTCGACATTACCTCACAACAGCTGCCAGGACTTTTAAAGAAAGGTGAGCTACCATATCATGTCCTGCCTCAGAATGCCCCCTGTGATGGCGACATCAGTGAGCATGAGTTACTATTAAATTACAGAACCTATATGCACACTCCATAATTATACACAAGAAAGTAATTTGGATGCTACTTTGCTTTACAAGAAGTGAGTGTAGCTCTATTTTAACATACTTAGTTTTAAATTCCCCACCGGGTGCTAATTCGAGTCTCCTCTGCAGGGTACACTCAATATTCACCTACTCTTCAAGCGCATTATCACAAATAGAACTATGTAATTTAGGGATAGGAAATGAAAGGAAAAAGAATTCCTTACCCAAGGTACACAAGCAGTAGAAGATGGGGAATTTAGGCAGATATGCAAACCCAGTGTAGAAATAGTTATGACCTGCAGGGGTTAGCTTTGGATCTAAAGGAGGATTGGAGCCAAGACTAGTTTGGTTTTGCAAGAAGCAGACCAGCTGCCCTTTGTAAATTATTCATTTTTGCTTTTGGCTTGTTTCTGACTTTGGAGAGTGGAATGAGTTTTGGCCAGAAAAAACACTCACGTAAAATCTTTTGAAATAACTGGTTAGGGAGCTTTCTGAATAAAAGAAGACGTCATTCCTAGCAACTCAGAGATGAATCTGTTTGCACAAAAACAGCTTGGAAAGAGCGAGTTTAAATCTCCGTCAGGTGTTCAAAACCAATCTGAACCCTCTTTTAAGGAGTTTGATCTTCTAATCCTCTACCTTTTCTCACCCCTTGCCTTTAACACTCTGTAACAGGGTTCTCAGCTTCTGTTAAAATACATTTTGTGATAGTCTGTAAATCTCTGCTGAGATTGTGGCTGCTTTCAGATCTTACAGGGTGCGATGTGAGGATTCAATGTTTTTCAGGAACTCTACATTAAGAACGGAATCCTGCTTGAAAATCCCTGGGTGCACGTATTGTAAAGAAAGCAGGAAGACAGACCTAAAATAGAGTACACATCAAGACCAGAATTTCATCCAAAGGTAGCATGCTTCTGAGGAGACATCTGAAAGCTCAGTGCAATCTTTTAAAGGAAACCTTTCAGGTTCCTGAAGGCTGCTCAGGATTAAGAGAGAAACTAATGTCATGGGAAGGGAGGATGAGGTTGAAGGGAATGAAACATTTGATTGCAAAGAAGAGGAAAACAGAGAATGAGACTGGTATAAAAGCATCTCAGACAAGCATTTGACAGTGGTAACTTCATTTTTTCAATACTGGGGCATGAGTGCACAAATTAACCCTTAAATCCTTTTTGCATGTAGCTTCAACCTATCACATCTTCATGGTAAAATGTCTGCCTAATGACACTGACACGTTACTTTTCAAATTTTCACTAAATTTCCTTCATGATTATACAAAGAATTGTAGTTGTAACACTACTTTCTCTTGGCTAAATTATTCCCCTGATCTGCGCTGTTACACAGGTAAACCCAGTTCCAATTCATTCATAAGCTGTGCTTTGTTCCAGTCCAAACCTTAGCTTGAATAAACACCTTGAGACCCTAATGCCTGAAAAGGACATCCGGACCCAAACATATATCCAAATCTATTTTTTTCCGCCCAGATTATAAAATGGACTAATCAAAACTTTAGCTGAACACCCTTGATTTTTGTTGGTGTCAATTCTTGATCAAAAAATTTTCAACTGAGGCCCTTTGCTGCCTATAGCAATGTATCTTTATAGAGCAGAAACTGCCTGGCTCCCTGGCATTATTAAGAAAATACAGTATACAAAAGCTTTAAGCTTCAAACCATACAGCATGATTATTATGATAGCAGGAGATGTCAGGTGGAGACAAAGACACATGGATAGAATTGACTTAAGGCGCGTCATCAGAAAATAAGGGTGATGTGATCACAGTACTTATAGCATATGCAGCAGCTGTACAATTCTACATGGCAGCTTCCATCACACCCTTAACATGAGGGAAAAAAAAAAAGAGAAGATTCTGAGTAAATGATGGCTGAATACACAATAAATTGTAGTGTATGACAAGACGCTTTCTTTTTTGTTTAATATATAAATCAGGAGTGCTTATGAATTAATATCAATTAAAATAATGTATTTGCTTTCTTTCGACAGTTATGTCAGCCTCATTAAAAGCCAAGTGCTAAATCTTCATTAGATTTTTCAATATTAAAATACTTCCATGAAATATAAATTAACATTTAACTTGTTGCTGGTCATATTAAGGAAAAGGAGGGGGCAAAACTCATTGGGATTGAAATCATGACTCATTTAAATCAATGAGACTTTTGTTTCTGAACTCATTGGGGCCAAATAATTCCCTCCCTGTTGACAAGAGGCAATACCTTTAAATCTGGCAGAGAAGCAGGCCTCAGGAAGTATTCTGTTTCAGTTTATATTCCTGACTAACATGATGATGGTTAAAATTTTCAAAGTATCCTTGGCGACATACGGAGAACATGTGCCCGAACAAGAGTAAAAAAGTTTAGATTCCTGGGTAGCTTCAGTGTTTTAGGAAACCTTATGGTGTGCCTAGAATTTTAACAGTTCTACCTCATGAAAAGACACAGTGGCGTTCTCCCTAGAATGATGCAAAATCTACTTTTCAGTAGATGAAACCTGCAAAGCAAGTGAGTAGTTCACGTGTGAATGCTGGAGTTTATATCAGAGCGCAGGCTGTCAGTGGTGCACATCTGGAGGGATGTGCCCTGTCTGATGAACACCACCGAGCGCTGAGCACTGAGCCAGGCTGCCTCACTGCTCTGTGCTGTGAATCTTCCCAGGTCTCAGCTCACTACGCAGCTTGTGCAAGATTTCCCAGCGGATGAGAAGTTTAGGAAGACGGATAGGTCAGGAAGGGAGAGAAGCTGAGTAGCTGCAATCAAGTTGAAAGAAACCACCATAACGTGCATATTCAGTCATAGCTGTGATAAGCGACTGCCCTTCCTTTTGCAATAGCCCCAGTCTTGAAACAGAGTAAACCTACCTGGAAAACTGGCCAAGAGCCCTTTGAATTGGCCAGGCCGCCTTTCAGGGGTATTGTGTGCTTGCTGAAGGAGCTTGCGAGATTTTTTCCTTTTAAAAAGAAAGGAGGTATTTTAACTGTGCTTCATCTGTGGAATTGAGAACGCAGCTCTCTCCTCCGTGGGCCTCTGCAGCAACAAGCCACAAGGTGGTGGTATGGTGTCACTTTCTTTTAAGCAACAAAAAGGTTTTGTTTAATGAGCTTGAACTCACAAGCCTGCTCATCTAGTGAACTGTGACTTTTCAAATACCAACCTATTAATGTCAAAGGCAATACTGAAGGGAACAGTTCTGTTTGATTTAAAAAATACAGACAATGTGAAGTCCACTATGCTCTAATATCTATCACCTATGGGGCTCCATTCATGCCTAATGCTTTATTCAAGCTAAGACCTAGTTTTTATATATCAGATTAATACATATCTACAGCTTTGCACCTTTCTATTTTGATTTTTTTATTATCAGGGCTCACCGGGGCCATTTTCATTCCCTTACTATAGCATCTGCAAGCAGGTGGATTAGAGATAACTCTCATTGTGCTTTGTTTTCTCCTGACACTGTCATTAATCATTCCTTAAGCCACACTTCAACTTATAGTAATCAGGACTGGCTGTTCCCAAGCTGCACAAGAATTGCCTTTCACAATGTAATGTGAAATTGGAAGCGAATGGCTGAAGCCAGACGCTTCTTCTGCATTCCCCATCTATCTCATCATTTAGGTATTTATCCATCTCAGGCTTGTACAGGGAGCATCTCTCTCCTTCCCATGAGGACACAGATTGCAACAGAGGATCAGATTTGTTACCCAGGCTTTGGGCTTTGATTGTCCTCCTATAAGTTCGGGATTAAAGTGAAATTTCCCACAGGGCTATGCAGGATTTGCTAGCATTTAACTGTTTAACCTGGCTGTTTGTGAATGAGAATCCTGTGGTCAACTATTCCATAGAGAATATTATGGTAAGCCAGCTCTGAATGGCAGATATTTCGGTAAATTCCTGTAAAGACTGCTACAGTTGATTCCAATTAAGTTCATATCTGATAACAATTGTTTTCTTGTACATGATGAACAGTAATCTTATGATAAAAAAACAATTGTCTAGTCTCTTGTGAAATACTCTTGTCAGCTGCAGAATAAATGCAGACCTTCAAAAAGTTGCAGTTGTCTATTTATGCTTCTAGAATCACTGTGCACTAATTTGTCTTGAACTAGGTCATATCCCTCACTATGGAGAAGAGCTGTATTCCCTTCTATCTTATCCAATTTTAGTAATAAGTATAAGGTAATAATATCTGTAGTAGCACAGCAGTGGAACGGACAAACATTTTAAACAAACTGCACTTGATGTATTAATAAAGACAAATTGATGGTTCTGGAAAGCATGCTGTTAAATATGTAGCCAAAACAGATGTATTTTTACTGGGATTTGATGTGATTCTTGCACAAAGGGAAGTACCTATAATGTGCTATTCTCCACGAAACTGAAAGCAAGAGGAAAAATTTTCAGTCCACATTATCTATCTTTTAGTCTTAGCTTTAGAGCCATTTAAGGAAAAAAAGATTTTAAAACAAGTCAAAATCATTTTGTTATCTCGTTTAAAAAGACTCTATGCTCAACCACTGTATATATATTCTATTTAATGTGGATGTGTTTTTAAAATGCCTAGGAGGATAGTGCTCATTTCATGTGCTTCTCCAAGAGAGACATAACACCCAAGCAACTGAAGTACATAATTTAACAAAACATTTTAGCTTGCAGTGAAATCAGTTCCCTTGGAGGGAATGGACTGAATCATTAAACTCAATTTTAACCCCACTCCCTGAGAAAATTTTTACATCTTATTCAAAAGTTTGCTTTTTATTTTATTTTTTTTTGTCTAAAAATGTGCTGAATTTCCAAAATAAGCTTTCATGGGATTTAGTTTGGGGATAAAAATCATAAATATTTTTCTTTATCCCTTTAAAAATAAAGAGTCACAGAGACCCCAAGGGAAAGGCTCGTGGATATAATCAATTTCAAATCTACAAATTCTAATGCAGACTCTAATTAACAAATATAAAAGACAAATATATTACTTCTCTTGTTCACCCTTCAACTACATTCTGAACCTGTAGTTATGACATTGATCTCGTGTTAACCAGTGTCTCAGTGAAAAGGAACAGAGCTTGGTTGTGTAACAGTACCTGTGAAAGCCTCACTGCCTGAGTGCAAATTACTAAATATCTTTGCCATCATTTACTCTTTCTCTCATAGCACTAAATGATTACTGAAAAGGCATAAGCAATCCTTTCTATTTATTTGAAATATCCTCTAGATTCAGATGAGTAATTTTCAGCTGTGTATAATGCTCCCAAAGTAACCTCTTCATTTCCATTGTTTTAGTGTGAAATCATTTCCTCGGGAGATAATTAGAGTTGCTCCATTTATTACATTAAATGATTAGCATGCACTTGAAATGATTCAGTATATTTTCCTTTATTGCTGATGACTCTTAAATATGGGCCTACATTTTTAATGGATAAATTAAGATTATCTTGACATTTTGTGGCTGCCTCAACAGCAAAACAAGACAGACTTCCTTTTCCAAATACACACATAGGTGTGTGTTGAACAACATACGTTAGCTGAAGGGCTTCTATTCACCTGATTACCCCACCTGCCTCAGCTTAAAGACCAGTAAGTTTGCAGGTAAAATGGGGGTTTAAATGTACCAAAATTGCTACTGCTTCTATTGCATGTGTAGTTAGTAATTATTCTTAAGTGTCATGGGATCAGAATCCCAGCATCTCAGCTAAAGCGTCTGCTACATCTGAACAAACCAGCATCTTCTTCCAAATGCATATAAAATTATTTCTTACAGTGGCAGACTTGCACTTTTATCATATTATATTAATTAATCTAAATGAATAAAAGAGTTTTTCTGCATGCTAACTAGTGAACTATCATCCTCTCATTTATGAGAATAAATTACCCTAGAATCGGTGAAAATATATCCCAATTAATATCCTTATTTAAACTGAATAAGGTTTAATGTCAAGCTACAGCAACAGCTTTAAGACTTTCTTTTAAGAATGGAAGTCTGCAGTACTAAGCAGATGGGCTGCAGGCCTGAGTTGGGACCAGGTATTTGTGTAACAAACACTGTGACAAGGACTCCTGCAGCAGTTGCCAGCACTGACCTGGATGTGGTGTGGATACGAACAGTGACAGAGGTCAGCAGAATTAAAAGGGCTCCATTTTCCCAAGACCGTGCCATGTCATTCCCAAAAGAAAGCCAAAGAGATATTTAACTGGATTTGAAAGCTTGGTTCATTGGAGTTAAATAACCTACCACACTCGAACTACATTAGTAGATGTGAAACTGATGTCATTATTAAAGGATACATTCTCTTGTGATGGGATATATTCACCTATCCCTCATTTCTCAAATTCCACCATAGCCCAAAGACTTCTCACACATCCAGTCAATTTAAATTCAAGCATATTTTGTATTTAATATGTTATAAATATAATAGAGATTTTAATGGTAAGGATTCTCTTGGCAAGATTTTATTAGAGTTTTTACTTTTTGAAGAGGACATATACAGGTTATGTGTGGTGAGACAAGGTATCTCGTGTTTTATCTGAAAATCCAATTTGCTATTTCAGTGAGTAAATTCACTTTTTGAAAAAATATAAAAACTGTGAGTGTACAGAATATGAAAGAGAATACATAATCAAAAAAAATTTAAAAAACATTATTATAAACGCTTTTGCAAGTGTGTAATGCAGTATAAAAAATGACTTTTATAAAACTGTATCTTAGATCAGAAAATAATATTCTAAATTACATGCTCAGTTCTACAAAGAGAAAATGTATATTTTTTGCCTTGTTCACTAATTAAGCACACACAAATAATCTTTCTACTGGCCTATTTTCCATCCAGAAAGCCACTGCAGATATTTCAGTCTTACAGAACACTCTAAGAAATATTTCTTCATGAATTCATAAACATTGCTCATGTTGCATGAACAAGAAGCAGATGTCTTTGGGATAGCATATCTCACAAAATCCAATAAACTGTGCCCTTACAAGCATTGTTACTATCATTTCAGGTAGTGCTGCTGCATGGAAACAGCAATAGCACGCATGGCTCCATATGCCTGGAAACAAGCACTTTTCCTCTCTTTGTTTCTTGGTTGATCCCCACTTAAGTCAGATTCTCACCTGTGTCTAAGCAGCAGATTTGACCACAGTGTGGTCATATAGGACAGACTTTCTAAATTTAACTATAAAAGCCCCCCAAAATACTTAATTTGCTTGTTCCTTGGAATATGGTGAGAGGAGTGGGGATGCCTGCTGGAATTAAGCCCAAATGGTGAAGAGCTCTATGCTTTTAAATGAAAATTGGGCAAATCCAGCCCTGTTCAGCCAAATTCTTACAGCATCTGATTATGTTCCACCAGCTCCAGAAATAAAGAGGAGGTTTGATAACCTGGGACTCAGAGATTGCTTCTGCCCTTACTAAAGTCTCTTTTTTCTGTGACTTTTTTCTATCTCAGTGATACTGGACCATCATAACTAGAGGTGAAGATCTGGTCACCTCATTAACAACAAGCAATCCTATTTGCTGGCCCCAGCACTAGTATACAGTGTAGGCACATTTATCTTTTAAAACTTCAGCAATATAAAAGCACACCATTAAATAATAGCACTACTATAGGCATATTATACAGAAAGTGCCATAATGTTGTTTGTATATGACAGGCATTTTTAGTGTAAGAATGCTGAAATTCTACACTGATGTCATTAAAGCATAAATGACACACTACTGAAAGATGGAGATACTAATGTATGGTGGTTAAAACTAGACATCTCTCTAGGTTTTAGAGTATTTTTAATAGCTTCTAAGCATGTTTTTAATAGATGAAGTTATAACAATACCAACAGTAGTGGCATGAAAGGTTACAATGGATGAACACCATCTCTCTCAAACATTTATTCCATTTAAGTAAAAATACTTGATAGAGAGCATTTCTATTATTCACAAGAAATCATGGAATATAATGGTTCCTAGCACTCCTTTTGTAATAGCTTATTTAAATACTTGGGGCTGCAATTCTGATTCCCACTTTGTTCAGACTTCACAGAAATACTTCTTACAATTGATCACATTTTTATTCTTTATTGTATTCTAAATAGCCTCTGATTTTTCAGAACCCAAGACTAAAAATTAGGTTTGCAGAAGTGAAAAGTACAGTCTTGAAAAAAATCCCCCATACACTTTTCTTGACTGAGGAACAGCAACTACAAAATTGAACAAAAAAACTATGCTATGAATTGTTTTGTTTACAGAAATGCTTTAAGGAATTATTCCTGAAGTCTAAATGGAGCTTGATGGCCCTTTTCTAAACCCTTAAAATCTGAAATGACCTGAAGGTAAAGAGACCACTTGACTTTGGATTTCATTTCTTTGTAATATTTTCTTCAGTGCTTTCAGCTAAGACTACAGTAGTTTACACAAAATTAAGAAAACCAGTCTGATAAGAAGTTATTAAAATTCTATTTATAATTTTATTTATTAAAAAAAAAAAGGATTTAAATGAGGAAGCAGGAATAGAACTTTTATTTATGATGAAATTTGATATCAATAGTTTATAGATGCTATGCTTCCAACCTTTCTCAAATTATTTAAGAACTTTAAATGTATTTATTACAAGCCCAGGGTAATCTCTCAGTTGATATAAAACAAAGTCATCAGAGCTCTTAACTTACATCCAGTAGAGTTAAGAGGATAAAGATCTTTTTTTTCAGAACAAATTATGGAATCATAGAATACCAGCTCAGAAGGGGGTCTCAAGGATCACCTGGTACAGCCTTTCTTGGCAAAAGCACAGTCCAGACAATAAAATGATAATAGTTATTTTAACTTCAGAAGAACAGGACTTCTATCTGAAGAGCAAATTAAAATGAAAATTTATAAACAGAGAAGCAAAGGTATATTTTAATTAAATCCCTGTCAATTTACATAGAGACAGTAAGACTGGAAGATGTGATGTGATTCAGTTGGTTGTGCTACCTTGGATCAACGACATTTTCCCTGATTAAATGGCATACTTAGGTAGAATTATTATTATTATTGTTTAAAATTTTAGTTTTTAATATTTTGTTAGAATTAATTAAGAAAAAAACTAAAATAAGTAGTATAAACTGCATTATGCTATGATGTCAGATATTAATAGGGTCACTATTGAAATAAACCACAGTATTATATAAATTCATAGATCACTGTTCTGCCTTTTTTTGTAAAAGTTGTTAACCTGGAGAAAAGGAGACTCAGAGGTGCCCTTATCATTCTCTATAACTTCCTGAAAAGTGGCTGTAGCCAGGTGGGGTTGGTCTCTTTCTCCAGGCAGCAACTTGACAGAACCAAGAGGACACCGTCTTAAGCTGCACCAAGGGAAATTGGATATTAGGAAAAAGTCTTTTACAGAAAGAGTGATAAAGTACTGGAATATTTTGCCCGGGGAGGTGGTGGAGTCACCATCCCTGGATGTGTTTAAAAAAAGACTGGATGTGGCACTCAGTGCCGTGGTTTAGTTGAGGTGGTGGATTGGACTTGATGATCTTGAAGGTCTCTTCCAACCTAATGATTCTGTGATTCTGTGATTTATGAGGATCTTTGGATCATTATGATGTGCAAATGAATTCATACACAGTTTTAAAAATATGTATTGGATAAATGGTAAAGAGAAGCCACTCTTTTATGGGCATATAAGCTCTCTAATGTCAAAAAATACCACATCTCCTACCTTTCAGCTCATTCTAAAATGGTTTAATATGATAAACTTCATATGGCAGAAGTATTATCAGACTACAGCATGGGACTCTTAGAGCAGTCAGCAGCGCTCTTTTTAATATTGTTCCCATTTGCATTTTAAATAACCAAATGGTTTTCAGGCATTTAATAGAAAAACATTTTTTTAAATGAATACCAAGAGACATTTGTAAATAGCAGCACAAATTGCTCCTGGGCTATAAACCTGAGTGCCAAGTTTCTCTCCAGTATGAATATAGACAAGTGTTAAAAGTCTGAAAAATGCATTCCTTAATGGATATACTGGCAGACCTGTAAGTGTAATAGAGCTAGAATGTTCCTCTTTAATAAAGATATCATCTTTCATCTCCTAGATTACACATAGATTTTCTATTCTAAATAAAAAGATTAGAACAAGAATTTTTTTCCCTGCATATCATATTTAAAAATGTGCAAGGGAATGTCATCCAACAATTTGTAAGCATTGAAATTATTTCCTTGAAAACAATAAAAAGTAATCCCTAAAGATATGGTAAATATACAGTTCCTTTATTGAACAAACAAAAATAGATTATGCATTGCTTTTTCAGAATCAAATACATCTGCTTTGACTGAGGCAAGGAGACACATCTGGGGGCTTGAATCTTACCACAGTCTCCGTGACTCTCTATATTGTCAGTGCATCAGTAACCTTGTATTTAACCAGATTATTTACAGTCAGAGCCTTATAAGATCACACCCATTGCTGCTGGTGTGAGGGAGGGAAGGAGACCTCTGAAATTGAATACAAATGTGATATTTATTGTTACATTTATTGGGCTATAACCATATATCAAATGTGCTAAATTCACAGAGATAAAATAATACAATCACATCAAGACTGAAAATTTAATACTAGACAGGGACCTACAAGTTCTCTTCCATCACAGCTTGCTTTGTAGCTCATCTGAGCAAACACTCTGCCCTGGAATTTACTGGACAATTCTTTTCTGCTGCTTATTCAATGCAGGAGCTATTTCCTTCTGAAAATTATGCTAGCTGCAAGTAAACCTACTTGTACACCTAATTGGTAAAACAAAAAATTTGTTTGCTTGCTTTTTCCAGAAAAGAAAAAATTAATAATCTCCACAGATATATCAATGTAATTGTAGGAGGGCAGCCGATCTAAACATTGCTATTAAAATGAAAATACATATTGATCTTTGAAAGAATTTTGACTGTGGGGTAAAATAATTTAGATTTCACCTAAAATATTATCCCCAGTTGCTATGCTAAAAATGCATCTAGAATATAATGCATATTGGCAGTGTCAGACTTGAGAAGCTGACACAGGCATGGCCAGAGTGGTTAGGCTTTTCTTTTCGTGAGTGCTACTCTTGGCTTTGGAGAAAGAGTTCAAGAAGTCACTGCATCCACAGATCCATTGTAGTAGAAAAGCAGACAAAATGTGTGGGAGGTGGAGCATGAGTTCTCTAGATTACACCATATTTCCTTTTGGTTAACCAAATAACACCAAGCTTCATCTAGAGAAACAGCCTTCAGCTCGTGCCTTGCTTTCTTAGACTGAAAATAATGACCCACTTCAGTGTATATGTTTTCTAATATACTTTAACTACTCATTCCGTATATACCCATATAACATGATTATGTTTCTGTCAAGACCTAAGTGGTGTGGATCGACAGCTCTAGTAACCTGCTAGAAGAAAACTAAGCAAAATTCACCCCATATCACTCATTGATGATGGTAGGTTGAAACAGACCTTGTTACTGACAAGTGCAGCAGGCATATTCAACACTCCATTAAAAATAGCAAATAAAAATCAAGGTGGATAGGAAAAAAAATACTTAGCTTGTTTTCAAATGCATTGCTTAGTTTCTCTATGGAAGATTTTAAAAACATAAAGTTGGATGCGATAGAAGTATTCATTAATAAATATATTGGAGTGACTTTCAAATGCTTGGGGGAAGGTCTGGATCTTCCATCTTTTGAACTGATGTTAATTTGAATGGCTTCTTTCTGTGGCAGAGAAATTACACCAGCTTTACACTCACATAACAGGCAGCAGAATTTAACACTTGCTATACAGGATGGAACTGTATCCTGAATGGGAAAGTAAGGCTGTTGTTCTTTTCCGTAGCATAACACAAATTTATTTATAGCAACCTGGTTTTTTTTTGGTTTGGTTTTTTTTTTCTTTTTTTTTTTTTTTTTTTTTTTTAAATTGTGGCAGTAGCTGACCTTGATCTTTGTGAGTAAGTTAACTTCTTATATGGGACAGAAAGAAAGACAAGCAGCCACAGCACAGAATCAGATCATTCCCCTTAGATGAGAGATTGCGGTTACTTTTTTGTGACAGCTGTGACTGTAGAATTTGCAAAATGATTTTGATATAGGTTTTAGGGATTTTTCTCCCAATTATCTTTCTTTATACAGAATGCTTTCATAATACTTAAAAGTGGTATCCTTTATTACAACTCTTATTACAGTAAAATCGATGGAAGCCTGAGTAGTGGGTGTATTGTTATGACACTTAAACTATTTGTAAATATTGCTCAAAGCTTTCTTAGCATATTTTAGCAAGGCAACATTACAGCAAAGTATAATTTATTGCACATGATAAAGGATATATGCTTCAAAGACAATCACACTGGAAAACAGACTCATGGGAAAGAAGCCACAAGTGTGTCTGACTTTCCAGTAAGAGCAGTTGTTTCAGTCTTTGGGTTTGGAGGATTGCTCTGTGATCACAAAACCTACAGACGTGGGCAGGAGGCCATTTTCACTTTGCTTTCAGTGCCCAGTAGTAAACAGCCAGTACCTTGGCTGGTGGGATTTCTCTTGGTTCTGTAGCTTCTCTTTCTAACTTATGCTTTATACTGAAGAAAGCTCCTCCAATTGCACGATTGGAGCCATGACACCATCATGCTTTCATTACCTTCTCATTCCAGATATGAAAAGAATGCTCTGGTTTACAGTAATATTACATTCAGTGAGGGCTTTGTTTAGACTCACTTAAAATTCTTCAAAGAGACCCTGTAAGAGGAGCATTAAAATCATAAGGAAAAGCTCAGTGGACAGCCTTCCAGTCTGTATCAGGCAGCTTGTAAAAAGAATGTAAACACTCCCCTGCACTTTCTGAAAAATAAAATGTTCTAGCTGCCAGCCTGAATGATAGGGACTAACAACAACAAAAATATTTATATTGCCCCTGCTCTTTTTTTATAATCGCCTCCAGTGTATAGTTTATTGAAGATGGTTTATACATTTTAGGTTTAACAGTGTGATCTTAGAGTAATCTGTAATAGTAATCTTAGAGTAATACTTAATGGCAAACAGGGTGTTTGACCACTATCTGGCTGTTCAGTAGAGCCTTAACTGCTTTAGCAAGGAATCCCTAGATACTGATCACGCATCATATGTAATGAAGCTTTTATATTCTTATTATAGTAATAAAGGATGATTTTTTGACATTTATTGCCAGAGAGGTTGGCCCCACCACAGGTATATGTTACAGGCTTCCATTGACATCATGCTGGTGAGGAAAATACATGGTGACTTTAGTTCTCAAACCCCATATATTCTGAAAAAATTCCAAAATTTGATCCAATCTTCATTGCCTTACTTGGCCATTACTTTTAGCAAGAATGAATCAAAACATCTAAGTAACTATTAATATATATTTACCCACCACCTTTAAAGTCCATTCATGTGTATTTTTTGCCATTTCAGGGTTTCAATTTAGATGTACTTCAATAAAATGTTTATTATGTTTTATACTATAATTTTATGGGTGAGTTCAATTTTTGGGCTATTTATGTAAAGTAAAATATCTGTCTGTAATTACAGAGATTTTCATCAAAACATGAATTGGAAGTTCTGACCCACTGTTAATAGGCTTAATATTCTTATTTTCTACTTGTGGAAATCTATGACGTACTTTATTTTTTTACAAAAACTTGGGCTAAGAGGAAATAGAATATTTTAGAAATAATACTGTGACTTTGCAGAAATGTTTAGATTAGTGGTTCTTGGGGGAAGAGGGAAACCAGTGTAGAGGTGCAAGAAGGTGAGAATTTAGTTCAACCCATTATGATGTTAAATTAAGGCCATGCCTTGTTCTCCCTGAAGTCAGTTAAGTTGTAATCTTTCATCATTGTATCATTTTACAGTCGCAAAACAGTTTGCATTTCTTCCTACCTTAAAAAATAGATCCTGGATCTTTATAATGATATGGACACATTATACAAGGTATTACAATCCCTCCTCCAAATAAAACCCTCCACTTTGACAGTGCTCTGTGTTCTGACAGGCACCTCGCTACATAGGAAATAAAACCTGTGTGCAGAATCTTGCATGTGCCTGTACAGCATGTGTGTTAAAGAAGGTGACAGTAGGGAAGAGGATAAGTGAAGCAGCTACTCCACACGGGACCCCTATGAATATTCATTTTGGAGCAGTCAGTCCTGCTAGGCTGCTACACTACATTTTGAAGTAGTGATCAATAAACGTACTATAAATAAATAAACTACACATTTTTATTCCCGTTGAATATTCTAGTTGATTCAAGCAAATTAGTTAGAGTGTGTGAAAACTCCCACCAGGAAAAGATGTTTAACTGGGTTTTTTTTATTACAGTTTACTATATCTAGAAACATTTCTCACACTGATGATTAACCAGAACTTCAATTTACCTCTGAATTTTATACATGCAAACTAAAAGGGACAGCAGGGTTCTACTTTTAGAATTTTAGCACCATTAAATACCAACTAAAATTACCACACTTGCAGAAAAGCAGGATAAAAACATAGCAAACTCCTACTCTTAAATTCTGCTATACACTCAAAAAAGTAAATAAATACACTTTAAAACATGGAAGCATTTCCAATTAAAAATAATATTTACATTAGGATTGTAATCACATTTTCTCTCCAGTGAAATAAGGAAATCTGAAGAGAGATCAGATGTATTATAAACGTCCTTAAAAAACCCACCTACCTCAGGAAAACACAGATTATTACAAAATGAATTCATATATTTTACAGACCATAATATTTGTGGTTCTGAATATGAAAGCTGTAAGCTGAAGAATGAGAAAGTCTAAAGATATCATTTTTTGAATTTAGGGGTTTTTATGAGTTTTAGTTTTATTTTTAAAATGCATGAAAAGAACATTATTAATATGAGACAACATGTTTTTAGAAAGTACAAACAAAAACTGTGTGCTGTCTTAATTTTCAGCTTAAATTTACAGACATGCTACATTGCAACAGTATTAAAGCAAAAAAGGAGGGATACATTTTCCTATTCAATAAAAAGCCATGGAAGTTGCATGGGGTAGAGTCTCTAGGAAATCCACTCTTTCTTTGAAAAAATGTCATTGGTGAGATAAGAGATTGGCACCACAATGAGCAAAATATAGTGAGGGCTGATACGGACTGTCAGCTAGAATTTGGGTTAAGACACTGACTTTTGTCTGCATGATGCCTACCTTCCAAAGAAGATGGAAGATGCAAAACTGAAAGTTTCCTCTCTCTGGTTAATGTGGTCTATACAAGTGAATAATGTATAAGATGTTCCCTTGATAATGTCACAATTATTCATTGTACAGCTATAAACTCAAATATTCACATTAACAGCTAGGTATTATTTTTCTTCTCTGAAATTAAGTGAGTGGCATCAGTGGTCATAAATGAGAGCATTCATCAAAGGCGTAGGCCATGGCAGAGGATTAAGTGAATGCTGATGAAGTGTCCAGATTCCCATAACTTGGAATGGGCTGCATTCAGCATTCCTTTATTATCCATCTGCCACATAACAAAAAGTCTCATATATTTAATGCAGGTTTGCCCTCGGCCACGTAATAGGATTAGGAATAATTTCTACAAATTTACAAAAACAAATCACATGGGAAGGCTTAGAATTTGCTAATAATTTCTCCATAGCTGGGAGATCAAAGGGATGTAAGAGTCCAGAGCCAGGCGGTAGTTTGACCCTGGCCAAGCTTTTTAATGAAAGGGTTAATCTTCTCAGAGGTGACCATAGAGGAGCAAATAGTGTGACCAAAGGCAGATTCAGGCCTCCGAAAATAGGAAGAAAATCGTCTGCAAAGTATGACAGCAAGAAAACATGTACAGAGCAACACTACATTTTCTGTCTGAAAAAATAAAATAAAACAGCAAACCACAACGAATTCTTTTTCAGCAAAGTGTGACTGGCAGGAGAGGGGGGTTTTGGTGTAGAAGGAGGAGTCCCATGCAGAGGAGAAGCAGCTTGCAGGGTGGACCAGAAATATTACTTTTTCTTTCTGAATAATAGAGAATAGGATGAATGCCTTCAGTCTAAAAACACTTTCTATTGTCTTCAGGTGAAAACCATCTTCTCCACATGTGTGTCAAAGCTTTGGTTGCTTGGTTGCTTTTGCCATATGCTTTTCCTGTTGGTTTTTTTCAGAGAAAATGCAGTGTAAACATGCACTACTTCATAGGCTAGTTTTTGGGAGGACCTGAACAACTTGTCTAGTGAAGCTTTTTCAGAAATGTTCTTGGTTTGATGCAACTCTTGCTTAAAAACATTGACTTCTTGGAAGGCAATTTCATCTCTCAAATCAAATCAAGTAGCCATATAAGAAAAGACAGGGGAATTAAAACAAGCGAACCAAAAAAAGGGAAAGGAAATGGAGCTACTGGGAGGGTGTGTGCCTATGTCTGCATCTGTATTTTTGGGGTTTTTAATCCCTTAGCAATCACTGAGCCCGTCTGCAAATTTTCACCCTGCTGGATTTCCTTTCCCACTCAAAAAACTGCCAAGAAGAAACGCTAACATCAGCTATAGGTGGAAGATATTTTAATGTTTGCATCCTGAGGAGGATGCAAAATTAATAAATTTTGGGAAGTATACCACAATGGAATGCTAGCTTTCTCAATTTAATAGAAATCACGTGATCATTCTCATTTTTGGTTCCTGACCTGTTGTAACAGGTTTGAATACAATGCTTTTTCTCTGTGGTTTACTTTACCACTGGGCGACCCATCAAATAGCAGATCAGATAATCTGATTGCAAGTAAATTAGTGAATGACTTATTACAGCTGCACAAAAGCCCAAGCAGACATCTGAGCCCAACTGAAGGTATTATTACTTGTGTTTCTCTTCTTGGAAGAGAATTTTGGGCCAAAAGTCTACTTCAACTTTAAGATTAACTTCATATGAACCTATATGTCTCACCACATTCTTGCATTAAATAAGAAAGGAGGAGTAATGATGACAGGGAAATAATGAGAAGATAATTCCCAGGAAAGAATGAAACATTTCCAGGCAGAGCATCTGAACATGGGGACTGCTATGTGCTTAGTGTACAAAAAAGCCCCTGAAAGCTGAGTAAAAGGGTCAGAATAATATCCCTGGGGAGAAAAATTTATTTTACGTTTCACAGACAGACTCTTATCAAGGTGGCTAGAAAAGGAGGATGCACTTTCACATATTATTAGACAGTTCAGCTCTTTCCAGTCTGTGACAAGGAGATTTCCAAGAAGGATGCGAATGAGTATTTGAAATTGGTGTGAGTTCCGTGAAAAAGGAACATTTTTTTGGCAGTGTAAACTGGACAGAGGTTGCCAGATTTATTTCACTCAGGTTTCCAGGAAGTCAGCAGTTTATAATAACTTGATATTGCTACCACTATAGACTGAAATTAAACCTGCTGTAGGTATAAGAGACTGTAAATTCTTTTCTCTAGTTGTCTGCACATTAACTGTTTATTCTTTATAATGGTTCATAATGATCATGGTTCATTCCATCTCTCACACTTTAGGTAATTCCATTTAAAATGTTGAAATCCAGACTAATTTTTTCTCTTTCATGCATAGCAGTGCAACTCAGCCTTCTGATAAAAAAATCAGTTTTTGATACTTCTACAGTGTGTAGAGGTATAAGTATCTTGTAGATAACTTTCAGGCAGGGCTTGAGGTTAATGTTTTGTGTCCCACAATCTCAAGTTGTGATGATCATAACAAAAAATATACAAACTACACTCATCTGACACAGATCAGAAATGGCAAATGTTAACAATTCCTCTTTCTTAGTGACAACACAGATATATAGACTCATGTGTGTATCAGAGAGGCAAAAGTTTTAACTAATGACAGTTACCTTTAGTGGGTATTTAGATCATCTTTAGACTAAAACCCCCAGCAGTTAAACAAATTTTAGGCATAATATTGTTAATATTGCACAGTAAAGACTTGAGTCCTTACTCTGAAACTCTGGTGGAAATTATAAGTTGGGTACTTTTAATTAACTCTTCTCTTTCAATTTCCGCTGCCAGCTTCCTAAATGAGGTTAAGATAACTACCTAAATTTCAGCTGTGCGAAACAACTCAGATTTTACACCAGCAGTTCCCACCTAACCAAGCAGAGATGTTATGACAGTGCTCTTTACTGATGAGCAGCACAAATGCAAGAATTTCCCTTTTGTACTCCACAAATATGTTACTTATGAATATTCCGGTAATTTGAGCCACAAATTAGTTTTACTATAGTCTCATAAAAACAACACAGGGTCTGGATGTTGAATAATATATCCTTTTGTTGAATTTTCACATTATAGGAGATACAGTCATATGACAAGCTTGGATCTGACACAATTTTCAGACTCCTATCACTTTTATGACCATATTAACACAGAATAGCATTTTTAATACTCTACAGTATTAACCTGATAAACTGTTTGAAACATACAATGCAGACTTACAATGTGTAGCTCAAACCACACTGTTGGGATCCAGGATCTCATTAAGGCCCCTCTGTTTCCTAGACATTCAGGAATGTTCAGAGTTCTTGGCTACAGCCTTTTCCCAGCTGCATCTGGAAACCAGTTTTGCTTTTCAGACTTAAGCAGCTGCTCATTTAATAGTCACTAAAGCTGACCTTCATGTGTCACGGTGCCATTCAGTGGAATAAAGAATGAGATTCCTTTTTAGGAAATCATACTATGTGTTTACTAGCAGCTTCTTGACCTTAACCAAATGATTTGGGGAGCAGCAGATAACAATCTATTGTGTTTCTAACCATCCTTCATGCCAGACCTTTAAACACTATACTGCCCTCAAATGTAAGGTCATATCTCTGGCCTACACCTAAGGGACAATAGAGGTTTTAGTGGATGTTCAGAAATATATGGTGTCCCTGTTACAAACCAGGACTACATCCTTCCCTCTTGTGCCCCTCTGGGGCAGAATAGACTTGTTGGCTTCCTTCTTGTGAGTTCATGTACCAAGTAATAACATTTTGCTATTGTTTTTTCAATTGACAAATGGCCTAATCTGCATTTTGTATTATCTCCTCTAAGGAAGGCAGGAGTCCCAACACTGCATGGAAACTAATTGTTGGTCAGTTGAGAATTCTGTATTTTCATTGCCTGTTGGAAATAAACATGCTGAATAATGCCATCTTCCTCAATACAACTTGGTTACACAGCTAAATGAACTGGATACAGGAATACCAGGAAGTGCTCTTGAGCATCAGTATCCAAAAGCACTGCAGACCAGTCCTTATATCTCTTGGTATTTTTTCTCCATGTATTTCCTTGTGAAGACTACTGAGATATCTATTAAATAAGTTCAGAATAAACATCACCATCTGCCACATCACCACCATGCCCCTAAGACATTTTTACTTAACTCATGGTCATCACAAATGCATAGGAAATAAATAAGGGTAAAGAAAATCAATTTGGAAAAAGGTGTTTAGAAACACCTTTCAAGAAAAGTCATGTGAGAACTAGCCAAACTTATAAGTGATAAGTAGACAGTTCTAAGACATGTAATTTGCATAATGAGGATGGAAACAAGGAAGGAGATTTAAACATAATTTCATTATCATTTTCTTGTGAAGTCATTCCCAGAGCCTTGGTACTGTATGAAACAGCAACAGGTTTACAACACAGAAAATCTAGATGTTATAGAGAACAGGTAATGAGAGAAACAAGCATTTAATTTTTGCTAATTTAGATCCAGAACCAAGGTCCTCAGAAATCATTCAGATCTCAGGCTATGGACTCCAGGATAACAATTTACATAACAACAAAGTCTGTCAGAGCTCAGAGAAAAAAAAATGAGTAGTCCTGCTCTTATCAAGTTATTCTCTAAATAGAGAGCTACAGTGGCTTCATACTTCAATCATGCCTGAAAAACACATTTCTAAAATTGAAGAACAAATAACTTCAAACTTAAACCTTGTCTGAGACTTACTGTTAATTTATGGACACTTTAAGTTTTAATGAGACTCGTAATACAATCTGATACTACCCACTGGTTTAGAGAACTTTACAAATTATTTCTACATGTAGAAAGGAAGACACAAAGCTTAACAGAAGATTAGCAAAAGACACAAGATTAACAGAACAAGTAACCAGGACAAGCACCTAGTAATCAATGACATCACCTTCAGGTCAGCTTTGGCAAGGGAGCAAGACTCTCCTTTTCCCAAAACCAGTACTTCAGTGCTCTTTCATACAGTCACTCACTTTACAATCATGCTGAACACTGAAATTCATGTGGCAGTGTATGCAGTTTACTGCTCACTGTTCCCTTTCACTAGCCTTACCCAGTAAAATGCTCAAAACATTTTCTCCTCTGAGTAATAAATGTTCAGTTTTGAATTCTCAATTTAATCCTGTTAGACCAAAATAATTTACTCAAAATCAGTCCCTTTTTAACAGTTTTCAGACTAGATAGCACTGAATAAAACTGTGAAATGGAAGATTTTCTTTCTTGGAGAAATTTAACAGTGGAGTGATCACTGCCTAATAGCTGTGAATTTTACTATTCCTCCTTTTCCATGACATTTTACATTTTGATAAACTGCAAACCATCCACATCTCACAAATATGATGCAATGAAACACTACATGAATTGTACAAACTACAGCCCCATGCTGTTCCATTGCACAAGGCTGTGCTCTCTGGTCATCTGCTTGAGAAGGCTGAGAGCTGCATGTGAGAGAGAGAAATAAAAGCAATGCATAAAATGCTGCCTATCCATAACTGTAGCTTGATTTCTGTAAACTTAGATGTCTTAAAATAGCCAGTGAGCATGCCTTAAGTTAATATGGCCAGCTCCCATGTAAGTCCAGTCTCCATATTCCTGGTTAATGGAGCAACTGTAACAGATGCATATGCAGTGTTCAAACTGTTCATGAATTAGCCAGAGCTATAATAAACTCACCCTTGTGCTGTGTTGTGGTGGCTTTGCCTGGTGCTTCCTGTTACTGGAATGTGTGGAAGAGCAGTGTAGGCTGGATTTCCATGCTTTAGCATGGTACCAAGGGTTGAAGGGCTCACTGGGTTTATCCGTGTGTACGAGATATGAGAACAGCCACACCACTTCTAGTGACAGGCTGTCCCTGGAAGTGATACAGAGTCTTCCATGTAGTATCCCACCTGACATCATCAACTCCTGCAAACTAAGTTGCATCTGCAATTCTAACACTATCTGCAAGATAGATAATCCCAGTACTGTTAATTAAGAGTTAATAATACTGAAAGCCTGTAAGAGGCTGAATACATTTACATTGGATTTTAAAACTGCCAAAATGCCTTAGGAACATAAGCCTCACTGATCATTCAGCTCCCTGTTTTTGTAGCAGTTTTTGACTGGTATGTGCGGGCGTATCAGATCAAACCCCCACTGTTATGTCAGGAAAGAAAGCACTAACTGACATCAGTGAGACACGAGGAGAGAATATCACAGCAGAGATGAGTGTACTGCTTCTCCTCTGACATCAAACTTTCACTAGCTTCATACTGACTACACTGAAATTACTCCAGTTGCACACCAATATGAGTAATACGATGATCTGAAACTGCACGAATGATGCAAATTAGGGGAGGAAAATAACGTGGGGAAAAAGATCTGATTTGAACATACCAGTAAACCCTGCATTTTTATCTCCTGAGAGGCTTAGGTATGGCTGGTCATCCATTTCTTTCATAGTTGGTTACTTAGGTCCTCTCGTAGCTGACAGCTGCACTGCAGATTTTGCACAGACTCTGAAACCTTTGTGATATTTCAGCCATTCTAGCAAATTCACATTTTCGGCAATAAATAATGTACCCCTATAAAGTCACCTGAACACCCTGAGAGAATTACAGCCTTTACTATGTACAATTGGGGGTATATTAATCCTTACATTGAAAGATTTTTTTAGTGACCTGTCGGAAAGTTAGATAAATTATCAGAAATAGCCAAGTAAAATTACACTAAATGTCCTTTAGTAGAACCATCAAAATGCCCTCTGCAAAATACAGGATTGTTTAGTAAGAGGAAGAGAATCCAAGGACAGACAGACATGATCATTTTTTGTGGCATAGCTCTGAGGCTGATTACTTGAGTCAAGTGACCAAATCTGGGAACTGTGAACCTCTGGACAGTCATTGTTTTACCATTACTAGTGGCTGTTGTAACCTACTCACCTATTAATCTACCATGTATTTTCACTTGATTTATAGAACTTTCTTTATAAGTAACATTTGGTAGAATGGCACCTTTAGCCATTCAAAACAAGCCCTTTGCCTAAATCCATCAGAATACATGGGTAATGGCTTCTGAGCAACAGAAAAAAAAAAGGGGAGGAGGGGAGGAAGCTTGTTTAACACAAATATTGCATTATAATTGAAATTATATTAAAAAAATTAAATTACTTTAGTGAACTTGTTTAAAAGGGTCAAAAATGTGTTTGAGCTGTACAAGATTAACCTTTACTCGTTTGGGAAAATGCAGACTTCAACAGCATTCCTCTGCAGTGGTTGCACTTGCTAAAAGTTTAAAACAGTAATTTTTTCCCAAGAAAGGTCATCTTGAGCTAAAATGTCAAATAAATTATTTAGATTACTGAATTAGAAAAGTGAGGATCTGACAGGCTGAATTTTTTATGCACATTAGCCACAGTCAGGGTCTCTATATGCTCTCTCTATTAAGTGCAACCTCTCTTCCCTTATTAAGAATCTTTCAATTTATTCCAATATATTCTCCTTAAGATGTATCTTTGCATCTAAATAGCTGGTCCACTTTGCTTCTTACTTATACAAAACAGGAAGCACTTTGTTTGAATGTTGCTCAGCATTTTTCCAGTATAAAAGTGATGTAAGAAAGAGATTCTTGCCACTGTTTTGTAGGGGAAATTAAGGGTTCAAAAATTAATCTTCAAAGCTTCCATGTAACTATTGAATCCTAGATTCTAGCCAAAGAAATATTTTAAGGAGAAGGAACATTTTGAAGAACAGAAAATTAAAGGATTGAAATGGAAAGGGAGTAACTTTTAAATAGATAGTATTCACAATTATGTCCCTATCTGGAAGAAAGTTATCTTTGCATGGAGCTGCTAACATAAAGCTTTCCCCCACAGATTCACATCCATGTTTCCCATTTTTCCTAGCATCTGATAATTATTGGAGGAAGCACAAGACCCTCTGTCCAAACATGGTTCCATATGATCCAGCCAAACAACAATAAAAGTAGAACTTCCGACTTCATTTTGCAAACCCAGTATTTGCTCAGCACTCCATAAAGCAAATCTACATCGTTAATAATCTCCCCGTAATTTGCCTTCTGCTGTGATTTTTTTCCTCCACAGACTATGTATGCTGTGGATCAGGTTCTCATCCCAAGTTGCCAGTCCAAATGCTGGAAGGGCAGAGCCTGAAAAAAGGTAAAACTCTTTCAGCTTGCCAGCAAAAATAGGCTTCCTTTTGAAGTCCAGCACATAAGGTGCCTAACCTCCCTGCTTACTTTGCTAGTATGCAAATACTCCTGAGCAGTAGGGTCTCACAGCTGGTTTCTCTGTCAGCCTCACAGTACGTGCAGTCAGGGTCTGTAACTGTGTGTAAACACAGAGGCAGCGCAGCTGCGTGGGAACCCACAAGGCAATACTGGGGTCCCAGCAGTGATCCACTCAGGAGCCTCATCTCCTTCCTTTCCCAGGTGTGAGGCACGCCTTGCACCACTGCATAGGGGAGAACCCTAGCAAAGCCCAGCTGCACAGCCTGGAAAGAACGGAAAGAACAACACCCATGTTAGTGTACATCAAGGGTACAGGTAAAAGAAGCATGCCTGTGTGAGGGCCTTTGTCGTGTACAATTGCACGTAGTCAAATGCCTTTAAACAAGATGACAGCAGGAAGAGCTGCCTTCATGCACTTATGACTTACATACTTTCTTATTTTTAAACATCTGAGAGTTTTGTGTTTGTTTTGCATATAAAACACCTGGCATGCACAGGAAAACCTTTCCTACTCCACCAACCTGAGACTAACCTGTTTTAACTTTCTGTCTTGAAGTGGAACCCAGAGTACTTAGTCATTTGTGTATCATTGAGAAGAGGAATTTAGTGATAAGACAGCCATAGACCTTACTCCTTGGTGATTCCTTCTTTGACAGGGTAAATCCCAGAGAAAAACAGTGTTAGTAGAGCATGACGTTTTGAAGAATAGAGCCCTAAATGTTAACATTTCTGTTGTCAAGCCAGGTATTATGCTATGATAAAGAAATATTAAAAGAATTGTGAAAAGCTCTCTTGAATTAAGTTTCTTGTTGCTGCTTTACTGTAGAGGCCATTAGTACCTCTCCCACTCAAGAGTCTTTCATCTTTCCTGCTATGAATTCTGCTTTTATGGACTTGTTCATATTTGCCTTTGTCAGGCCAACAAAGTAAAAACTGTAATTTCTTATATAGTCTAAAATACTCAAGGTTCCTTTAAAGGTCTAAATTTAGGCAGAAACCATTTCTTTTTTGAAAATGTTTGCACACTCTTCTCACCTCTGGCTACAGAATTTGCAATATGAGGTAAAACACACTGAGGAGAAGTGGAAATGATTTATTGGATTTTAAATTTAATTTGCAAATTAATGAACAGAAGAAAGATTTTTAAGAAGTTCTTAGAAAGGCAGAACAAGTTGGAAAGCTGAATCTTGAAAATATGAGGTAGGCCAGTAAGTCACCTTCTTAAGGGTTTTCACAAGCAGCTTGAACAGATCTGGGCATAATCATAGCTTTTGATTGTCTTTGTTGTGTGAAATACTCATCATTTGTACAGTTTATTTTTTCATCTATTTCCTAAGGTAAAATTAGTTAGGACCATGACTACTGACACAATCAAAATAAAGATACTAGGTTCTTTGTTGCATTTTGCTTCTCATACTCCCCCCTCCATTCATAATGATTATGGATGTGCTCTGATCTACAGTATTTGAGAACATTGCTTCCTTTTCTCAGTGTTTATGTGCTTCTTGATGCTAACATTTTTGGACTAAAATTTTTCTGCAAACAGAAGTCATATTGATATAAGCCTTGTGATGGAAATGCATTTTGCCCTATCTTGCAGCACTGTGCAACACTGGTGAAGTATTTCCTTAGGCTTCAGGAGAAGCTTTATGTCCAAAGGGCGCATGAGTTTCATCTGTGTAACAGGGCTGCTTCCAAAGAGAATGCACAGACTGGACTGAGACCTGATTTATTGACTTACTGAGATGGTCATTTTTGCTCTAAGGAAAAATCTGCCTAAAAGGACTGGCTTGATAGATTGCTATTTTATTTTGCTTCAACAATTTAAATTAAACTACTACCAAAGTTCTGTGTGTCAGTACTCTAAATTCCTTTTCAAATTAACATTGGAAAGAAAATCCATCTATCCATATATATGTAAATATGCAAAGCCAGCTGCCAAACAGTGACATTATCCACGGGTTCCTGTGGGCTTGCAATAGAAATGAATGGGAAACTCTTCTAATAGTGCCAGCCTTGTATGATATTTTTGCAATAGGTGAGAAAAAGCAGCATCATTGCATAGAAAAAGGAAGAGCATTTACCAATTGGAACATGGGCAGATGTCACTGATAACAGATGGTTTTAAAACTCGCATTTTAAGATAGCAGCTGCCTGTCTGTGTTACATTTAAAAGGGCTATCCTTGGTTGGAATATTGGATTAAATATTTTTGTAAGAAGGGAGCCTTAGCAATAAAAAAAGCAAAAAGTATCAATTATTCTGAAATTGAATATTCTGTTACATCCCTCCCAAAGCTTTACTAAATAAAATATCAAAACAATAGAAAAACCGTTTGTGTCAAAGTTTGTAGAAAGAGCAGAGACATACTTGTTCTGAATATTTTTAGGTGCTAAGACTAAATGGCTCCACAATGCTATCTTACTTCAAGGATATTTTAGGACTCTTTAAAAAAAAAAAAAATGGGCATATTAAGGAAGTCCTTACTGAAACCTTTTCCAGTCGTATAAAGAAGGTTAAGAATACGGAGTTCTTCCTCAAATGCAATAATCCCATTCACCAGTATATGTTGCAGACTAACTAGCAATGCAGTAGTAGTCTGTGGGCTGTGATGGACAACAACCTGGTCATGAAACAGGCACACATCCTTGATGCAATACCATGAACCACTGACAGGCTTCTGTTGGCAAGAATGCAGTCGGCAGGGCAAAGAGAAATGGTAATTCCCTTCTGCCTGGCATCCATGGGGCTGAACCTGGAGTGCAGTGTCCCGTTCTGTTCCCTTGAGAGTGAGAAACTGGAGAGAGTCCAGCAGAATGCCACCAGGACAGGTGTAAGACTGGAGTATGTGATATGTACACACTTATGTATGATTTGTACAAATGTGCACAGAAGCTGAGGCAACTTTGTTCAGCTTGCAACTGGGAGGCTGACTGGCTTCTGTTTGCAGTCTTTTGTACCTTATGGGGAGTTATGGAGAAAAGGAAGAAAATTTCTTCTCAGAGGAGAGAGGTATGCACACAAAGATGAATCACAGCAATCGGAAGCAGCAGCAAGATGAATTCAAATTGGATATTATGGAGAAATAATATAAACCCTCAGTAAGACAAGTGAAGCACTGAAACAGGTTGTACAAAGAGGTTCAGCAAATCCCATCCTTGGGGATGTTCAAAACTTGACTTTTAAGACTGCTTTTAATAGCCCCAGCATGTAATCGGCTTTCCAGATCAGAAGGAAATACCATCTTACATACTTGGATCTTCACTATACCGGGTGACGATTTTAACCTCTATCTGAGCCTTCTATTTTTTACTTGCCTTCTGTCCTTGTCTAACATTTTTCCCCATTCATTTTCTTTTGAAGTAGTCTAAAATTTTTTTCATCAGATCACAAGACAGAATTCCTGCATAATTGACTTTGACACTTGTTTATCATTGACTATGGTTAATAAACATAATAAATCTTGAACTCAGACAGCTTTTGGTTATCCAAAGCAAATCTTTCACATAGTTCCAGCAAGACCCTGTAGCAAAACACCCAGAAAAAATACTGGGATCAGAGTTTCTGAACCATCAGAAGTGGAAATAATTGTTAAAACATAAGTGCAATAAATTTAATAGGTGTTTCAGTATTTTCCTAAATAACAATGACGTTTCAATGTCATTGAAATCTTACTAAGTTGGCTCTCCTATTGCAATTCAAAACATTTTCTTCATTTAAACAGTTGCACTGTCTTGTGTTTTTAAAAGAAATTTTTTTAAATCTTCACTTGGAAACTTAAAATTCTTTAAGCTCGGTTGTGTATGTCAGAATTCCTAATGTTGTACTCCTTGTGGTCAGATTATCCATATACCTGTAGATCAGCAAGAAAAGTTGATGCCTATTCAGCTTTTGATGTCAACATTTCAGTACCTAAAAATGCATGTAATTTAGCCACAGAAAAGCATTTGTATGGAGATTTGCTTGTTTTCCTCATAGGCTACTAAAAAAAATTAAAATACATAAAGCATCTGGCTTTGGTTTCTGGATCTGGCATGATATATCAGTCAACAACTTGCTTTCTGATTTATATTTTTCAGCAGAGAATAGACCTGATTTTAAGAATATCTCAACCATATTTTTGTAGAATGCTCACAGGCAGTGATGTAGGAATATTTAACATATGATGCAGATAAATGTTCTTCATCTCTGAAAAAATTCCCTACAGTCTTTTTGAACTTTGCTCTGGAGAACAGAATTTGGCCTCTGCTTTTGTCTGCTTCTTGGTTACAATTATAATCATAATTAAATCACTACCTAGATAGATATGCTGTAAGTAACATATCCCTTACATTTTTCTATTAAACGGTTAGTACCTTTCTGAACACAAACATGGGTCCCTAATGTCCTGTTAGCTGCATAAACCTCTTACACAGCTTGGCTGGCATATGACTTGAACAATGGATTTTGAATTCTACATAATTCCTTTTTTTCCAAAGGCTAATTAAAATCAATTTCATGGCATTTCTCTGCTGTTAGAAAAGATGCCGCTGGTGGATGTTTCAATCATTAGCAATATGGTGCTGCTGGATTAAAAACAAATTTCCAAATAACATAGCAATGACAGTCTATGATAATCCATGCAACTGCTAATGAAGAAAACCTGTTCTGCCTTATACCTGAATATTTGTTGATGCCATCTCAAAATGGAGATGTCAAAAAGCAGTATTTTTTTTGTATTTTAGAGTGATGTTGATTGCTTTTAGTTATGCAAATTTAATAATTTTCTGAATGTCACAAAGGACTCAGACTTTAAAAATATGGGCTTTCATAATTAATATAAATATGAAACATTTCAGAATTTAGTTCTAGAGGCAAAATAGCTGATACACTCTGGCTACATCTAGAGACATTCTACCTTTGAAACTAGCTGCAATGATAAACTCTTAAGGGTTTTAAGTTAAACTGACCAAAATTCTGTGCTTACTTTGTTCAGTCTAAGCCTAGTCTGAGGTTTGCATCAAAACATTTCTTATGCTCATAGAACTCAGTGTATAACCATTAGACCAAATGGAGCCAAAATGTTGTCTTCATTGGAGGTCAATGAGCTTTGTCACTGAAACAGCCAAAGTGAGGATTTTGCTTCAGAAATTCAAAAAAAATCAAAAAGTGCTGGTTATGAAAACTAAGCAAGAAAGAAGATTTTAATAAGCATTTTGGAGAGAAGAAGCACGATCAGTAGAAGGATATTTGTAACTGAACAAGAGTCAGAGTAGCACAGATATCACAGCGTAAACTCACTTTCCTTTAGTGCCTTTTTTTTTGCAGTAGGGTTGCTTTTTGTCTACCCTTTGAGAAGGAGCTATCACTACCTTTCACGTGGAGTTACTGTAGTTAGAAACACTCTCGGGTTTGGTTTTCTCACCCGAGATTCCGGCTGTTAAGAGTCCTTGGCCCTCTAAAAGCCCTGAGCCGCGTCGCGTGAAAAAGCAGAGTCTCCAAGGCCTTGTTTTCAGGTTTCTCGTGTTGTTTATTATTTGATATCTCAAAGTTTTCTCTGCACCCAGCCGAGGTCCGGACAGCGGCTGGGACACGAGGCGACTGCCCCTCGGTGAGGCGGTGCTCTACTCTTATACAGATAACTACGTGTCCATTATTTACTAATTTGTGCCAATGCCTAGTGCCTATACTAGAAAGGTCACTAGTACCTTAACCCAATCCCCTCAAACTACTTTGTGTCATCACTACCTCAGAAGATGGAGGATGAGGAAGAAGGAGAAGAACTTAGGGCAACACCCTAAATCCTCCATCTTGTCCCCCATTTACCTCTATACTAAGAATCCTAAAACTACAAAATTTTTCACCCCCTGCTGTGCTAAGCTACTATTTTCACACCCTTGAGGTTTGCAATTCTTCTCCTAGTGCTGGAAGCTTTTCCCATGGACTAAAATCAAACTCGGTGTCTTTCTGGGCTGTGTGCCAAGGTCTCCAACCCCCCTGGACCGGCTTCACACCCCCCTGTCCAGGGCTCAAATTCTCTTCTTCAGGTCCCAGGTCACCCAAAGGGATGCCCTGACCTCCGACAAAACACAGCTGAAACAAAATCTTATTATTTCTGAGTTAAACAACTGTAAATGTATTTGGTGCATGCATAGAAGTAAAAGTCTTTGTTCTGACTAATTTGGCACAAGAACTTGTATATGAGTCACTTACTCCTCAAATAACTGGATTATTATTATGAATTGTTGTGTCTTATCCCCACCTAAAGAAGCCTTCCCAACCAAATCGTAATTAAATCTGATGGATTCCCATCAACTCTACCTTAGATACATCAGTGTTTTTCACTAAAAAGAAAAATATTATCATGTGATTAATAGCTAGCTCTTTGGATAAGAGACTAAAATATCTGGTGTTCTTCCCACAATATCTTTTTTGTACATTTGTTAATATATGTATTCATGAATAGCATGAAAAATCCACATCTTTTCATTAAATATAAGAATAAAAAAGAAAACATTTAGAAAAGTTAACCAAAATTTTTAGGTAGATGTAATATAGCAGTGATAGCATATCTGAGGCAAACTTCGGGGTTTTACTTCCTTTCTTAAATGGTTACTACCACTCTCTTTCGTGTGATAGACATTGTCCTTATAGACTAAGATACATTTCATAATGTAGTTTTCTAAATGAATTATGGAAGCCGCGTCAATTGTATTGCTGAAATGAAGTCAGATGGTGTAGTGGTGTCACATTCGCCAAATTTTGTTTTGCCTAATTTAGTGTAGTGGTTTGAGCGTCTACTCTCTTCTCCCTCTGGGAGATACGATTTGGGAGAAAAAGGCAAAACAGGCTCAACTTAAAGTAAACAGATAGTTTTATTAACACACACTAAGAAAAAGAAAACAAAGAAAAAAACCAAATGAACCTTCTAAACCAACCCCTTCTCCTACCACAAACTGTTTACCTTCCCACACAACATAGAGGGAAAACTATGAATTTCAGTCAGTTGCAACCATTCAAAGATAATCTTGCATCACTTTGGGAGTACCTCTAGTTTTCATGGAGACATTTGTCACAAGAAAAAAAACAGTCTGGTGGCTTTTAATGTCACAAATCTGCAACCGCCCAGAATTTTTGCAGATTGTGCATTCCCACCCATCAGCAGCCTTCTTCCTGGCTACTCATGGGCCTCAGCATATTTGGGGTACCATTTTAAGAATGCTTCTTCACTCAAAACAAGGATTATCTTCTATCTCTAAAGTCATCTCTACCTCAAAAGAAGGAGACCTCCCTTTATCCCAGGAGCTGAGGCTTCAAATCACTTTCTCTCTAGAATCATCTTCGTCTCAAAAGCTCAGACCTCCTTATTTTTACCCCAGGAGCCGAGGGTGTCCTCTATTCAAAATTCTCAATTAAATCTCAATTATATCAGTACACACAACCCTTTGGCTAGAACCTGCATTCCCTCAAACAGCCTTATGATATTACAAAAAAATAGTCCATATCTCCATGGTTTACATCCAGAGAAGTCCAGTCAAAAATGTCCACTTCCTCCATCCCTTCTTCCAATAGTCTTTATCAGTTCTTTTGCTGACTTTGTCTCATGCCGTCTCTCTATGTTTTAACTCACTCTGTCTTCCATGGAAGAAAGAGTTAATGTCTTTGCCCAGAGTCTTTCTTTCTCTCAAGCTAGCTCCCAGTGTTGAACTTCAAGGCCGCGCAGGTGATGGGGGAGGGAAGCATGCTCAGGAACGCTGACAGATGCCTCCCCCGGGCCAGCGGCGCCAGCAGCCTGGCCAGGACACGGCCCGGCCAGGGCCTGCCCATCCCGGCCCACCACCGCGGCCCTCGGCACAGGGCCAGCACTGCCGATCTGCAATCCTCCTCCTCCTCCTCTCCCCATGGGAGGAACTGAGAGAGAGAGGGGACACTGCCAGCCGGGGCAGCTCTTCCACAGGCAGCAAGCCACCACCCCTGAGGCCTGGCCTGGCCCCGAGGGGGCCCAGACCGAAATTCTGACTTACGAGGTGATGTTAGCTCCTTCCCAGCCGGAAAAGGAAAAGGGGGCAAGTCACCTGGGACCTTTGATTTTAAGACTGGATCTCCAGAGGCGTGACTAACTCTTTAATTGGTCAGCCAAGCTGTCAACATCTGCTAGAACTTAGAGAAAAAAAAAAACAAAACCCCTCACATCCGTGCTAAGCTACCACAGATCGGAATCAGTTCTCTGCCCTCAACCACTGAGCAAGTTACTTCATCACTGATGGCAATCAGTTGATCAGTCATTTGGCACTGTCCAGCTCACATTGTGTCTTCCCAATTTTCTTGCCTGTCGTGTGGCAACAGCTTCTATGAGGGTGTATTTCATAATGTGTCCTGGGACTGCCTTGAAGCTGGCACCTCTGTTTCCCAGATCTCCTTTTTGGGAGGTGGGTAGATATTTGTGCTTTTCCAGTCATTGAGAACTTGACCTGTTCTTCATGACCTTTCAAAGGTGAAACAGAGGGACTTTGCTGTGCTTTTAGTCAACTTTCTGAGCACTCTCAGACCCATCCCATCAAGTCCCATAAACTTTCATATGTTCAAAAGCTGCAGTTAGCTCTTAACTCTCTTCACTCACTAGTTTACTGTTTGCTATGTTGTTGCTTCTTGGCAGCAGAGACTTGGGGGCTGACTTTACACTTGAATACCAGAGCACAGAAAGCATTTCGTATTTCAGCTTTTTTGGTATCATGTTTAATTGACCTGTCAGCTTATACTAACTTGTTCAGCTGCAGACTCACATCTTGTACTTCAGCTTGCTGCTCGTGTACTAATGCCTTCTTTGTTATTCCTGGCATCTTTTGCAAGTTCAAGTTCCAGTCGAAGTTTTGTCTCTCCCACAACTTCAAGCAATATTTCTATGTTTCTCTCTGGGTGCCTATCCCAAAGTTACTGCTCAACCTGTCTTTGATTTCTCATATTTTCAAAAACATTAATAACGAGTAAAATTCACAGTAATAGTGTCAATTCAAAAATTCAAAACAACAGTGAGTTATTGTTGTGTCAATTACCTTTTACTTTCTTCCCTGTGCATTTGCTAAACTGTTTATGAGTTATTTTGACACTGTTAGTGAAGTTAAAAGCTAAGTCCTTGTATGGTAGAGGTGTGTTTCAAAGTTCTACCTATAAAATTTTAACATGAGTCCATGGATAATCAAGCTGCTACTACAAAAGATTGCACATGTACATAACGAATGCTGCAAGGGTTGTGTGTGCTTGCGTACAGAAAGTGAATATTTCTATGAATAGTACAAGCTATAGACATAGAGAGATGAGAATTTTTATATAGGCATCTTTGAAGAGACAGCATGAGAAAATGCAACTAGAGGCATTTGATGTGGGCTGGTGAGGAACACAGGAAAGTGTGCTCTGTGAAATGTGCACGTGCACACGGAAAGCATACATTTGTTAGGGACAAAAGTGCATATGCCTGAAGACATTTATAGAGAAGAGTATTTTTATAGTGTGCATCTGTGTGAGGGAATTTCGGCATGGATTTATAACTCTGTTTATGTATAGATAAAAGGAGACTGTATGGATTTATAAGTCAGGGCAGTGGATATAAGCGAGGTGATATCAATGTTCACTCCACATACATATTTACAATGTATGAACCCATAATTTTAATTGGAGGGATTCATCCGCAAAAAAGCTTTGCTTGGTGGAAAAAAAAGGGAATGAAATAAAGATAATGAACTACACACTAAGATATAATAAGAAATTCCTTATGTTGCCATCATAAATATTTTCATGGTTTCAGTATATCACATGGAAAAGTGTCATTATTTTCTCAATTCATAGAACTAAATTTAGTTAGTATTTATGTGCAGGACAAAAATATCCCACTGGTAATTTTTCCTGTTGTTTACTCTAAATATTTTTAAACAGTAGCCCCACTTTGCCAAACCATTATTTTCAAAAAATCTATCAGTTCCTAAGAAACTTTTCAGTGATGGAAGAGTAGGTGTATTTTTCTTTTTGTGTGTTTCCTTGTAAATCTTATTCTGTCATAGACCTGTACTATTAAATAGCTTACAGCACTGATTATTCCTTCTGCTTTGAGTGGCATTTCCCACCCTACCAGTCATCATCAAAAGAGACTTTGCTGTTAATTTCCTGGAAGATTCAAATGCTTCTATTTCAAGGTCATCTCGAAGGATAGTTTAAAGAGCTTTTTCTGTAAAATATGTATATTTACAAGAGCACGCATAAATGGTCACCAGGGAAGATAAGCTATCAGAGAGTAAAGAGATGTCTTTCCTTGTACAGTTCACACACCAGTGAAGCAGATAAAATTGGTTTTGTACCCAGCCTATGAATACACTGTTAGGAACTCTGTCCTGAAAATTGATCTACTGAGATAAAATTCAATGCATCTCTTTTCATAAATATCTAACAGTGGCATCAAAATTCAACTGCTCCTGCCTGAATAGCCATCTACCTGTCGTTCCTGCAGGTAGCAGGAGTGACTTCACTCATTTGCTCAAGACACACGGGAACAGGCTGCATCTGTAGGTAATTAGTGCCTTAGTTTTAGTGCACAAAGATGTGAGTCCAAGTTTACAGTTATTAAAGTCAGATGCATGACTGATTATGAAATGTTAAGATTAAATATGCGTTTATTTTCAATAACAAAGTGATCCAATATTCATTAACTTGTCGTTTTTCAAGTCCTTCCATGCAGCTTTGTATTCCTGGTCTTGTCTTCCCTCTCACTAGTGCATGAAAAATACTGGCACACTACACCTCCTTAGAAACAATCAGGCTGTAACATTACCAAGGCTCACTTTTGCTCTGTTAGTCCACTTTGTGGTCGTGATCCACCTGCACAAGCTTAAAATCAGTGTTGTATGACATTTTTATATGGGCATAAGTGGGCATATGCCCTTTAGTGTTCTTAAAATATATGGCTAGCTCAGTAACTCACAAAATCAGATCTGGGCATGAGCAGGCACATAAGGACTCACAGCTGGAAAGTGCTCAGAACCTTGTTAACTGGTACACAACTATCAGTAATTTAAAAGTATTATTGTAAAATAGAAATCACATTGCAGTGGCTGTCATGTAGCATCTCCTACAATTTTTCCTTAGAGATACCCTTCATTTCTCTTCACATTCTGCTTTAGGTAATACAGAAACTCCTAAAGTAAAAGGCAGATATGTGTGAATTTGGAAAATATACTAGCCAGTATAACTAAGCCAGTTGCTGCGAGACCAAGAGCTAGACCTGCTTACTTCAACAGAAATGAATGCAGGTCCTTTATTTCAGAAGAAATCATGACTAGATGTGATCAATATGATGAAGGCAGCTAAAAATCTGTTTACACGTAATTTAATATCCTATAAACAGCCAAGGCCCAACACATTCATTTAGAAGAAACCCGATTTCATTTTTGCTTTATTTTTTACAGTGTGCCAAAAAAAAATTTAAAATATAATTTTAATTCTATTTTATTTTTAGCTACTGGACATGTCATGTCAGAACACAAGTTAAGTGAAAGTGCCCAAATCTAGCACAAAGGAGATGATCTGTTGTAATGATTAAAAAAAAAGAAAAAAAGAAAAAAAAATCCACTTATTTTCTTCTGCCGGTATAGCTAGCAATTAGGTGACAAATCCTCTATGGAAAACTTACTCAAGCTTTTGTGATACTACTGGACAAAATCAGCTTAGCTGTTTCTTTTCTCAAACCACCTGAGGAACAAACTTACTGGAAGAATAGAGCTTTAAGAACACACTCCTGCATGGATGCCCAGGAAGAGCCAATTCAGTCCTTTATGCACCTTAGGGAACCTGTGTGGGAGATGAAAATGTGGTCCCACATTCCTCCTGTTGATGGTGTACTGGATTTGAGATGAGTGGTATAAACAGAAGTGCCTTTTAATGTGCAAAACAGAAGGATGGATATTTCCTGGTGAGGAATCATTCCTTTTCCTTTACTTTCCATTATCAATTAAAATTTCTGCCTAAATGCATCAGACCTGGAAATAAGGAGTTTTATGAAGCAGGCTTTAAAAATAAGTATTTGCAAAGTGTAGTTCATAATCCTGATTAAACTGTATGGTAGTCACAGAGCTTTTTTTAAAGGGTGATTCGTCTATTAAGAAAACATTGTAAATGCACATTATGATCATCATCTCACACTCATCATGAAACATCTCACTGTCAACTTTCAAAATATGGTTCCTTCATTTGACTGATTTTGAAAGACTATTCCTTTACAACACTGATTTCAGCTTCTAAACTATTTGCATGGATTACTATTCCATTTAAAAAGGCCACTTTCTTTTCAAGAGGCCACTTCAAAAGTATGACAGAATTGGGCTCTTACATAGCACATGCACAGAAATATTTGGGTCCCTATGAAAGCAAAAGATAAACCAGTCCTTGAAAGAATCAATATTTTTCTCTTTGATCAATGTTTCAATAAAATTTCAAAATCCTTGTTGGGAAAAGTTTTTAAATGCTAAGCTTTTTAATCTGGATAATGAGATTAATTTCAATATGTTTAAAAACACTTGCCTCCTTGTAAGAAATTGTTTAGACATTTCCATTTGGTGCTTTTTTGAACAGAGGTACTCTAAAACAATTTATGGCTGATTCCTCATATGTTGTTTATTCGCTGCTTCATAGGAAGGAATTTAAAACTGATGCAGGCAATTGAGCTACAGAACAGGAAGACAGAGGTAGAAGAAACCTGAACTACCTTCTCTCATTTAGATATCCACTAACTCTTGCATCTAGATTCACTTAAACTTAAGACTTGTGGTCTTGTTTAATATCAGGCAATAATAAAGAGCTCTTTAGTGAAATACAGCTATACTCCTCTATTAGCTGCAGCTCTTGAAGCAGTCATTGTGGAAAGGGAAGTCTAAACCCTTCAATGTCAAGGCATTTAGAGGCACTCTGGCATCAATCAAGGTCTGCGTCCAGTAAGTGCTTGTTTACATTTACATGAAATATTCATACAGCTTTCAGTTTTGTTTTTCTCACTCCTAATCATTACTTTTAGGAAGAAACTACAATCATCACAGTTAAAGGAGGGTGTTTTGGGACGTGTAGTACCTTTCAATGTCAGACTTCCCGCAGATAACTAGCTCTGTAATGAGGCAGCACACTGTATAGACTACCAAAGGTCTTCCTCACAAAGCCTAGCCTTGTACCGTGCACTATTCATCTTCAAGTACACAACTTAAAGCAAATTAAAGCAATTAATTAGCCATAACATATATGCCAAAAAGTGATTTCAAATCTTGAAAAATATTTAACATTGCCTTTAAGTGAACAAGGTTTCCCCCCACACACACGTGTCCTCCAAACACAGCGTTCAGGTCTCGCACTAGGCTCTTTTAATTGTAGAAGCACATGGAATCCTTTTAGACTGAGAGTGATTTATTCTTTTCATATTTTTCTAATGCTTTTCATATGACCATGCAGAGCTTTGAAAATGTCAGGCGCTACACCCTGAGAATTATTATTATCTGTCTTTGGCTAGAGACCATCAATAGTCTTTTTCCCACCTTAAATATCACATCAACAAGTCTGTTGTAGCATCACTGGTGGTTCACAGTAACACAGTAAATACATAATTTTTTGGTTTTAGGCAAAAAAATTAGCATTTGGAGTTACTTAGGGGTTTGGACCAAATGGAAACACTGGGCATTACCTTCTGAATTAAGTATAAACAACATTTCTCATTATACTTTATTTAACCTTAGAGCAAATTCGCTTACTTCACCACTGATGGTAGCAACACCTATAGTTTTCTTTATTATCAGGCTATTAATATCAGAAATTTAGGTCTTATAAAAACTGCTTACAAACTCATGGCTGTTGTGATTTTGCTGCAGAAATAAGAACAGATCATACAAGACTAATAAAAGCAGAAAAATATAAAAAGGATATATAGTGTAGCTGATGCTGGAATTACACATGCAAAATGGCATTCAATCATTTAACTTTCAGCATGTGTATTTAAAAGAACTTTAGGGTTTATCACAACATATAGTATTATATGTATTAAAAATCTAAGATTACCAAAAAGAATATGAAAAACAAAGTTTGCACAATTAGTACATCACACACTAAAATATTCAGTTTTTTCACAGCATCTTCCTCTTCTCTCCCTTTAAATGCTCATGCAGCAAACGAACTGCATTTGCATTATACTCTCATGTTGAGTCTGCTGGCATCATCAGTTTTGATTTTTCTCAAAGGAATCTGGATTCTTTAATAAATTACTTTGCCAGAATTGAAGCTGATTGCCTAAAAATTGAATATAAATGGGAAAGTACTGAAAACTAGGAACGCATCCAAAAATATCAATATATTTGTTATTTTTAAAAAGCTCAACATATTTGTTTACTTTTAAAACAGTTAAAATCAAAGTTATCCTCTTTTATTATATTCTCTAAGTAGTTATAAAAATAGAAAACCATGATCACATTGTGCACATGGGAAAAGGAAAAGGCAACTCTGAATATCTGTTCATCTAAAGATTATAGCATAGGTAATCAAAAACAATTTGAAACAATTTGGACCGATAATCTTCATTTACCTGAAATAAAGACAGTTATACTTAAAAACAAAGAATACAATTGTACTGTTGTTGAACATAAAAGCACCTACTATACAAACCGACAAGACATTCTTCTTCATTCCTCTGCCCCTCTACTTGGGAAAACCCATATTACAAGAAAAAACTAGACCTTGAAATACAGGTGTTCTTTCATTTTTCCTTGATTTGGAATGAAATACACTTCAATTTTTGTTCATCTTAAAAAAGGGGAAAGACAGAACCTACTGACATGAAGCTGTGTGTAGGCAAGACACATTCACAGCTAATTTATAACAGTGAGTAAAGATTGCACAGTATCTGACTCAGAACAGAAACAGAAAAATCTTCCCTGAGGAAGCCTTGCTGAGTTTTAAGAAGTAACTCATGGTTGACTTATGGAAGATATTGTGAGCAGTATAAGCAGCCCTGCTTTTTAATACACTTTTCTGACTTGAGGTGTTTCTGGACTAGGATGAGATGCTGTGGTGTGCAGAGATCCTCCTAGGAGCTGCTGACGGCCCTTGATTACTACCAAATTTAGTGAAATCAAAGATAATCATCACATTCCTAGGTCCAAGCTGCTAATGTATTAAGCATTCTTTTTCTGCCATTTTCTTATCAGCATTGCAATATACTAGTTATGATAGTAATCTAAAGTGTATTCTTGTATGTACACTATTGCAATAAAGTCTTGTCATTAAATGCTGTATGTTGTGCTTTCTAATTCTGCTTTATGTCAATAGTATTTCCAAATGTTCAGGGTCTTGATAGGTAAGATAATAAAAAAATATGTCTATGTTGAATGGTATAAATAGAAAATAGACAAATGAAAATTATCCAGAGGCTATTTGGGGCTCAAACATCTTTTCAATAGAATTTAGCATTAAATTGCAACTTTTATTAAACTTTAAAAAAACCCCCAAAAAACCCCTGATTTTAATATAGGCTACTTACAAACCCAGTTGTATTCCTCTCTAGTACTACCCAGCTTGAATAAGTCAAATCCTCAGGATGGAAATGCAGTATTTCTCTAGGTCTGACTCACAAAGTGGCATAATCCATTAGTCACCTCTTTGCATGTAAGCTTGGGTAGATGTTCAAAGTTCAAATCTGGTTTTTGGTCTGACATTATCTATTGAATTTTTGTTTGAACATTTCAAATTACAAATAGGTTTCTACTGCTTTTTGGAGGGTTTTTTGGGTTCTCTGAGGTGATTTGAGAGTGGCATATGATCAGTTTTGGTTTGGTTCATATTTCAAGCTATGCTGACACCTGTTGAAATTTGAAGAGTTTGAATCGGTTGTAGTCCATCATACCTGTGGGATATCTTTAATCCCACAAGTTGTGGAAACTCAAGTGTAGTGTTAGCTTTTGATCTCACTGCAATGATTCTGAGCATAACTGGCAAAAGTAAGGTTAGCCAGACATAAAAGAATTGACTCTCTCATGTTCTGCTTCCTAAAGTGTTCTCGGAGCCCTTAAGAGTTTTGGACTCTGCTTTGTGTGCATGTGCAGTGCAATGATTTCTCCTGTAGACCTTTGTCAGAGGCACAACGCTGAAAGGCTACCAGACATGGAATCCTTTTGAAAAATTGCCTCTAGAACAAATATGGGTTTTTGAAAATATTATTATTCATTAGCGATATTCTCTCTCTACTGGCTTTACTCTCAAAACTAGTAAACACTGTTATTGAAGAATTTTACTTTATATCCCTGGATCCCAGATATTTCTTTTAATAACCTTGCATTTCTGTACTGTCATAACTTATGTGAAAAGTATCCAATATCTAGCCTTGTGCTTTGTAATATTTACAGATTCCTTGAATGCCCTTTAGATGGTTAACTATCTGACTTCATCAATGACTGTTTGTCTAGCCAGTGCTATAGGTGTCAATGACACATGAACACATGATTGCAAATCCAGCTTGATAGACATGTGCAGCCCATGTACTATCAAAAATGGATTACAGAAATTCAAATGTGTTTGTAAATGTCACCTCAGATTAATTTTTTATTTTTCCCCCTTGCTGTATAATCCAATATGATACACATTAGTTATTTTAAAATGATGGATAGGTTACCATCCGAATTATTTGTAAGACATAAATGACCATTGTATATGTCTTTGAAGTTAGAGGATGTATTCTGTATGACTCAATCATTAAATCATCTTACAAATGTCTAACAAAGCACCTGCATTTAACCATACTTCTTATATTTACATTTTTTGCCTCTTTCTAAGATCAGGCATAAATCCATCAGGCCACTTTAGAACTTCAGAACTTCCTTCTTTTACATATATACTGCTCATTATCCAGAAGTTATTCTGTCCCCTGTGTTAAATTACTTTATGCTGCAGCTTAAACGAACATGTCTTGCTTTCATCTGGCATTTCAAATAGGGCAAAGACTGCTGTACAATTTCCAAACACAACTGTGCTAACAGAGATGAATTACTACAGTTTATATAATTTATATTAGGAATTCATAGACCTAGCAAAAGGGATTAGTACATTTTATTTCAGGGTAGGAGATGATCCTGTCATTAATGGTCGATACTTTCATCATCTTTTAAACCTGAGGAATTTCCTGGGTGACAAGACTGTAAGGACATATCAGGGATTCACAGCTGTGAGCTTTATCTAGCCATGTACTGCTTTACTTTCAGTATGTGGACTATGTTCCATCAAAACTGGATTAGGCTGTCAATCATGTCCTGCAATGTATATTGTATTATGATTTTTTGAAAATGTCACTGAGATCAGAGTAATTTCTTGGCTAATTGCATCTTGTCTCTTCTTAATACTGTGCATTTAATGGTTTCATTACCTTACATGACAATCACAGAGTCTAGTCCAGCATTAAGGGCAGTTTTACTTTTCTTTATTAAAAAAAAAAAGGAATAAAGAAAATGTAAGGAATCCTCAATCCTTTTAATAACATGGAAAAATATTTAAGACACCTCTATATTTGATTAAATGAAATAAAAATGTGTTTGTGGTGTGCATATTGTTCCCTGTGGTCTGAGATATACATACTAGCAGAGATTGTTTCTCTAATCCCAAAAGCACACCTTATGCTTAGCACTGTATTTTCTTCTCTTCTCTGTTATGGAAATAGATTAAAGAAAATATTAACTTTTAAGAAACTGTCACTCATTACTCATAGAGCTTCCATTTTATGTATGGTTTTCTCAAGGGAAAATCTCCCGAATGCAAAAATATTTATGTTGCAATATTACCCATTTAGGCATGAGAGATTCATTTAGATGAATGTTATAGTATGTTTCCTGATGTTTCATTAAATGATAGTTTGCCAACAGCGAAAGGTTATGATGATATGTGTCAGAAGTAAAGTTGTTGTTGGAGGAATTGTTTACAAAAGTAGTGAAGTCAACAAACTTGTTTTGGCTGAAAATAAGGCTCCTCTTGGAACCCAAACAATTACAGCTGCTAAGGCACTGATATATACCATCAGGATGCTGTGGCTATAAAGAACTGTGACAGGCCTAATTTAGGTGTTATTCTTTAAGTTGTTATACTTAAGGTAGGAAGAAAACACTGCCTAATCAGAAAGGTTGCATGAAATGCAAAGCAGTGTAGGAGAAGGTGGTGATTTAAGATGGGACTGAGAAAACCATGTTTTCAAACATTGTATTACACTACCTCTGCCACACCGAAATACAAACTGTTACTCATCACTGTAGTCTATTACATAATTACATGCCTGAAGCTGAACATGCACAGTTTCCTGAATGTTTTTGGTTCCTTTAAAAAAGGGAGGGGTTGTCTCCATTTTTGACATCCAACTTGCCTCTAAAAACCCTCATACTCCACCAGGCGAGGCAAAGCATCTGCACTTCTATCATTCTGCAGTCCTTTTTATACTCTATCAACTAATTGCAAGCTACAGGGGAGAGAATACACAGGGAAGATAGACATATACTGCCAAGGATTCCTGGTAGGGGTGCTTGTAATGAAGGACACTCTTGCATTTGGATCTGACAGCAGCTGGAAAATCTAGCTCAAATTTGCTGTGGCAGGTAGAAAGAGTGCGAATGTTAAAATATCCAAGGCGTTTGTAAATATTCTAACTTGCTAGCCATCTGTGTGGTTTGCATCCAGTTGGTGTGGATTGCTCCTATCACTTGTATAAATGTAAGCTGACATCTTTTAAAACATGCTTTCTATGATCATTTGGTTGAGAATGTCTTTTATTTAAACATTGCAACACATTTTATTGATATTCTTGCAAAATAGGAATAACGATTAAACACTGCATAAAATTACAATGCATTTTGCTGGAGAAAACTGAGCTTATGAGCGGATGCACATGTGCATCCACGAGTTGCTTAACTCCTGGTAAGTTTCAAAATCAAGAAAAGGTCATTAGTACCTCACAAAGGAACTACTTACACTGTTCTGAAATGGCTGACAATTCTGGTGAGGTGGGGAGGGGAGAGAGATGGAGAAAGCATGACAAAACCAGGACTGCCTTAAAGATAACAGGGGAGCATAGTCCTGGCACCTTGTTTTTAATTCCACTTTCTATTACATTAGTATTTGGTCTCCATATATTTCTAAGAACAAATTGAGTTAGTGATGTTATTAAGATAGGCAAGTCATTGCTTAAAAACATATGTACATTAAGATATTATGTCTAAGGACACTAGCCAAGCCTATCAGAATGAATGAATTTAACAAGCAATGGCTCTGTAAAGGAAACTGGCCTTTCTCCTGCAACAGAGGTGGGGGGAGAGGAAGAAAAGGAGAGAGTTTTGCATTCCCAACAGTTGCTAAAAATAGCTGATTTATGTGCTAAAATATATGGATAGAGGAACAACTAGTTTCTACCAATGAAAGAGAATTTCTATGCATGCTTTTTGTCGTGTATATCTGAAAAACACTATGCTTTGCTAAAAATCTGTTAGTAGGGAAGCAAGAAGAAAAAATCCTCTCAAGAATCTTTTGATACCCCATTTTCCTTGAAAGCATAACACGTGTGAGAAAACTGCTCCTTAGATTAGCACCTTTGTCTGCAAGGCACACATAAAATAATATTCTGTGAATCTGGTTCACAGCAAGGGCTGTGTGATGCCCTGTTGGCCACTTTTTCTAACAGAACAGTTGCCTATAAAACAAGCAAAATAAGATTTTTTGTTTTTTTAAAGAGCATGATTTATTCATAGTAAAATATATGAATTTTTTTTTTTTACCTTGTTATAACTTGTACTGACATCAACTGTGACCTATCTTGAACACGGGGCAGTCAGGGAATATTTCCAGGAGACAGGACATTGATATCCTTGTTGACCTGGGATTGTTTTGGGGTGTCTGTTGTCCCCTTGAATATTATTAAATCTACTTTCTACTACATGACCTAAATTAAAGTCTGGTAGCACTGTGACCACACCAGCAGAGGTAAATGCATTTGCCATGAAGTAAAATAGACCTTTGAAAATATTTTATGTCTGTGGAAACAGTTTTTGAGTTGGAAATCACACTTATCCATAAAAAAAAAAAAATCAATTACACATTTGAGAAGTAAATAGCTTCTTCTGTCTACGGTGGTAAATTCTTCCAAATAAGCAAATATATTGCTAAAACTGAAGTAAATAAACACATTCCAGAAGATCAATTAAGGCTTTCTGTAAGATAAATTCATTACAAATTTTCAGAGACCAGAAAGAGAATCATAGAGATGGGCTCATTTCAAAACTTGGTTTTATTGTCAAAAAATCCCTTGATGAAAATTTTCTCCAGTGGTGATTCTTGGACAAATGGGGAAAGTCAAATAAGGATCAGCAGAAGAGAGGACATTAAACTATTTTTTCACCTGCAGTTAATTGAATCATCAAGGAATCCAGGGACTCATTGGTGATGAGATGTTGAGGATTACAGCAATACCTTCACCTATAATATTTCAAGTAGCCTAACATGTTTTCCTGGTGAGTGAAGGGCTTTATCAATATGTTTAGAGTCTATGGTTAGTTTAATGGTGGTGTGGGATAGGAACACTTGCACTCCTCCCTAAAAGGCAGTAAATGATCTGACTTAACAGCATGCTTATTCAATGGATTATCATCTACCTATAGACAAGCTAAACCCTATATTGCCTTTTCTTTTGACACACTAATGATGTGGACAAAAATAGAAGATATCTGAAAAAATTATAATGGTGCTTACACTAGTGAAGAAAAATTGCTATGATCTGTAATGTGGAAGACATTTCAGTGAACATTCTTAGTAAGCTTCAAAACTGAGGACCTGGACTTTGGGTCAATGAGTCTTCATAAATTTCACATAAGCTTTAATCTACATTGATCTTAGGTCTCTTCACACTCTTGTGATTGCAAGTACTTGAATAACTTCTGTTTTACCAAAATACAGAAATGTAAGTGGAAGATCAATAAAATGACTGGAAGTTAGAAAATTCAGTCTGCTTTGAAATTAAACACAGAAAACCCTCCAGGCTTGCTTTTTCTCTAGTACTCATCCTGAGTTCTATAAAGTTATGGATTTGACATCATCATTGGTCAGAGACTTGCAGCAATAATTCTTTTTTCTCTTATGTCTACTGTGATCAGCCAGTTGTTTCAAGGATATTTGATGATGTTCAAGATGGGCTTGAAGAAGATAAGAGGCTTCTTCTAGTCCCTCTCTTTTTTCAAAGTGTGGGGGGAAAAGAATCCCATACTAACTGCATGGAATCAAAATATTTTCCCTCTACTTTCCAAATCTAAAACCACCATACATTTGCTGTATAAGGAGTACTTGCTGCTTGAAGGGCAGAATTCATTCATCCTTTTTCTTACAGATGCAGAGGTAGCACTGGAAATGTCTCTCTTCCTTTCAGAATACAAAAAGCCATTAGTTGAAAATGGACTAATGATGTATAGTTGACCTTCAAATGTCTCCAAAATTGAAGCCACATTCATATTTTTCCAGTCCAAAATACAGATTAAAGCAATCTAAAAGCTGTTTTGTATTACACTGGCTAGAACTATCGAGATGTGTTCTTCTCTTCCTTGGTTTGCCTGGCAGGTCGTCTTGGCTATGCTGCTTATAGTGGCATTTAGGCAAAGAGGTAACAAATGAGCTCAGTTAATTCTGATTATTCATCAGCCCAAAAGTGACCTCAGGGTGATGCTAAGCCAAATTGAGGTTTTATGCTGTCTGAGCAGTACAAACTTGCTTCTAGGTATTGCAGCATCTTGACTCTATGGAGTGATCTCCAAATCCCTTTTTAGAGTGTTGACTGGTGAAAGGACCAGTCAGGATAAGAATATAGAATCACAGAATATTCTGAGTTGGAAAGGACCCCCAAGGATAATCAAGTCCAGCTCAATAGAGAATGGCCAATATGGGGATCCAGGCCACAAATTTGGCATTGTTAACACCATTCTCTGAACAAGCTGAGATAATCTCAGCATTGGAGCCATCACTGTCCACAGAAGACATACTAAAGAAAGGCCAGCTGGGTCTCCTCTCCTCCCTGCACAGGAACACACCATTACAAAAGGCAAAAATTAAGATTTCTTCTCATTTCAGGTCTTGGGAAAAGTATTTCATATTATTTGTATAGGTTATTTTCAATGCTTCTTTCATGTACCACCATAGTGCATATGTGCGATTTTGAAAGAAATATTTGTAGGAAGTTGATAGATTTATCAATAATTAAGATACAATTAGCTTAATTAATAAGAATTCATCAAAATACTGCTGTCTAGAAAAAATGACATTGTTATTTGCTTTTTAAGTATACAACCTACTCTTTAATTTTTTAATTTTTTAATCTAAGTACAAGGACTAATGGCTTCTCCTGCCAAGTACCTCTAAAAATTTTCCTCCGTTTAGCTGAAGCTGATAGAATGAAGACACACCTAGCAATCTCCAGAGCATTATGGAAGCACATTTCTTTTTTCTTTCTTGATCACTGGACTAATTTTTCAAATACATTCATGCTAGGTGACTTTTATATTGTGAGTCTCTATATATGAGAGAAGGTTGTGTCATAGAATGGCTTGGGTAGGGAGGGACATTAAATATCATCTTGTTTCCACCTCCCTTCCATCGGCAAGAATGCCATTCACTAAATCAGGTTGCTCAGGGCCTAATTCAACCTGACCTCAAACACTTCCAGGGATATGGCATACACAGCTTCTCTGGGCAACGTGTTCCGGTTCCTCATTCCCCTCAGAGTAAAAAATTTCTTCCTAACATGTAATCTAAACCTGACCTCCTTCCATTTAAAACCATTGCCCTTGTCCTGTGACCATCTGCTTGCGTCAAAAATATCTCTCTCTCTCCTTTTTATCAGCCCCCTTAAGGTTGCAATGAGGTCTCCCGGGAGCCTTCTCTTCTCCAGACTGCACAACCCCTTTAGTAAAAGAAATGCTCCATCCCTCTGATAATCTTTGTGGCTTTCTTCTGCACTCACTCCAATAGGTCCATGTCCTTGTGTTGAGAACCCCAGGGCTGGATGCAGCACTCCAGGTGGGGTCTCAGAGTAGAGAGGGAAAATCACCTCCCTCAAGCTGCTGGCTGCTCACCTTTTGGTGTAGCCCAGGATGCTGTTTGCCTTCTGGGCTGGCAGTGCACACAGTTGACTCATGTCCAGCTTTTCATCCATGAGAACCCCAACTCCTTCTCTGCGTGGCTGCTCTCATTGACTTTTTCCTGTCTGTACTCACATCTGGGATTTCCCCAAACCAGGTGCAGGACCTTGCACTTAGACTTGTTGAACTTCATGATGTTCTTGTGGGCCCACTTCTCAAGTTTGTCCGGGTCCCTCTGGGTGGCATCCTGTTTTCTGTTGTCTCAACTGCACCACTCAGCTTCGTGTCACCTGCAAATTTGCTGGGGGTACACTTGATCTCACTGTCTGTGTTGTTGATGAAGATACTGAAGAGTAGTGGTCCTAAGAGAGAGCCCTGAGGGGTCCCACTTGTCACTGGCCCCCGCCTGGACATAGAGACATTGACCACAGCTCTCTGCCTGCATCCATCCATCTGTCAAATCCGTGTCTTTCCAATTTAGAGATAAAAACGTCATGTGGGATTATATGCAAGGCCTTACAGGAGTTTAGATTAATGACATCTTTCAGTCTTCCCTTGTGATGATCATTGCTGTCACTCCATCACAGAAGGCCACCAGATTGGTCATGCACAATTTGCCCTTAGTAAAGCTGTGCTGGCTGCCATGGATCATGTCCTTCTTTTCTGTGCCTCAACATATCTTCCAGGAGGACCTACTCCATAATCTTCCCAGGCAGTGAAATGAGGCTCATTCATGCGCAGTTCCCCAGTTCTCCCTCATTTTAAAAATGGAAACAGTGATTTCTTCTTTCCAGTCACCAGGAACTTGGCCTTATCACCAGGACTTTTCAGGCATGATGGACAGAGGCTTGGGAAAAACATCAGCCACTTCCCTCAGGAACCTGGAATGTGTGTCAGCAGGCCCTATATAGACTTCTCATCCTGATGAGGAGGCTCCAATTTATAAAATACTACAAACATGAAACAATTTAACTCAGCTGTTTATCAGGGGCCCTGAACAGTTTCTTTATTTTCATGCTGGGTTTACACTGAACACATGAGATCTGGAGATGGTTTTGATGTCATTGAGAAACAAAGTGTGAATTACAATGAAGAAATCCATTTAATGTAGTTTTAGTGATTCCCTCAGAAAAACCTTGAATCAACACAAATTTCCTTGCAATTCACACAAAATATTTGCTAAAATGAATGTCTGAGTTCTATGTTGCTGGCAGATGAGGAAAAAATGTGCTTTCTAAAATTAAAATTTGCATGGAGTTGCATCATAAATAAGATTCACTATGGCGAATAAAGCCTTCAAACTATAACTCTTTATGCTCCAGTATAGCACGAAAAATATCTGGATAGGAATAGTAAATAAAAAGAATTACTGCTAAAAAGCAAAAATGGAAAGTACCATTTAAAAATCTTGCATAGCCTCTGTTCTGTAACACTATACACAGTCCATTCAGGTCTGGTGCACTAACACTAGGAATGAAATTAGCAGGAAAAATGTTTCAAGTGGGTAACTAGAGTCAGAATTTTGCATGACTGGATATTTTTATTTCATGATAATTTTGGTTTAATCGGTTTCAATTCCATGGTCAATCCTTCAGGGGACAAAAAAAAAAAGGTTTTAGAATTTGATGTGATTCCATTTGGAGTCACATTGACTTTAATAAATACAGATTCATGCCTCTTACCCTGCTTTAATTCACAGGCCAGTCTGGATATTTGCAAACATGTTTATTAGGAGGAAATACTTTATAATATTTTAAAACAACTTCACAGTATTTCACATGCATAATAATTCATGCTAAAATGTGCTAAACATTGGGGGTTATAAACAGGATTGCTAATACACAGCACTTATGCAATTATGCATAAATAATGCTATGTTCTCATAAATCATGACCACGTGAATGTGGTAATTTTGCTAGCAGAACTGCTTATTGGCTGGCCCTAAAGCATTTCCTAAATCTCAGGTGGACTCAAAAGGCAAAATATAGAAATGAAATGTGGTAGAATTCCTCCTCCCCTGTTAACATCAGACACACACACACACACACACACACACACACACACACACTCATCCGATTTTGGGATTTAGATATAATGAATTAAGAATGTGGATCACATTTATGCAATTCTGATTTGGATGCAGATACTGCTTATATTCTGAAATGCTTAGAATAGGATTTTGCTTTGTGCTTGCCTGTAGAAAATCTCTTCATTTGCCATTCTAGTAGTAATATTTAGTCTTTATTTATTCAGTCCAAGATGTGTCTTTTCTTGCTTCTAAGCAGCTGGATTTTGTTTTCCCAATGTAAATCTAGACTGTGTAGATGAGAGCACAGACTTTAAAAACAGAAGACATTTTCCTTGCAGCAGTGATTCTGTGGCACTGCCCAGTGGCTCTACCATGGTGTCACAATAATTTATCATATGCAGAATGGGGCAGTATGAATCTGACTTGTTTCAGTGCTTCAGTGGCCTTATTTCACAGACAGAATGTGGGACAGGGTGCAACAACAGCAAAGGGCCCTGAAAACCCCTGGTTACACAATTCACCAAACACATTTTCCAAACATGTTTTCTGAAGTTCCTGAATGGACATGACAAAAGCTGCAGAAAAATGGGTCTCTGACTACAACACCTCTCCAATGGGAACTGGGAAAATTCCTTCCTCTTCTTGAGGCATATTGTCTCCCTCAAACCTTTGTTTGTACACTTTCTTATCTAAAATGAGAAAGGGAGCACCAATTCAAGGCTCAGGCATTTATCTAAATAGCATGAACCAAAATTTACATTTTAATTAAATATTAATTGTCTCCAAGCAAACGATATTAAAATATAATATTATTTTATTCTTCTATATTCAGTTGAAGGGTTATTCCATTATTTATTTGGTTTGGTGGGGTATTTTTGTGGTTTTGTTTAGGGTTTTTTTGCTTTTGTGAACCTGCTGCTCTGTTGTAGAATATTTATAATGTAATTCTTGTGCTGGTCTTCCCAGAAAACACAACAATACTAATTTATTATACACCAAAGTATATTGTAACACTGGGAATTACTATATTGCCTTTACATCAACTGCATTGCAGTAGTGCCTGTAAGCGTGGGACCAGTTGTGCTTAGGTACAGTATAAACACTGAATAGTCTGTGACTTGAAAAGTTTATAGTTTAGCACCACAGACTACCTCTAAACAATCACTTGTGTCTCCCTAACAGGCATGGCCAATTCAAAGCCCAGAGGAGCAGTGAGAGCCATCAGATTTATGGCAGTACAGGGAAAACTATGTTTCCATACAGCTGAAAAGTGCACCTCCTTTGTCAGTGCACCCATCATCCCACAGTCTGAGGGAGTGATGGCACCGTTTTACACATCCTTGCTATCCTTCAAGTAGTCTGAAGAACAAATGTGCTGCCATAAGGTATAAATGCCTTTGCACACTGCTCCCATTCCCCACTGCAGGGCCCAGGGCGGGGAGGGCTTCTTCCCACAAACACTGTCTCTGGGGAAAAACCATAATAGACCTATGATCTAGGTTTTATGACTCTAACCCCAGATAGCATGGGATGGCCAGAAATTATACAATCACAGAGTATGTTTTATATCTGTAGAAAAGAAGAAAATATAATTTCACAGCAAACTGTGGGAGGCCAGTGATTGGAAGGGACCAGTCCTTTGCAGGTAAGCACCACTATAGTTTTCCATGATAGCTGGAAAAGCTGCACTGGGCAATTTGAATGCTGTCCTTGTGATTTATTTTCTTCCATTTTTATTCTCAGTAGTAATTAAATGTAGTAAAAACTGGGTTTTGTATTGCTCAGAAAAGATGTGGGGGAAATACATGAATGTTTTCTCATCCACGCTAAACACATTCTGTCTTTAAAATATAACAAAGAAAAAGAAGAAGAAAAAGAGAGTATTTTTGAAAAGACCTTTTAGGACCATAGAGGACAACTTTGTTCACCATGTGCAGAGAAGATGGTGTTGCTGGATGATGATTATCTTTATAACAGGCCTGCTAAACACTGCATATGTGCTATGGCTGTGTTTTTCCTCCTTCTGATTGTGTGCCCAGATGAGGAGAGAAAGGAAAGTGCACATCAGGAAATAAATGCCTGTGGGATTAAGTTTTCTACAACTTTACTCAGGTGAAGTCATCCTGCTGATGCCAACAGCACAAACCAGATGAGTAAAGCTCAGCACGTTTACTAGCGTTTGAGAATTACAGCCTTCATTTGTGATTCAAAGCCCAAGCCTGCTGCCACTGAATCAATAAAAGAGTTTTTGCATTAGCTACAGTGGTGTAGGACTTCACCTCTACTTCTGATTTCTGAAGACACTTTACTGACATTAAAATGCACTTTGCTTTGTAGCATAGGCACCATGAAGAAAAGAAGGAACAATATTTGTTCCCTAGCTTTTGGATATGTTTACAGTTTAACTGTAGACGAGAGTTGTCTTAATGGGCTATCATGCCTAAATGAATTATATTTCTGGGAAAATTCTACATATAAGATTTATATATTGTCTGAGAGAAACATATAGTAAAAAACAGCATTCAATTGCCATACTTCTAGAGCCAATTAAAACTCATTAAAAGTCCATAGCAGGAGCATGTGTTTTAAAAATCACTCCAAGTCTCTGAAGGTATCATAAAATGCACTCTTATCATGCACAAAACATCTACAAATTCTGATTGGCATTTCCTCCTTCCCTGAAAAGAGAGTCTGGCTCAGTTTGCAGCAAATATGACAATAGGCTGTGCAAATGTACATCTGAAACACAGCCCTTTCGGGGTTAAGCATTCAAGCTTATATGAGAGATCATCAGTTTCGGGTCAAAGTGCTGTTCTTAAATGATCAGTGCAGAACAGAAAAGAAAAAAAAGGCATTGAAGTGACCTTGCTGAGGGTCTAAAACTGCACTAAAGCCTTTTCTGCATGATTAAGTGAGCAGAATCTTAGATTAGCTAAAAGCAGTGCAGAAACATAATGAGTTCACTTATTTTGGAGCATTTAATAACAGTTATAGACAGTTATGTGATCAGGCGGAGTTATGACTTATTCATTCTTTCATTGCTATTAAAATTACTGCATTTGAGGTTTTTAAAGTCATTGAAATAAAAAAGTCTGATTTATGTTAGGAGAATTTAGCTTGCCCTTTGGTCTCTCCATTTTTAAATGATATAATTAGACTTTTTAAAGACCATTCTAAAAGCATTATTAGCATTTTCTATAGCTGAAAGTAAATGCATGTTTTGTGGGTATTTTAATTTTAAAAAGAAGAAGAATACTTGGTACAAACAGCAATAGGTTGCTACAAAAGGAAGTATTACATAAAATTTTCTTAAAGGTTACTCCGTGCATGTATATATATGTGTACAGGCTGAGATGCACACATAAACACATGCCTAAGTGTGATCACACATACGTTTAGTGTATATATGAACAGGGGTTCCAGATACACAGAAAAATAAGCCTATTTGGGAGATGAAGGCAAGTAGAAGAGCAAGTTCCATAGGACGTATTAACTCCTGACCTTTAACATATTACCTCACAAATTACAAAGCCATCCATCAGTCTCAAGGGAGAGAAAAAGTGCTTTGATCAAAACAAAGGGACTTGCAGGTGTTTTGAATTAACAGTGAGCAATAATCATTAAAAAGCACTGGGATGATTATGGGAGTGTCATGAATGTGTGCACATTTTAGCGTAGAATCAAGTCCTAAGTCTTAGCATACACACTACTTTCAAATTATATTTGCATATTAATTATTAATCCCTACAAGCATGCCCAGTGTTTTCAGTAGCAGGAAAATACATTTTATATGTCTGATTTTAAGCTTATTCAAAACATTCACAATACACAGACCCACAGCTGAATACTTTCACACAAGACTCTGTGTATCTTGCTGCAAAGGCCAAACAGGTGAACCAAAACACTTTCCTTTCACATTTAAATAACAAGCATTTCCTACATTGTTTTGGCTTAGAAAATAAAATTTCCCACAAGATTAAGAAATTCTGCTTTTAGTTGGGCCTCAAGGGAGCATATCTTTGCTTACAAAAATCACGCTTGCAACAGCTTCCCTAACTGAAAGCTCTTTTTATGTGTGTGCCTTGTATGTTTATTCAGTAGACAGTCTGGATTGCTCATTTTGCTGCTCAGAATGCAGTGTGCTTTTCTATTAAAACATATTATTAAAACTAAATCAGAAAGAAGCTTATTTAGTAGTCATTTCATGCACATGACTGATGGGAATACATAAATTATCAGACTAATATCTGATTAAAACTTGATTAACATGCTAATAAATTATGCTAGAAATGTTGGGGGTTTTTTAATTTCTCCACTTTTACTTAAACTTCCTAATTGACACTTCAATTATTTTGTTCTCTGAATTTTTTCCTTCCTTATGAATAACAGTTGAGATAAATTATTTCTTTGCCTGAACTTGATATGAAAAATGATCAATTATGATTATTAAAGCTCTCTGTAAAGTATTCTGTTAATTACTATTAAAAAAGTCACCTAATTTTTGTTTGTTAAGTGGAGACCATTATATTTATTGCTGACAAACACTGTAAGATGCTCTGGAAGTCTGACTCCATAGCCAGGGCATGACATGTAGACAGCTCAGAGGACTGCCAGCTAGAATGTCCTCATGCTTTGTGCAGGGTGACACCAACTTTGGTCCATCAGCCTCACTGCTTAGGGAGATTATAGAGCAGTCTGTATCAGCTTCACGTGCTGCTACTCCCTTGTACAGAAAAATACACCCATGAATCTTGTAATGCAGACTCCTGCCCACTAGAGACTGATCTCAGCCCAATAAAGCATGTAACTCAGGACCCTCACAGTTTAGACTTGAACTATGGTCAGAAAGGTGAGAGGCCACGGCTTCATCCACTAAGCCATTTACCCTTTTCCTTTGTAAGGAAGATTGATTTTTAAAAAGCTATTAACCTTCAGCAATTTATCTCATCAGATCATCTTCATTTTTTTCTGCCTATAATAAGGCTGTATTATATAGTTTAATTCTTCACTTCATTCAGATAGACTATCTAAAAAGAAATAGCTAAAGGAAAAAAAAACAGAAAAGAGAGAGAGAAAAACTATTAAAACTTTGCAATAAAAATGTTACCAGGAAAACAAAAGAAACTTAGAATGCTATCACGTGTCTTGGAAACACAACAACGATGGATGTAAGTGTGTATACAGAGACTCCACTTGGACAAAAACTTTCAGTGTTTCTCAGTCTTTCATAATGAAAGGATGATGTGCTGTGCTTACCTAAGCTATTCACAAGACAAAAGGAGAGTCGTCTTCTCGTTTCTCGAGCTGACTCACAGTAGCATCAAGAGAATCCATGTTCTTTCATTTGTACATTGTCAAATAGAGATGCTCTCTCAGCAAAATAGAGCAGGTCCTAGGAAATTTGGTATTGAAATTTAATGTTCTGCTGGTATTTAGAGAAATGCCTCAATGAAGTACACAGAACAGTGGACTATTTTGGCAACAGTGTATATAGCACTGATTTTCAATGCAATAAAGTAAGTAGGGGTTGCTTGCTAGGAACTAAATTATTTCTGGTTTAATTGATTTGGGGAAGGAAAAAAAACAACATATTTTGTGAATAATGTGTTTGCATTAATGACTCTAATACATCTGGCTGAACTTTGTGGCAGGTATCAATTTAAATTTTGCTTGAATATGTAATGACAAAAGCAGTTCTAAGCAGTTCAGGTAGAATTGGATAGTGAGTTTTCTCATATTAAAGGTTCAAAATTATTCAGAAACTTAAGTCCCACTGACTTGCACTGAGAGTTTGATTTTTAAGACTTAGGTTCACCCATAGAAATGTGCCTTTCTTTCTTGTGTGCATTTATAAAATGCAGAGCATGAACAAAATCATTAAAATAATAATAAAAAAAACCCCCACCTCTCTGTTTTCTTCAACTGGCTTTGGATCAGAACAAACATTTTAACTCATTTTTTAAGCAGCTCTGAATTACTTCAATGTCTGTTTTGCTAGTCCACTGACCACAAGATAAACCCAGAAATGAGCTAAACCAAGCAGGTCATATCTCCTGGTTGTGTTTTCTTCTTTGCAAACACATTCTTAAGTTCATGCATCTGAAAACATCTGCTATTTTTTTTTTCTGGTACTTGGATATTTAGTTAGTAAATATAAGTGCTTACAGCTCTTCACTATTTGACCAAACCAAGTACAGCAGAAGTCTGTTTTCATTTTGCCTGTGCTTACTTAACACTCTTAAAATCTCTTTTATTTTGAGATCATGTGAGTAAGCTGGCATTTGGGCAGATGAATAAAATTTGAAAAGTGTAATACTAGATGTTGCTATAAGAACCCTACTAAGATACTCAGAGGATCAACAAACTACTCTAGCTCCCTAGCAAGTGATTCTTTGTCAACAGAAGATAGGATATAGTTAAGCAAACTCTGGAAGCAAAACACAGGGAAAATGTCTCCTGCAAAATAATTCAACTTCTTTTCCTTTACAAATGAAACCAGTGATAAAGTAACTCTTCAGGAACTGGTTATAAATCCTCTTCATACATATTAAACAGTATACAGTGAATAGGATTAGTAATATCTTTTGTCTAATTTGTCAGTCCAGTTCTTAGTTCCCCACAGTGCTTCAGTCAAATACAAAGACAGTCTCAGTTACTTTTCCATAGATTAAGTAGCTCTTGAATTGATATTTGGTGTATGGGTTGGGACTTTGACTGGTAAACACTGTGACTGATGCTGAAGGCCAAAAAAAGGCAGCAATGAGGAATTAAACCAATAGACTTTTTGTTGACTTGAAGAGCAAATCCTCTCTCCCCATTTGGCTGTAAAAGACGAGTCATTCTCTTAACAGAAAAGAAACCTTAAAGTATTATTGTAACAATCAGTGATTGTTTTAATTTCTTCTTTCTTCTCATTGGCCTAATTTATTTTGTTGTGTAAAGCTGAATTTTGTCATTTCACAACAGGAAGTTGCAAAGGGTTGTGGTCAGCCTAGCTATACCTGCTCATGCTGCTTCTGAGCCCTTCTCAAATGTCAGCTCCTAAGTAATGAAATGTGGAATTAGCTGACAGAAGTTTTATCAGAAGCATCTTCTCCCATGCAGCTGGAGAAGGCTGCCACAATGATGGTGCTGCCCACTAGACCACCTAGTTCACATGGGATCAGGAATTTCAGGTGTATTTTTCAGAACCTGCAGAGAACTTGTGTTCAGCTGCAGTGACACAGGCATACAGAGAGGTGTGTGAACTAGAACAAAGTCCACCACCAGACTGGGTGGAGTTGCAGAACAATTCAGAACCCATATGGATATTCCTGCCTGGATCTCTGCAACTACAAGCTCCTCCTCTCTGTCATTACTCTATTGATGAGCCACTGTGTAAACAGATAGATTTATTTGCCTTACACTGATGATAATAGAGATGCATGAATAACCAACAGAATAATGTGAAACTTATTTGAGGAAAGAAACTTATTGGATTGTAACATAATTCTAAAGTCATTGCTCCAGACATATTTGTAACAATTATTTTTTCCCAATCCCATTTTGGATAACTTCTTTTGTCTTAGCATGAGAATACATCTCCAAAAAGAAGGAAAGATGAAAAATGTGAACACTATTTTGATGCTTCATAGTTTTTTACTACCAAGCCATTCAAGGTGTGTTCACTGACCTGCTCTCAGTAGTACTTACTTCAGTTAGCTCATTCCATCTGGTAACTGTTAAAAGTGGTTGCAGTTGATTCATTTCACTATTTTTAGCATAGCCTAATATTCACATTCACACTGGGATAGTCAAGAACTCACATTCATTGTTAGCAAGTGATTATTGGACTCTTGGTGGGAGCTTGTAAACAGGAATTTACATGTACATCTTGTTTTAAAGGTCATAAAATTTGGAAAGCTGTAGCAGAAACAAAAAGAGAAAAGAAGATGAAAACAACCCACTCAGCTTTTCTAATTTATTTCTTAATTTAACAAGTTTAGCCTCACTCAGCGGCCAGCAAAGGCAGCTAAATGCTGCTGCCACTCACTAAAAACATTCCAAAGAATGGTACACATGGGTGGTGTGGCAGTACAAACAATGCTAACTCTGAACAAAATAAATAAGCCAAACTCTCATCAGGTGTTTGAAAAAAAGACTGTGTGTTATATGGGTGGTTTTGGACAGTGAATTTTTCCTGAGTATTTTAATGAGTCAAATCTGGTGCAAAACACTGTAAAGAGTTAACAGCCAAATGTCAGTTACCTAAACCCTTACGCACATGAATTTTACCTGGTTTATCTGTGGAAATCCTGATTGCACTGAGCAAATCCTTATTTTTATGCAAAAAAACCCAAGTATTTGGTAGCATGCTTGTAGAATTATGTATGTCTCAATGTTCTACTCAAAAAAAAAAAACAAGGATAAAGGAAGAGAAACAAGTAACATGTTGAAGTCATATGCAGCAGGTGAACTTCCAAAGATCAACAAAAATTTCTCACAGAAGATATCAAGGAAAAGGTAGCACTAAAACTACTTAACCTGCAGCAATATTGTCAGGAATGTCACCCATAAAAGCTGATTAGGCTGTGGCAATCAAGTTTGTCTTTACGTGCATGTTCTGCTACCAACAATGTCTATTTACTTTAACTGTGGAGAGGCGGACACCCTCCCTCATGACAGGGCTGTAATACTTCTCTTGATTTAACATGCCTGAAGAAAAATCTTTAGGCTAACACTAACTTTAGGTACGTTTAGAGCAACTAAAACTCACGGACTATAAATAAGTAGGAAAAAGGCCTAGTTGCAATTGTATCCATTACAAGCCAAAACAAAACAAGCACAAAGCTTAAACACCCCACAATTAATAGCAACACCATTCTTAAGAGCAGAACTCTAAGAGCCAAAGCGTGGACAGAAAACCTTCAGGGTACTTCCACAAGAGACAAAAAATAACCTTGTTGCCCAGTAGGTACTTAATGATGATCCTGCTATCCCTGCACTACTCCAAGGGCAGACCTGTGCTGAAGGGCCTGTATTTCTTTGAGTTCTGGAGCTGACAAGGTCTGCAGGAGCTTAGGGGTCTCTGGATAATGTCTGAGTAGAGCACTGGTTCTTTGGATGACTGCGAACAAATTAGACTTGAAGTGTACATGTGAGCAGGGAAAATGAATAGAAGACAAGATGAAGTCAGATGTCCAAGCTGAAAAATAGAGGGCGAGACAAAAAAGGGAAATGTGAACCTAAGAAGAGGAGAGAGAAGGAAGAGAACAAAGGTGACCTCAATAGTATGTTCATATGTCACCTTTGTTTCATAAAGGAAAAAAATGTATCACACAGGGCAGGATTCTCCCTGTTTCTGTCCTGATTCCACTGCTGGATCCACATATAACTTTGTCATCTGTGGTTGCCCTTCCTCTCTCTTTCCTTCTCTTCCTCCTCTTTTTTGATTGCAAGCCTTTGGAACCAGGATCTGGATATTGAAAGTGACTTGCAGAATACTTGGAACCCCACCATGATGTGCCTATGAGAGATCAGGACTAAAATAAAATATAAAATAAATAAAACCCACAATGCTCATCTATTTTGATAAAAATCTTCTGAATCAACCATAAGCAACATTTTACTGTATCCAGCAAGTGATGGGTTAACTCAACAAATTTAGTTAATTAACATACCAATTTCAAATTTCATGTACTTGATAATGTAAATGAATAAAGTTCTCTTATCACCAGGATATATTTAATGCTAGAAGTCCATACTTCATGGGGAAGTTAAAGTAGAAGTTTAAAGCCATTTATCACAATCAAAAAAATCTTCTGTGCTGCACAGTTTTGTGATGATTTGTTGCAGAAATAGCCCAGAGTGTGCAACAACCCTTAAAATGTGTCACATAGTGCCCATGGGGCTGGCATTGCACACCAAGGACAGAACATCACAGAAGGAAAGCAGAAGTGGGTTGAGACCACTGGTAAACAAGCCAGTGGTCACATTGTAGGGAAAAAAATGCACAGGTTTCTGTGTACATTCTGGTCCCACCTCAAATGTGTAAATGCTATGGATGCATTAATTTGTCTCTGCATACATAATAAGGGAGTCATTATCATTCTCTCTTGTGGAAGAATGAATCAGTTTAACAGCACAGAGGTGAATCCAGTACAGAATACCTGCAAAAAACCCTATCCTCACACTCCTGCTTTTTCACAAATTAATTCACACTCTGTCCCGGTATATGAACAAATATGAAAAGCTGCTGAAGTCTAAACCAGGTTACAATACAGAAGCTTTGGAAAAGGAACAAAATATGTTTTTTGTCCACAGTGAACTTGGATCCTTTCCCCTGAAACTTTATTGTGCTTTGGTATTTTATTTGGATAACAATAACCTTAGCATATTTTGTATGAGTTCATAACCTGAAGGTTAATTGCCATTCAACAGAAATGGGAACAGTGTTGTTCAGAGAGTTCTATAACTCTCTATATAGCAATAACCTGAAGAGTCACTACATAAAAATGGTATTGCAAATGCAAATGGTGTTGACTCCCTACAATCTGCAGGATAATTCTTAACCTACTTTCAAAGATATATTTTATGGAGGAAACATGGTTTATATTAATAGAAACTGGATTTAAAATTTGAAGATAATTTGAAGACTTTTATTATTTTTCATCGCCCATAAGTGCATTTAGATATATTCATTATGCTTGGAGGATTCAAGCACTCCATCATGAAGTTAATTTGAATTTTCAAAAAAGTAACAACAGAAATTAATTTCATTGCAGAGAAACAGCATAAAATGTTAAGACCAGAGGTTTAAATAAAACCTGAAACAAATTTAAAATATAATACTAAAATAATACAATTAAATTTTCAGTATTTTTTGAGTAATTTTCTTCATCAACTTCCTAATGACCAAGTAATTTCCTAAACTAAACCTCCCTGAGGATGCTGCCTAGTGTTGCACCACCTGTCCCTACTAAGAGGCATCTGATACTGTGATGTTTGTAACTCCCCTTCAAGTGGTTGTAGAGTGCTTCCTAGACAGTCCTTCTTCACCAACAGGCACAGCTCTCTCTCCCACTCCTGAGAGAACACATTCACCAGGCCCTGACCATCTTGGGGATCCCTTCCTGGGCTCACCACAGTGACTCAGCCCAGAGAGACTGTGGAGGTTATCCAGATTCACCAGGCAATGACATAGTTTACCCAATTCAATGCTGCCCTCAGCCCTGTTTTGAGTGACAGTTTTAACCAAATTACTTCTCCACAACTCTTCAATGACTATATGGCTCACAACACATCCAATAATTTTTCATTGCAAGTGTTTTCCTTACTTTTTAGACAAATCAAACCAATTATGTAGTTGTTAGTAAGAAAACCAGATGTCCACTGTGTGTATACATCACATAAACATTTGGGTACAGGGTATCAAATATTTTTGGCTTTACTTAAGTAAAAAGTGTGTTGGAAAGGAATTGCAAGGTGGTTTAGTTGACACTTCAGTATTACCAAAGTTCTGAAACTTTTGTATCTTTCTAACAGCAATTAATATATTTATTAGTGGAAAGGTAAGGATGTGTCATGCATTTCTTCAAAACACTGATTTTAAACTAATATGAAGTTTTCAGAGAATTGAACCAAATATTTTCACTGTTTTGAAGAGCATGAAAAAATACATTTCTCTCATACTAGTTTAAGCAACTGCACCTTGTGTTATGCAAACCCAGGTAATTATATTTCATGGGTTTTCCTTACTGAGAGACAAAAAGACAAATCATCCCCCTAAGTTCTCATTGGCAAAACTTTGATCATGAAAATGCCATTCGAAGTGCATGAAAAGGAAACAATGCTTACTAAAATTTTCAGTAACTTGATGAATATTAAATGCCAATATGCAGGTAAATTCTTCTAAAAGATGCTTATACTTGGCTAACAAACCATATTCTCCTGGAAGTAACATTCATGTATCTATGACTACAGATAGACTGGCCATGCCAGTATATATGTTGCAAATATTGCAGTAGGAGATATTACCTTATTAGAAATAACTATTTGTAGAAGTGCAAAACTAAAATGGAAATCTCTTTTAAGATAAAATCCTAAAGAATTTTACTTGAACTTCATAAAGAATTTTAATTTCTATATAAAATGTTTACAGATTTACAATAAAATAGTAATGTGAGTAAAACTTCATTGTGGTTTAGTAATATTTATTCTGTATTCTTTTAAGTAGATAAATAAAGAGTTGGTTATAAGCCAAAGATCCAACTACAAAAGTGGAGAGAGTATCAGAAAAGTTTACATATCTGAGTCAATAAAACACATTTGAAAAATTGCACAGGTGTAAAAGAACAAATCTGTTTACAGACCATTCTCTTATAGAGCAATAATGATTTCTCTTTTTAAAAACATCACACTCTAGTTTTTCATGTGCAGCATTAATGAAGAGTCTTTATACAAATCCAAAAAAGAAGATTCTGATTTGAGAAGTCAAGATATAGTTGCCCTGCAGCTAAATATTCACAAGGTAGAGTGTGAGGAAAATACTGCTTCATAGGCAAAACTTTGTGAGTTCACTGTTATTTTGTCCTTATAAGCCTTGTGAGGAACAGCTGAGGTCGGTTGGTCTGTTCAGCCTGAAGAAGAGGGGACTGAGGGGAGACCCCATTGCAGTTGCAGCTTCCTCATGAGGAGAAGAGCAGGGGCAGGTACCAATCTCTTCAGTCTCCTGACCTGTAGCAAGACTTGAGGAAATGGCAGGAAGCTGAGTCAGGGATGGTTTAGGTTAGATGTTGGGAAAAAGTTTTTTAAATTTGTTTAATTTGGAATAAAAATATTACCAAAATGTTGTTGAATACTTATTCAGTCCACAGGCAAAAGATGGTATCTGTGTGAATAGTGACAATTTTAAACAAATACAATACTAAACTATTTAGTATTTCACAACACTAACCTATTTGAGAAAATACCCTAATAAAATAGCAATAGTAAAAAATTCAAGATGCATTATTGGTTAGGTTGCACTTCATAATTTGGAGAGATGTTGTGTATCTAATTTCTTTTATCTCTTTTCTAGTGCGCAAAGATACACACGAATATCTTGCTTCAAACACTGCACTTCTTTTTGCTTGATATATATGCAAAGCTCAAGGATTATCCAATAAAGAACTTCCTTGATGGCCTTTATCAAGGGTAATAAAGGTCATGAAGGCTGTCCTTTACACAGACGGCATCTGAATATTTTTTAGAATATTAAGACACATATCAGTATGAGCTATCATTCAACCTTGAGGTGCAGTTAAAATAGAAAAATGATGAGCAGTACTTGGTAGCTACTTATTTTACTAAACTGATCTGTTTAAAACAGAGCATGAGATTCAGGGCAACAGAGAGTTGTGTGGCAAGGTGGTATCTCCTGAACTCCAGTGGAAGGTAAGTCAGAGTAAACACAAGTTTTAATTTCCCATAGTGCAGAGATTATGTCCTTAGAGACTCGGGTTCTCTTCTACAGAAAATAGAGGAATTTCATCTTTCAAGCCTAGCAACCAGTAATTTCTCCTTAACAAGTCACTGCTTACATAGATGCAAAGGTTTTGTACATAATATTGGTGTGTGTATCACTTGTAAACTCACAAAAATACACTGAAAAAACATACCAAATTATAAAAATCCCACTTGGCCCGGTAAAAATCTCAAGTCTGTGCAAGTGACACCATTGTTCAACTCTGGAGAGGTTATAACAGGAATGCCCAGAAGTGTCACATGATTAAATCAAGCTTGTGACTGCACAGCTGGGAATCTTTTACCTTTACCCCCTTTTGATTAGGCGTATATCTTTTTACTCATAACACATGATTGTGTTGCCCCCAAATATCTAGTGCTGCATATAGACCAGACTGGTTCTGAACAGAAGAGAGCCCAGTTTCCTGCTCTGTGCAGCCCAAAAATGTCTTCAGAACTCAGATGATCTCAAGATTCTGAAATTTACTTTTAACAAGTCATCATTGGAAAACAGTGCAATTTTACCAGATATCTTAGAACAATACTCAGAATATTTCATCGTCCTCATGCTCCAAGTTACATTATGTACTACCCTGACCATAACTTTAAGATTAAAATTCAACAAAATAGGAATTGCACAATGATACCAAAGCAACCCTGTTTTTCTAGCATATCAGCAGGTAAAAATCACACAGAAAAGGGTTTTCTCTTCCACTCTCTTATCAGCAAGGATTTATGTGGCAGGTAACAGCTTGAGCACCTTCCCTGTCAGCAGCGAAGAGACCAGGACCTTTATGCCACACAACTAAATCATGCAAACCTTTGTTCTGATCAGGAAGTATTGCAATTAGCCCTTATCTAAAGACATGACAGTGAATGGTGCTTGTATTGCTGAAATGATGACTCATTTTACTTTGCACCTTGCCTTCATTGCAAACCTTTCAGCATCCTATCCTATGACTGTGTTCTTCTCGTGGACATGAAGCAGGTATTTATTTACTTTATAATTTGTTTTGCAGTCAAATTTTCATTCAGTCGATGGTACTGGTTGTGTCCTCTTGGCCTTGAAACACTTAATATGAATACATCTATTTCTCTGTAACTTTATCTCCTTCGAAGGAGTGTTGTAAAGAATAATTACAATTTTTAAAGTACCTTACAAATGTGAACATAGAAAGAAAACAATCAAGTGAATGAGACATGGGAGTGGAGACTCACCAAGAATGAAGCTACTGAGCCATCTGCACAGCTACAAACCTCACCTTAAAGAGAAAACAGAATTATTTACAAAAGGATAAAAGAGATAATTAGCAGATTAAATATGATTTAATTCAACAGATGTATTTAATAGATGCATACACAAATTAAAGAATATACACATATTGACAAATTGGTGCATGTAATTACCAGAGGCAAAGCTTCTGAGCTCCTGCTTCTTACCAAGTGTCAGTTTTGGCTCCAAAACACTCAAGCAGCGTATTTGCAGCACGAGGAAATGTTTACTTTCACTAGACATTCTGAATTGGTTATTTCGTATTTTCCTTGACTCTTTTCCTTCCTGCAACTCTTTAGCTAATAAAGGCTTCAATAGCTCTCATCATTGATCCATACACCCACATTTCCAAGCAATATATTTTCTCCAACAGCAGAGAAAGACTATTCCTGATCCAAGGACAAGCACAGCAGGCCTAGAAGCTGTGAAGATATTTTCCACTTACAATGTCCAGAACTTGCACAAAGAAGGAATTTGCATACCAAAGAAGACTCTTTTCATTATCTTTTCTATAAATTTCTCTATATCTGCAAAATAGCTGAACTTCCCCACTCACCTCTTTAAATGAACCGTTGCATTAACCAATCTTTATAATATATTTTCCCAGGTTTTTTAGTGACTGTTTACTGAGCATGTCTCATTTTAGCAGAACCTTTGGCTGTTTCTGCTCTAGGCTTAAGAACCTCAAAGAAACAAGGATGCAAACAGGACTGACAGGTATGTGACTAAGTCATGGTCCCCCAAAGCCTGGCACAGCTAATGGAAAAGTATAATAGAAGTTATTGTTGAAGGATCCTAAAAATCAGAACCTGGATGCCAGTTTCACATCTGCATATTTAGGTGGTCTTGAATCATAATGATTTTATTCATGAAAGCCCAGCTCAGATTCAGAAATCAATGCTTCTCTCTGACTGAACTCCCAAAAGGATTTTATTCCATAAGTTTTCTTACAGTTTGACTTAGCCTGGCTTGCTTTTACACATCTGATTCTCTTAATATATGCACAGGAAAGAGGGAGTAATTCCTCATTTTTAAGATCTTGGTGGCTGGAGGCTGGGAAGTACAAGACCTAGATTTCATTCCCTCTCCTCATGGAAAATGGGATGAGTGTTTTTCCCTTGGAAGAGACAGGGATTCTGATCATTCTCATGTTTTTGACATGAAATACTAATTAGATGAAATACATATACTGATTTCAAATTAGTTAAAGTATGGGAACTTCCTCAAATAAAATGGCAGAATGTTTTCTTAAATTCTCTCTAATTTTTCATTTCTGGTTTCAAGATGGCATTTCTGTTCAGACGTACAAACTACCTGCCTGTTCCTAATAACCTTAGGCTGGATTGGATAAATGCCTATGAAAAAATCAGGTATAATATCTCTCTGTTTAGGTATTTTCTTAACTCAATATCCAAACTTATAGGCTATGTTTGAAAATACTGGTCTTCACTGTTCCTCAAGTCTTCTGTGCTCTAAGAAATGAAGTCAAATGTTTTGAGCTCATAAGAAAGACTGTCAGATCTCCTGAATTAAGAAATGGAAACAAAACTAATAAACAGAAAACCCAAAAGCTATAAGTGTCTTACAAACTAATAAAAGGGAAAATGCAACAAACAGCACAAAGCCTAAAAATAGCCACCACAGGGCTCCAGTTCCTTGTGGAGTTTAAAGGTCCAGGCTCCTGAATGCAAGCGGGTGAAAATAGTTACAGAAGTGTGGACACAGCCTTCAATACAATAAAAGCCTTTCCTATCTGGAGGAAGGCTGTGTTTCTGTATGCAATGTGCAGCCAGGATATCTCAGCACTGTAAAACCTGAATTTTAGAAACATGTTAATTCAAATGTTAAAATAGTCTGTTGTTAAAGTTTTGAGAACTTTGATATACCATTTTTCCTTAATGTATTATCTTATTATATGCATAGGTCTCAGACTTCCATGACAAATTCAGTACCTGGAAAACTAACTTGATTTTCCTCTATATATCCCACTTAATATTTGTTCTTCATTTATATTGTAGTATTTATTGCTAAGCCATACACCAAAATATTGTAAAAATCTTGTTATTGTTATTACATGGGACTCCTGAAGAAAGAAATATTTAAAAATATGTACCATGTATTATTGACCTATGTTTAAATTATATTTTCACTTACTAATAATTAATGTAACAGAGTGAGCAATTGAGTAAAAGGTTATATCTATAAAATTATTAAAAAGGATTAAATTATGCCCAGCAGCTACTAGTGAAAATTCACCCAGCCATGACTATCTATACTGCAGTTGCACTGTCTCAGGTGGAAATTGCATATTAATGTGGCCCATTTAGTTTATGCTATAGACTTCTGTGAAGAAGGAACAGTGAGCTGACTAAGATAAAGTACTAATGAAACATAATAAAATGTGGATGTTTATATTGAGAAACTAATGGCAATTTTGTACTTCGGCTGCTTTAAGTACCCTATTGTTAATTACTAATCTTAATTTCTTCAATTGGTAAGTACTCTAGTAATGTTGAATCATTTTTCCTTAAAAGACAAAAGGAAAAATGACATTCCATTCAGTAAACACATTTTTATTAGAAAAAAAAAAAAATCAATTATCTTTCAACAACTTTTCCCCTCTTACAACTTTACCTGACATTAATACTCATTTTATTCTATGTTGTATATCCTATCAGATCATCTAAGGACCTGCCTAAGCTTAGAGACTACAGTTCCAATGTTCAAACCGTATATTAAAAGGAAATAGTTTATTATTATTAGTTTGATTTTTAATCAAAATTAAGGATCTCTTTTCTGTTTAATGACTTTTGCTACTGATTGATCCTTAAATCTTTGCTGAAGTCCAGAATCTAAGAGAACTTAATACAGGGCTTGTTTTAGGCCTGGAACGTATATGGTAGTACTCTATAAGAATCTATCCTGTGCATGCACTAACCAATGTATTTTTTCATTGTTCTTTATATAGGAACACACAGAAAACTAACAACTAAAAATACAAATTTAATTCAAGAATTGCCTATAATTCTTTCAATTATCACATTTTCTCATTTCTCATCATTCTGAAGCTTTATCCACACAGTAATTAAAAATGATTTTCCCCCATCCATTGAGAAGCCTTCGATTTTGGTATGACAACTCTTGTTTTATAATGAGGTGAAAGGATATTACTGGTAAAGAAAAATGGACTTCTCTGCTTGCTAATGACTGTCAAGTATTATACTCCATTGAACATACTGTCTTATTGGGAAGAAAATAGTCATATGGAGTTCCAAATGTGTACTGGCATGTTTATTTCTGTAATACAAACAACCATGAATTTAAGGTGACTTTTTCTGAAATTAAAAAGAGAAACAACTCTTCTTTTCTCAAACACTGGCTATTTCTTCCACTAACTTTAGAGGTTTTTAAGGAGCTGTGAAACAAAATCACAAACATGGAATTATCTTTTTGGCATCTTTACTGCCCAGTTAGGAAAGGGAGGATAAGCTCTGATGAAAGTTATGTCCTGTGTTTTGAAGGATGAACCTCTAGACTGGAGGTCAAGTGTCCATCTGTGTCATTTATGAAGTACATATGTAGAATCTGGATTGCTTATTTAAACGGCCTTTTCTTGGCTCCAAGTGGTGTTAATTTTCTGTTGCTTCCTTCTTCATTTGGTATGTAAAATTTGCATAACTCTCATCTCACACCAGCAACTCCTTAAGATGACCTGGCTTCATTTCTGCAATATAGTTAGACCATTTGTTCACAAAGGATTTTGTGGCATCTCTAGTTGGCTTAAAAATAATTTAGGTGGTTCCTAAAGTAAAAGGATGAAGGCCAGTTTACAGAATGTTCTGCTACCCGACCTTCATAGTGATAACTTCCATTATGGAAAGACTTTCCATTCTCTGGCCTTTGGAAATGCCTAGCTTTAGTTAGATGCTGATTCATTTCCTGCAACTCTTTAAATACAGCCAGCTGTGTGTGTGCTGCTGAGGGTCAGTATTATTTAAGCATTGTTTCAGAGACTTCCTGTCCCTGAATTCTGTAAGAGGGAAAAAGTCCTGTTTTGCTGTTTGGAATCAGATTTTGGTTTTTTTCTTGGTTTCTTTTTTTTTTTTTTTTCTTAGGGGTGTACGTTTCTCCCTAAGTAAAAACAAGTCCTTGGGGGGAAAGCTTCTGTTAATGACTGATAAGGAGTAGAAAAGGAAGTACAGAATCAAAGCATCTAGTTTTTTAGCCAGTTAAATCCCTCCAAGTCTAGGGCATCAAAGAATCAGAAGTCTATGTATAAGAACTACAGGAAATTAAATGTATCCTTTACATAGTTTCATAAAGAAAAAGATGTTCTCATAAGGAATATTAGAGATTATCTGATTCTGTGAGCCTTAATTTATCCACTGTTGCGTTGCCACAGAGTATGCAGTGACAATGACAGCAATAAAAGAAAAATCCAAGAGCTTTGAGACCTTGTTTCTCTATTTGCTTTCAATAATAATTCAGGCTTCGTGTCAAAATAATGATAAGTATTCCCACAAAGATGAACTATTAGTGATGGGACTTTGTTTCTTAGTTTCTTATCACATCAAAAAGGGTAAGTCTTTAATTATTTTATTAAATATTCATTTTGGTGGCTGTGAAAATATTAAAAACAAAAATATATTATACAAATGGGTTTATAACTTACTCTGTCTCAAGGCAAATCCAGCCATAAACTACATTCCCTCTTGATTAATATCTCAGCAATGTTTACTACTCTTCAACTGCTAGTACAATGTTTATTCTGTTCATTATACTGTTTCCTGTATCACTGTGGTGTTTATTGTTCTTCTGTGTATTTTTGACCTCTAAAGTTTTATCTGCAGCTCTGCTATTAAATTCATTCTTTCTTTTATTTGAATGTGGATACATTCTGCTTGTATATTACTGAATTTTTCAAACCTTTAACATAAAATTATCCTAATGTTTATTGGCAACATGAAGTCAGAAGAGTTAAAGTATCCTTGGAAAGAGCCTTTGCTCTTGGTGTGGTTTGTACAGTATCAGGAATGCTGGACCCAGATGTAGTTCACCTGTTTAAAAGGGTTAAAATTATTTCAGCCTGTGAGTTGTCAGGGCTGATTGAGATTGTTTTAATCTAGGTATGAAGTGGGAAGGGGGTAAAGCCAAGCTCATCAGAGATGAACCAAGGGGCAGCATGTCAAGTTTGCGGGTAAAATCAATAATCCAACCGAAGTGCATCTTCCATTTGCTGACTCTGAATTGTGCTAACCACTGTGGAACACACTCACAGTCTTATGGGGACAAGCCAAGGATTCCTAAGGAAATAAAAGCCAACAGGGAAACATCAGAAGATTATCTCAAAGGAATTAAAGTGTGTTCCTCTAGGACAGTGACTTGGCCTATGACCCAGCTGGGGTGCCTTTAAACCAATGCACACAGCATGGGCAGCAAACAGGAGGAGCTGGAAACCAAGGTGCTACTGGAAATCTGTGCTCTTCTTGCCATTACTGAAACTTGGTGGGATGAATCGCATGACAGGAGAGTGGCTATTGATGGTTACAGGCTGTTCAGAAGAGATAGGGGAGGAAGGAGAGGCAGAGGAATTGATCTCCCTCTACATCAAGAGGTGGATTGGGTGTGGAGAGCTCTCCTTGAAGAGCAGACACGAGCAAGTCAAAACCCTGTGGATGAGAATCAGAGATTGAGGCAACAAAGGCCAGTGGTTGGTGTCTACTAAACGCTGCCTGATCACCAAAAGAGAAGTCCACTGCTTAGATCTGGCCTGATTAAAGAACATGGCATACCTGAACAGGGAGACTGAAGTTTTAGGGACCTACATCACTACTTGTCAGTTGAATAGATCACTGATATAGATTGATATGAAGAAAGAAACAGGGAATATGCCATGGTACAAGAGCAGGGAGAATAAACCATATGAAGAACTGGTATGGTAGTATATTTGTTATAAAGGGAATAACTATGTTTTCTAACTTGAGATGGTACATAAAAGGCAGCCTACATCTTTACTCATTACTTTTTACTTCAATCTCTCAGAGATTTTAGGCATGGAAATAACACATCTATGACCCTTAAATGTTAAAGGACAATTCTCCCAGATGAGTGGTAAAATTATAGTCAAAAATGAGATAGGAAAAGAGGAAAAGAAATGACAGCAGACTACATTTTTTGTGCAAGTCAAGAAGTACATCTATGTCATAGGTATCCAGAATAAACCAAACAAATGAAACATGAGAATCAAGATTCATACGATATTTAATTTTTTTCTGAGCCTAAGACTAATTATTCAATTTCCTATAAACCTGCAAGTTACTGATATTTTACAGTCACTTCAATGGCACCCCAGAAAGCCTTCACGTCAGGGATGTGGGCTGCACGACCACATGCTCTCCCTGGTGAACACAGTGTTTTTTCTTTCCAGACAGCCTCAAACTCTTTGTGAACCAAATACATTTGGTCAGGTAACTGGACAGAATGTCATCTGATGTTAATTCATTGGAAGATATGTAACTGAGTTGGGAAGGGCTGCAGCACTAACAATAACAAACAGCTGATTAACTAGTTTTGCTCCAAATTTCTAGGTAATGTAGAAACTACCTGCTCCAAACCTGAGAGGAATTCCCAGAAATCATGCAAGGTCCACAGAAGTCCTTCCTTGGCTTAAGTGGTACTGTGTTGAACCCAAGATGTTTCACATGAAAGAAAACAGTTTTTACTCATCAGCTCTATTCCCAAATAAGTCAAACCAATATAATTGAATTTTGGAATGCATCCCTATCCCTTTTAGTTCAGAACTGGATTGCTTTTTTATTTCTTTTCTTCTTATGATTTTAAATATCACTTTTAAAATACATTTTAGGTAGTATTATTTTATAGTGTTTTCACCTACTTATCTATCAGCTGTAAATACACGTTTAGGTGATAACTGGTAAAGATTCAAACATACGTTTATCCAGATTGGATTTCAACTTCTTTCTCAGTTGGTAACACCTTTTCAGTAGTGACCTCTTCCAGCAGATGTCATTATGTTGTAAGCAACAAACAGAAAGCAGGCAAAGCCTGTAGTGCAAAACAGGAGCACCAGAAAATGTTTAGTGCTCTTAATAACTGAATGTGTGTGTATGGAAGGAGTTGCATAGTAGACAAAAACATCAGGTAATCTCTTATTTTTCACACTCTTGCTCAAAATATATTCTAAACGCATTTTCAAACATTGCAACAACAAAATGACGAATCTTAAAATGTAAAAGTACCTCTATGTTTAAAGTGTGTGTTTGAGCTCCCATTAGATATCTCATTATTTCCTTATGTTACACATGTGGATTAGCTTCAATGTTACTAAAATTTGACATTGCTGAGATGGAGTGCAACTTTTGCTTCCTAATAAACAAATGCTATTAAAGTTTTTCAGACAGAAAGACAATATAGCCTGAATTTCTTGACTGTGGGAATTACTCAGATTCAATGAGAATGGCAAGCTTGCAAATTCTGTTGTTTCTGAAGTATGATACTCCTCAAGTGCAAGTAACATGGGACATATAGTCAGGTACTATTATAACTGAACTATTGGTCTGAGTTCTCATGTGTGAGGTGGTTCTAATCTACAGTCATGTCCTAATTCAGGAGAGGAAATTTTTTACTGTGGCATGCGTGTAGACTTTCCTGCCCCTCAGTTAGAAGACCTCAGTGGTGACTATATGATTTCCCCTCAGAGATGACTATACGCTTTCTATAACAACCAACTGCCCACTGAGCACTTATAATTGCCAAACAAATCAGAGTACATTAAAGTATTCCAAACCATGACTACTAAACTTGTATTTCAGCTGCAGTAGTTTGTGTTGTGAGCAGGTGATCCTTCACAGTGGAGACAGGAACATCTAGAAGAGGAGCAATATCGACATGCAGGAATGGGAAACATGACTGTCATCCAAAATTAGGCCATTGATACTTGTGAATATACAGCCAGACCCTGCCTAACTGTTGCTAGCAGTCATTGAATTGCAGTAGTGGTCTTGGATGCCAGTCAGAGATTAGTGATCCTGCGGCGAAGTGTGTGAAATGAGAACCTGGAGGAAGCTGTGGTCCAAGTGAATAGCTGCTGTGCCTAATAGTGATTTCACAGAATGCTGCAGGCTTTCTGCACAGCAGTTCTTAACTCTCCAAACCCAGGGTTATTACAGTCACTTAAAGAATTACAAAGAATTTCTCTATGACACAGGCACATTCAAGACTCTTCACAAACAATAGCACAATTTATTGAAGCACCAATTTTCTGCAGTATTGTTGAACGCATATTGTAAAGATCAGAAAATCCATTTTATCCTGAAAAGGTAAGTTCTATTACTTTAAAAAATAAGTTGCTCTTTCAACCCTTTCTTCAATGAAAAATGAAATACACCATTAATTATAAGCCCATGTGTAATGGTGGCTTTTTTGTTTCCTTATGCTCTATTTTGGAGACTTGTTGGCTTTTAATGCCAACAGGAGAAATATATGTGCATATATATATATATATATATATATATATATATATATATATATATATCTCAGCATTTTTTTTTTACATTCTTATTGTAAAAATTCAAAAGGCTTTAAAAGTCTTTAATTGCAGTGACGCTCTATCTGTCCTAGAAGTGCCCCTGGGAATCACTTGACCATCAAATACTAGTGCATAGTGGAGGCTGAGCTGAGCCAGAGGTAAATAACAGCAGGAAGAATGTGGGCTCTGCTCTTGACTTTCACCATCTCTGACACAGCAACTGAATCTCAGCATTTTTTGTTACCCATGTGAAGACAGAGACATGGTAGCTTAAGCCACATTTCACTATGATGCAGCAATGGTTTGAACAACCTGCTTGCCTTCAGCTGAAAAAGCCAAAGAGGTGTTCATGTAAGTGGAGAGCATGGCTCCGACCAACTGTGATAACTAACAGCTGAGAAAGAGAATTCCTGAAAATTCCTCCCCAAAACAAACCAGCTAGATATAAAGAGATTAAAGATGGGCATACAGGCTACACACAAGTGAGGAGCTGCAGAGAAAGAATCAGCATGGGCTAACAACACACCTGGGGAGAAGGCACTAATGACGACACCCTCGTCAACATGATCTGTGGATGAAGAACAGAGACTGGCTGACAAAGATCCAGACAAAAAATTGTCTATCAGCACTTGCAATGCTTCATTTTTTGGTTTTTGTAAGATTCAGGAGGATGATATATTGTATCACCATCCCACACCACTCTTACAAACCTGTTATCAGTCGTGCACTTCGAGGAGAGAATAAAAAAGCTTTTCAGCCTTTCATAAGCGGATGACTGCTCTGGCATTAGAGTAGGAATGTGGAAGTGTTAGATCTCTTCTGCTATGCAAAGGGAAGGTTGGAAAAAATTACCAATATAAGGACTCAGCTGAAATCAAGTTATAGCCAAACATACAGCAGTTTTCAGAGTGGAAGATACTACCAGATAAAGACTACTATAATTCACCAGAGGTTTGGAAACCTTTTCTAATGAAATGGAAAATGTTTATCTGCAATTAAGACCTTCAGTCACATGAGCAATCATAAAATTCTGTTCCAGAAGGTCAGCAACCCTGTTTTCAATTAATTCTCTCAAACTATGCCTACATTGTTAGAAAGGTACTCTTGACAATGACTGTGATACCATCAGAGTCAGTGATAGAAAACATTAGCTTTTGGGACAGTTTTCTTCTTTGTTTCTACATAATACAAAAAAATTCCACTCATTTTTCCTTCGGCCTTGAAATGATTCCTCTTGAGTCCTCTGTCCCAATTCAAGTTTGAGTAAGCTAAGTTATACACTAAAGTAATTACATATATCCATGTTAAAATTCACTATAATGCATCTGTCCAACCTCTTCTCTTTTCCTGCAGTTTTTTTTTTCAAGGTTTATCTTCAGACTTGCTTTACCATTAGCATAAGAAAATGACTAACAGAATATACATTAACACTTAATCTTAGGTGACTGAATTTACTGCACACTTATGGAACCTGCACTGGAGTGTTTTCTGTTTTGAGTCCATTGGGTTGCTTGTGCTGGTGTGTGTATTTCACCCACACACCCCAAACACTGTTCCCCCACTAAGAGAAATCATGCAACACACTTCATAGCCAGCAAATAAGGGAGTACTCAGAATAACATAATTGTGATTTCACAGTGTAGATTTTAAGTCTCATTTGAAATAGATAGGGTGCACACTTAATATTCTCTGAATTCTAACACGTCTCTCAAAAAATTCCTCTGCTCTTTTAATTTTTAGCTGTCGTGCATTAGTAAATAAGTGAGAACACTTGTGCCTTTTCTTTACTGAGATGCATACAAAATGCCTACTCTGACTGCCAATATTGTAATGTGATTTTCATTGTGTGTTTTACGGAACTGTTAGATATGTTGGATGAAATCATGGTCTCCTTTGAAGTTAAGGAGAGCATTACTGTTGACTTAATGAGACCGAGATTTCTTTTATGTTCAAAGTTAAGCAATGTTATTCACTTTCTTTTTCATTAAAATATACTGCAGAAAGTTAAAAAGTAAATCAGTACTTTCAGTGTTGCATCCACAACATCTAAAGGCCTAAAAATGTCAGTAATTCAAAAATCCCTATAAATGGCTTTGAATGCCAGACACAAAGTTAGAATCTGTATGAAGCCAGAAATATATGAAAGTGCTTTTTCCTGGCACCAAGTTTGACTTGGATTATCAAATCCTTATAAAAAAGTTCTATAGAATTTATTTAAAGTTAAAATCTATCTTTTTATAAACTACTTACTTCATGAAATTAAAAAAAATTAATCAGGATTTCTGATAAAATATTACAACAAAGGATTAAAAAATAGACAAAAAGATCTAGTTCTTTACTAAAGGCTATCAGCTTTCACATTGATTTCTAGGAAGTAAATAAGATGTCTGTAGACTTCTATTATTTATAGGTATGACACTTCTATAGGGTGTATGAGATTACATATGAGATATAAGGAACATCCCATATTGAGTTATAGCTGTTGAGAACTAGAATTTATAATTACTTCACATATAAAAATAGCATTTGAAAAGAAAATACTTCATATTTCAGGATATTTTAGAGTGTATTTTTGTTATGAACATGTTTAGACATATCCTGAGGTCATTATTCACACTTCATTTCTGGAATGGACATTATAAAGCATTTCTTTCAGTAGAAGTTTATCTGTTTTTAAGAGGTACTAGTATGTGGACACCATCACTTCCGACTCAGATCTTAAACATTGATTAGGCAATTTTTTTGATGGAAAACCAGGATTAAGTAGGTTATTGTCCTTTACATGTCTTATTGTGGCTTAGTATCTGTAAGACAAGGTCATGAATGATGTTGAAATAATCACAAAAAGCTAAAAGATGGTAAAACAAATATTTGACACTTCAATGCAATGGTTTTCCTCACTACTAAATGGGTATTACAAAAGTACTAGAAATCCAGCAATCTGATGCTTGGTAAGAAAAATCTACAATAGTTAATCTGAGAACCCTGAAGGCTTAAAATGTCTACTGACATCTAGCAAACACATCACCACAGTCAGACAACTTTCAGGATGCCTTGGCCAGTTGCTTCTGCAGAGGCACTATCAGGAGCAGATGGCTGCTTAGGACCAGTCCATAGGCAGTCATAACTGGGCTGGAGTATTTTGCTTGAATGCTTTTGAAGCTCTTTCTGTCAGTTATTTCATGTTCAAAGGATCAACCAATATTCCCAGTTAAGATGAATTTTAGATAAAACATAATATACAAGGAACGTGTCCAAGAAAGAGGAGAAATGTAAGTCTAAATGCCTCTTCATCTTGTATTGGGTCTAAGACAGAAAAATATTTCAGTTCCTGTGTCACCCAAAAATCAAAAATGGTAAAAAGATTGATACTATATTATCAATACACAAAAAAATGAATTTAAAATGTTAATTTAAAATGTACCAAACACAGATACTTAGCCTTTGCCTTTACTTTATGCCACATCACTTTCCCCCATTTTTACTCTGTCTATTTGCACTGTGAATTACACACAACAGTAATGGAGAAATGTCCACCTCTATATGTTAATACATAATCAAGGTAGATCTCACTTGTGAAAAGCAAGTTAAATGGAAGCCTACACCCAGCCCAGAGGTAAAGCTTTTAACTTTAGAGTTGCAGCTATGGCTACATATGTTTCCTTCCTATTTTTCTTCTTTTTCTCTGAAATCAAGTCTTTCTAGTTTTTTTTTTTTTTTTTTTTTTTTTTTTTTTTTTTTCTTTTTTTGTCATCTCACAAATTCTGGCTTCTGTATTTAAAATAAGAAGTGAACATTCTGACAGTTTGTTTTCTTAAACAACTATCTGTGAGAACCCTGGAGCCCAGTAGTGTATTATAGGCAACCAGAATAATACCATAATGACTTCCAAACAGCATTCAAGTTGCCTTACTTATTCTAATAAGAAAGAACAAAAGATTTTTAACAGGTGGATGTGCCTGACATTATCATGGTCCCTTACATGAAGATACAGAGAATAGGAATAGCTACAATCAACTCATCATGAAAGAAACTCACTCTGCAGTATACAGAGTATGGAGTATTTGTTCAGTATTCAGCAGGATAATGAAGCAGTGAGAGACAGAGATTATGCTTTCAGCTTTATTCATATTATGCATAAGAATTCCGAATTCTCTCTTTGGAGGATAAGCATCCTAAATCACCTGTAAAACATTTGCCTTATCTTTCAACATTAAAGCAGTAGTGGAAGTACTGCTGAGTTCTAAGAAAAAATTTAACTCGCTTAGGTAATCAGTTTAACATGTTGCAAGTCTTCCAGTGAAATGTTAACTTTTGATACACAGAAGTGCTTGTGAGCACTTAGGCCTAGAAAAGCAAACCCACAGGCCCCTCCTTACACCTTTTTTTTTTTTTTTAAACTGAGTAGAAAATATGTATAAGAAAATGCAACTAAATATACTTCTGACAGCTCAAATGATACATAAATATAAGGGCTGACAAGGGCTGGTTTGTCATTGTAGTTCACTTCGATCAACTCTACATGGTTCTGTAGGACAATGAAATTCAATGCACTTATAATTTCCAAAAAAGTGAGCTCAGATTCTTTTAAAAGCATTTCTATGTGAAAACGGATCATTTACATGCCAAAAGCACTTTTAATGTGACATATTTAGCACATGTATTATTGAGAACGAAAGCTGCTTGAACTTCGTGAATTTTAAAGTCTATAAAATGGCACCCTGCTGAGCAGAAAGGTAGCTGTTCAGTGAATTTCCCAGTTATGTGATTACTTTGAATAATAGACTTGTACATAACTTTTTTTATGAAATTAAAGGTATGACATTTGCTTTAGTTCAGTCCTGTAAATTGCACTTTAGAACAGAAAGAATGGGCTGATGTATGAATTTGTTGTTCCTCCGAGCAATTTTGCTGATTTTTTAAAGAACAGTTTTATGTTTCATCTATTGAGTAACACATCAAACAGTTATCTTAGTAGATTTAATGAGCATTCATGTATATCTTAGCACATATGAGAAACACTTAGGAACCTCAAAAATAAAAGTATTGTGTTTTGCTTTGGTTGTCTAGGACTCACCCAGGCTCTGATGCAAGATGAAGACTAGTTTGATGAAAAGTCCTAACACTTAGGAAGCATAATTAAGAGAAGCATCTGGAAGTATAGAAGCATAACAGATTCATTTAATTTGGCTCAGGTACTCTTTGACTTGATTAAATAGACCATATACTTCACTGTCATGGAATTGCACAGTGCTACCTGCTCCCAGACAAAGAGGAACGAGCAGAACAATAAGTCATATCCTGGATTTTTGATTTTATTTTTTTCCCCTCATCAGTAGCAACATGAAACGCTTGAAAACATAAAATACATAACAAAAAGTGTCCATGCATGACAAATATATAATCACTATTTCTTTTCTGAATAGGCTATGGATAAAGGGCAAAGGTTACAATTTTAGCATATGACCTAACTTCAGATGAAAAACACCCTCGCTAAAACTGGTAATCTATCTGCTTACATTGCTGTCCCACTGGCCACTGGTAAGAATTCACCCAACACACAGAAACTATGAGCTATGGTACTTACATCACTGGATTCCAAAAAGGATCACAATGACTAGCTGTAGAAAGGCACAGCACACAGCCCCGTGCTAAAGCTAATGAGTGAACAGACCATTTCTAGTTATATGCAGGCTTAAGCACTTTGTGAATTCAGGTCTATGAAACTGAATCCAGAGCATAAGATGGGCATTTGGAAAGGATATTCATGACATTTTCTGACTGTAAGTTGTTCACACTAGGTATATAGCAGTCCACAAAAAAGGGGCTTGCAAAGAGTGCAGAAAATCCTTTCTTTCACGGATCACTGTGCTTTTAACTTAAATGCCCATACCAAAAAAACCCAACAAAACAGAACACTGAAACCCCCCAAACCACAGTAAACTCACTCTGTGTGGAGAGATTGAGGCAGAGAGCAAGTCTCCTGTGATTTCTAAAATCCCCCATTCCTCAACATCAGAAAAGCTGCTCTCTTGGTACATAGTCCAAGTATTTCCAGCACTTTTAAATAACTCATGAGCCAGGAAAGATAATTGTGACACTATCCCCAAAAAGAATATTTAAGTAATAATTTCCCCCCTTCCCTTTTTTATTTAAAAAGATGTTTTCAGGAAAAATATTCAGAGGCATAAGATCAAAATGAGAATATTTCATGTTACACAAGACGCTATGCATAACTTGATCACTTCTTGTGAAAGTGCTACGTTTCATTCCCTTATTGGTGGGAGTGAGGAATTATATTTACTTTAAATCTAATTTAAAACCAGATTACTACGACAAGCATAACAGAAAACTAGAAATGTAGATTCAGGCACTAAACAAATCCGGTGGTTTACCTCAAAGGGAATGAAATTTTGCTAGGCAATATGACCGCCTGAAAATTTCAGGGAATTCAGGGGTCCTAATGACAGCCCTCTTTTGGTTTAATGTGTCTCTGGAAGGGGCAAAGGACTCACATGGAGGATGGGATAGGTCACTTCCTAAATAAATATCCACAACAGTGCAGCTGCTTTGCCAAACATAGGCACATTTTCCCTTAGTTCATAGCCTAGAATGATGAATTATAAATTAAATAAAAAAATTTAGCAATCTTGCTTCCTTGACTTATTTTCAAGTGTGTCATTGGAAAAAAAACAGTAGATTTTCAAAATGCCATTAATGAGGCAGTAAAACAAAAATAAGAGCTTAAAACTGTTCCCTGTTCACTTATGAAACATAATGTTTTGAAGGTTTTCTCAGATCACCCCCTATTCTTCATCTCCTGTAGTAATCCAACAGTTACTAATCAGACAAATATGTTGGGGTGGGGGGGAAAGGTTGCTTTTAGCAGACAGGCGGCAAGGTTTTAATTTGTAGCTGATAATTTGCTACTGGAAGCTTACCCTGATTAGTCTTCTTATGGCACTAACAGTTTTTGAGGTAGTGTGAATTACCTACTGTGTATGTTTTTACCACCCATTCAGGGATGAAAATGAGTTACAACCTAGGCCTCAATTAAAGCTTGAAATAAGAAAACCTAAAATTTCTTTTATGTCCTCACTTCTAAAGAATAGAATTAGTTGCTTCTGATATTGGAATTGTAATTCACACTCCTGAAAATCCAGCAATGGATCTTTCAACCCTTTACAATGAAGCACATTTCAGCTGTTACCCAATTATGCTGCCTTTGCTCCAAGTCAAATCATCATCCAACAGCTGAGAATTGAAACAGACTCCATTTGTGAAAATGAACGATGTATTTATCTGTAATGCAGAATGTTTTTAAGTGTTACTCTAGCTGTCATGTAGAAATTAGGATATTATTGCTTGTTCTATTAATTCTCATTTCTGGGAAACCGATTTGTACCTTGGTCTCATCAGAACTATATTGTAGGCTTTTTGGTCTACATTATATGCAAACCATGCCATAGGCATTACAACAAGCAATATACTGCCCATGATTTTAAGCATCTGGCTTAAAATAAAAAATGTCATCATGAGAGTCATTGTTTTTCAAAGGGGAATCCATGCTTGCTTTTTTGTACATTGATGCTTAGTAGTCCACTAAACTAAGCTGACTTTCCCACAGGATGATGGAAACTATATGGAATAATAAATACAAATTACAAAAAACAATATTCCCCTTACCTAAGTTTCCCCACTTTCTCTTAACAATGTACAGGTATTGTTAAGCTATAGTTTGGGGCATGTTTCAATAAATACCCATATACAAACATCCTTCATTTTACAGAGGAATGTAAAATGGCAATTTTCTCTGTTTGCTACAATAGTGTGGAATCTTATTTTAGGTTTCATTAATAATATTTTTAAGGAATGGAATAGTGAGAGAAACTCCAATGTTGAACATCATTGCAAATATTTTGTTCAGTCACTGTCCACAGGGCCCTATAGATGATGCTTAACAATAAGCCATAATGCACCTGGCAGGGGTGGAGGATTACAGCTAGGAGATAGCACATTCATCATTAAAAGGAAAAAAAATTACAATCACCTAGAGTAATGGGGAACATTCTGGCCTACCAAAACCACAACATATTTATTTAAGTGGCTACCCTGTGAAAAAAAAGGTAAAGTTATTACTTCTTAGCTAACGTCAACCACTCCAGTGAAATTAAAACTGACTGAAGAAGCCTATTTGTAATGAAATAAATTCTCTGACCACCTCTGTGATTATACTTTTAAAAGTCAGAGAAGCCACATGCAGGCAAAGCAAAACTGCCACACTGATGAGCGACCATTGTCAATTTAGGCACTTTGCGTTGAAGTGGTATTTTTCCTCTACAATAATTTTAAGGAATCCTACACAGACTGGATAGAAACCTATTGGGTTTAATCCCTGTTAAATTAAATAAGTCTTTTCCAGGCAGAAAAAGTGCCCAATATAGTTTTCTCTTTCTCCTCTACATCCATTACAATTTCTGCTTATTATTCTCTGGTTTTGTGGTAAAAGGACTTATTTAGACTTCCTTTGTCTTTTACCCCTCATTACCCTTTCATAGCAGGTTTTGTCATGCAGTCACTGTCAAGATCTTTTTTTTTTATTATAAAAGTGACATTTAGAATAATGAACTTAATCTAATTCCATTTTTGTCATACAAAGGTCCAGATTCTCAGCTGCTATAAACTTGTGTATCCTCTCTGAATCCAGTGCATCTGACTTTATCTAAAAAAGGCTGCCAGGCACAAAAATTTCTGCCAAAATATTAAAATTATATGGGGATTTTGTCCTAGATTCATTAGACTTTACTTTAGACATCTAATTTAGCTGCTCTCTCTCAGCTAAACACAATGCTTCAGGCATGAAGGGAATCTCCATGAATTGCCCAACACCAGGAAAAAATTGAGACCTTTTTTGTCTGTTTTTCAAAGTTGAGGTCACAGCTCTGTAGCCACTAAGCTTTTCAAAAGAAGAGAAAAATCCTATGTGGCGAGTAAGGATGCTGCCTTTGTCTGCTATTGTTACAGAAATACTATGATAATGCATCATTGCCACATATCACACGACATGGCTACCTTATGGAATTGTCTGGGCCAGAAAGCACTAAAGGGGTGTAAAAATGAGACTTGACTTGAACTATTCACTGTGTACAATCAGTGCAGCACAGACCTTTTAGCCTATATTAGCCCTAAAGCAGCTGATTGATGCTACCCACTTTCTCATCTTTAGCTATTTTTGAATTTAAATTAATATCTGGTTACAGATTATTTGCAATATGTTAGTTTTGATTTAGTGTATTCTTCAGTGTGACTGGTCATCCAAGTTACTTTTTTCTTCTGCAATCTCCTTTTGATGACTCAGATATTTTGGACATAAGACTGGCTGGCAGGTTATGTACAGTGAACAACAGAGAGGTATGTAGGTTCATATCCACATTTTCCCCAGACAAATGCAGTTATTCATAACATTGTCTCCCATTCATGTCTCCTTTACACCGTGCTCACCACAGTAGCCCCTGAATGGGTATTAAGTGGTATCTTCCACTGTATATTAGGACACACAACACACATTTATTCCGTGCTTATTTTGCACTGCTTACAAGCAAGGAAAATCATGTAAATTTTTAAGCAGTGAAGTGTTTCGTATTTTTTATTATTTGTCAAAACTTGGAAATGAGAGGCCCTAATGCATGTGAATTTAAGCAGTTTCATAATTGTTTTAGATTTTAATTGCATTTTCAGATGTATTCAGTATTCAGACCATTCTCACCAAAAAAACCTTATGATCTTATATATACATTTCAACAGCAACAAAATCTAGAAGGTTCAAAAGTAATTTTCTATTATACAAGTAACCTTTACTTTTTATATTAGGGCATAGTTAGACTTGTACCTACAGATTTGGAAATAGAAATTGATAGAGAATATAGTATATTCGAAAGAAAAGAACCTATTTTTTATGTTAAAAAAGATAACCCCTGTGTTGATTAAAAAATATAGATCTTCTTTAGAAGAAACTCTTACTAGAATAAAGAAAATTATAGAATATTTATTTTAGAAATTCCTGTTACTAGAAAAATCAGGATGCCTCAGATCCTTATTCCCATTCACAAGAGCATATGGAAGGCACCAGTACTACTTACCTTGTACCATGCACCCAAGAGACTGAGTGTCAGTCTAAGACTATGATTTTTTATAAGTACTGAACATTGGGTCCTGCCACACAGAAACTTGGTAACCACAACAATAAGCAACTGTCTTGTGCAACACAAAATCCAGTTTGTACAGTGCTTTGAAATGTCACGACATTTCAAAGTAGTTTACCAGATATATACAATAATTGAATAATACAGTCTGCAGCTCCAAGCTAATGACGGTAAGCAAAGGGAAAACAAGTGAGTCTTCTCTACTACCAAGGTAGGGAATCTTTCTGTTCCTTAATCTTTTCCTCTCCTGAGACTGTCAATTGTGCAAAATGGTTTGAAATTATGGATTTTTTTTTTCTCATGGACTACAATTTGCTCAGGGAGTATTCAAGTAAACAAAGTCAGTCAATTTATGTTCTGGTTGCCTCTTTCCCTACCATATTTACAATGCATTTTCTGTAATTGTTACAATATTGATCAAGGAGTGTATTGTAAATATTCTATGGAGTGGTGGTGAACTCTATGTGTGGAAAAAGTCAGATGATGTCGGTCCACATCCATTTTACACACACACACAGATCTGTGCAATATTTTTACTTTGATCAAATCACATTTTTCATCCATTTTGAATTCCATATGCATTTTGATCCATTCTGCAAAAAAAACCCCAAAACCTCAACAAAGCCTCCAACCTGAAAAATACCACAAGTTAAATAAAACTGGAGCTGTGGTGCTATTGAAGCCAATCAGCATGTCACCGCTGCAAGCACCCTACTTTGAAAGTCATAATGCACATAGTTTCCAAAGAGCATAAAAAAAACTCCTTTTGAAATAAAAGTTAAACCAAAGTAGACTCTTTAAAGCCCATGTTCCATTCTACTGTATTAACACAGAACAGAAAGGGGAAAAAAGAGAGAAAATCAACACCCAGCAAATATGGTGTTTACCTTTAATACTCTGTAAGTTATCTGTGATGGTGATGACTTGCTATGTGCATTTTCCTTTATATTACCCTCTAAAACTCTCTATGGAAGCTGTTTCAGCTAAAAACACTGTTAACTTCTTCATGCCTCTTACCAAGCAACCCTGAAGAGAAGAACATTTAAATTACAGCTTCCTTGATAGGCATTTTAGCATTTGGCAGAGATCCCCAGAGCAGCATGGTGGGGTGAGCACTCTTCATCTACTGCTACATTTCCAGGTCTGCCTACAGGTTTGGGGGCTCCACATGAATTCTGTTAGTGCCCTAGGTAACATGACAAGCAAGCAGAGTTGTGTTAACCTGAGCTTTATTAGACATGCTCAGGAGCCCGTAATCTGTGCTGTAACTCTGCAGCCTGTCCCTCAGCAGAATACCAGCCACTTTGAGTTCCCTTTTCTGTTCCAACTCCTGTTGAAACCTGAGGCTTTCTCTCACTCCAGTGTAGTAAGCTACTCTACAATGCTGTTTTGGAAATTGTACAACTATGGTTTTCCACAAACCAGGAGTAGACTTTTCAACTTTTCAACGCCAAGGTGTGGGAACCCCGTGCCACATGAGTAGGGGTAGACATGAACAACAGTTCCATGAGGAGGGGGCATAAAGGATGTGCCCTATTCATTAATGCAATTGTAGAAGAGCTACTACACCCAAATATATATGAGGTAATGGCTCTTAATGCTGCATCAGCCCAGGGCATGACTAAGAAACACAGGCCTGGGGTACAGCACAAGCCCTCTGCTCTCCCCTGTCCAGCATCACATCCTGCACCAGATACATGAGCAGGCAAGGAGATTCTGGAGTCCTGTTTACAGTCTGCAATGTGAGATGATGAAGAAAGTGTGAAGCAGGGAGATTGAGATATGACGTATCCGGTAGTAACCATCTAGTAGAGCTTATGACATACAGGTCTGTCAATGTTTGGCACTGTTATTGCACTTTATGCATTCCTACATATACAGTGACACGGTGAATGAAGAATGAGGATTCTGTTCATCGACTGATTCTATTAATTATAAACCCCACAGCCTTCAGGCACCAGTCAGCATTTTAATCCTGCTTTACAACTGCAGTGCAGAGAGTGAAAATTCTTGGTTACAACACACAAAATTCAGAAAAAAATTCTTATTTCTCAACACTGCAATGTCTGTGCATTGACCGAGTCTATAAGGGTGAAAGGTTGTACATCCAGCCTCAAACCTGAGAAAGGGGAAGTGGGCAAACTCAGAGTAATAGCACTTACTCTGCCTTGTCACAGACCTCAACATCAGTCAGGGTACACCACACTTTAAAAAAGCAGCAATGGAGTGAAGTGAAAGAAGTTCAGCTCCTCTGCTGCTACAGATCGAGTCTGACTCAAACTCTTTTGAAGAAAGGCTGTAAATTAGGTGAATTATATGTCATGTCTATTACTGTCCATGAGGGACTGGGTTGAAAACAACGAACTCATTGAATATGCACATATAGAATCATAACATCAGAATATGGCTTGGGTTGCAAGAGACCTTAAAGATCATCTTGTTCCAACCCCCTGCCATGGGTAGGGGCACCTTTCACTAGGCAGGGGGCTTAGAGCCCCATCCAACCTGGCTTTGAACAGATTATGTGATAAACTGAACTACAAATTATCTAAACTTTCACAAAGACTCAATAATACTAAACAATGTAGTAGCTGTATTTTAGATAACTGGACTCTGGATCTGAGTTTGTAGCTATTTCTTATACCAAAACCTGAATTCCATTTCTGATTCTTACAATGTTTTGTAGATACACTCAGCAACTAAGCAACTGCACTCCAAAATGAACCAGAGTTTTCTTTTACTTTAAGCAACTGAGTCTCTTTAGGCATAATTATTCATCAGTTCTTAATTAATTTCTTCCCTCAAATATGGACCAGTTCTTTTTGTTGGCCTGATCTGGTTTATAGGTAAAATAATTTTCTGTCTACTGTGAAATTAGCAGACTTTTCTTCATATTTTTGCCTTTATAGCACTCATACTGCACTAAAAGAATATCCAACTTGCAACATCAACCACAGTAGTTAGAGACAGCATAAGTTGAATGTGGTTATGTTAATTGTAGATAAGGTTGTCCTGTTGTCTATGGATCCACCCATATCTTTGCCAAAAAATCTGTTAATCTGTCAAGTGTGGGCCGAGTGTGGGCAAACTGTCTCTACTTCCCAGACTGACTTGAAAAATTTTTCTGCTGAACCCTTCATTCCTATATCAACACTTGTTTTACCTTCTCTCTGGGGTATTCCAAACAATAATTTATGGAATGTCTATATTTTATTTTTTTTTTGTGAATAGTGACAAAAATCCCATTCAACTCTCCATCATCTGAAGCAGTGAAACTCACTTTTTCATGGATTTCTCTATGGTTGACTCTACTATCAACAAAAGTGCAAACCTCAGCTGCACTGGGACCAGTAAATGAGCATATCTTCCAGATGTGCTTTCTGGTGTCTTTTAAGATATGAATTATCAGAGAATCCCTCTTCTTCACTTGGGACCTCAAATACATTTTTAAATTTTATTTGGTATCTTATCCAATAGATATGCTGTATAAAATTCAGTGGACATCAGAAACTGTTTTCTGAAGTGATTAGCAGAGGACATAGATAAAAATTTGGAAAAAAATGGAGACAAATCTGCTTCCAAAAGGAAACAAGGCATGAGACATTTACACAGGTGTTGCAAACATGAAGAACAGATATTGCATTTCTGACAGATAGATATAGATATAGATAGACGATATAGATATAAAACCAAATAAACTTTGTCCACTAAAGCGCTTTGTCCAATAAGCAGTAAAGTTTAAGGCAGGGTAAGCTATGTGGTTAAGTGGACTAATAACTGACCAGCAGACAGCTCGCACAGGTGGTTTTTGGCAAAGAATTACCAGAAAACGAGGGTGTGTCTAGTATGGGAAACTGACACTGGGCTTGACCTTATTTAAAATTTGCATCCACCATATGGCAGTAAATAAACTATCAAGGTTGATAAAAGTGGCAGGTAACACAGAGATCAGGAAAGCCACGGTGAGCAGTCAAGATTCTGGGTCCATCTGTGCAAAATGTCAGCATAACGAAATGCAAACTTATACACTGAAGAACAAGAAATGAATATTCATAACAAGAAAATCACTGCATGCTGGAAAACAGTGACTGAATGGGACTGGAGGTCACCACAGAAAAGTGTCTTATCATGAGCTTCCTGATTGTGCAGAAAGGCTTCCATGGCAAATGGTTGGCCAGCTCCTTAGTGCTCCCAGGAACACAATTTCAACAGGCCTCATCACCACATGTGACGGTGGAACACGTGTTGTACCTGGAATTGGACAGGTTCTCAGCTCAACTCAGCCACCTACACTGAAGATGATAAAGAAAATGACACCATAATTGAATTTCTGTGCACAATTTTACATGTGAGAATGAACAAAGGAGCTTAGTGGCAGAACACATTAGTATGGTATCCATTCACTGTTTGAGAAATACTGCAGCATAAACCAGGTCACATTGAAACTGGGTTTTGATGTCTCTTTTTAATTCTTATTTTGCCATATGAAGGGCCCAGGAATATGAACAGCGATGGTATCATAGGTCACAAGCTGTGTGCTTTTAGGGGATCCATCTTGCAATACCTGCCTATAACCAATCCTACAGTTTTCATAAACAGTGCGTTGAGATGCATATTTTCTAAACAATGAAGAAAACTCTCAACGGACAAACCTCAGGTTTGTCATGTTAATGGCAAGCACATTTTTTGTCACTCTGCAGAACAAAAAAAAAAAAAAAAAAAAAAAGACTTAGTGACTTTTAAAAAAATTATTTTCATACCTAGACAATACAAAAACCATAACATGACACTCTACCAATGTACAAAGTAAGCATATTTTTAAGAAACTAGAGCAGGCAGCACACTGACCCACAAGACCCATCAATGGCTGGCCACTTCTAGGCAAATGCACATGGCATTGTGCTGAATGAATAAAGGCATTTTAGGGACCCACATGGACAGAAGACCAACTACGGTATATGGAAATTCCTCAAAAAACATTTTTCTTTCTCTGAAGTATTGTAGTGGCCTGGGGAGTTAGGAGCACAATAATGACTTTTGAGAGTTGTCCACCATTCTGCAAAGAACACAGCCTAGGAGTGGAGTATTTAGACCAGATGAAAAATAAAATAAAAAAAAAAGAAATAAAAGAAATAAAATAGGTAAAATAAATAAAATAAATAAAATAAGTGCATTGACTGGGTAAACAGAAAGGTAAGTTTGTGTGTCACACAGAGAACCAGGCAGGTGGCACAGAAATGTCTGGCACCTGCTTCTAATTGGAATTAACTTCTAAAAGGAGCTTTTCCAGCAGGTCCACAGACCAAGAACTGTCACATTATTGGATGACGATGTAAACCATATAGTATCACAGATTCCTTATTGAACAGTGCTTGAGCAGATGTACAACCAGATCGTCTTGAAAAAAGGCTGTAGAAGTAAGAAGGTTCATAAATGTGTGATTTTTATATTTATTATTCTGCATGCATAAGCACCCATCTATTTCATGCATTCATTCAAGTTCACAGAAACATAGTCAAAAGTATGTAGTATTTGTTCTGCCATATACCTGTCCTAAAGCCATGCCCACCAGTTTCCTTAAAACAGCTTAATTTTAGAGTTGTATTTAAATTGAGAAAGGCTTTAGCATTAAAAAAAAATGCTGGTTATGCAGGTGATAAATATTTCCTTTTAGATTCAGATTTAGATTTATATTAGACATTCATCATATGCAGTATCCAAAAAGGAGCTCAGGCTGTGTTTAACACTGGAGTTAAGGAAGGAAGGAGGGAAAAAAATAAACCAGAAACTTGTAAGTTTCTCTGTGAGGAAAATTTGGTTTATATATTAAGAAGGACTTACAAATCTGATAAAATTAACATAAACCTGTATAATTTATCAAAAATATTGTAACACAATTGTAAAAGCATTAAAAAATCAACAGAAATACAATCATTTAACTTGCTGTCTTTCTAATTTGATGTTAACTACATGAAGCAAAAAAAAAAAAAGAAATTTATACAGTAATTGACATATTTCCTTCTCTGTTCTTTCCAAGACCCTTTTATTTTTAGATGTAATTTTTTGAACTGCTTTTATGCTAGCACAGCCACAGACCATTGCTGCTTGTCAGATAAAAACACCCCACTTCCCCAGCTCCCTAAATCATAAGGGCAAAGGCTCAAGTGCTGTAATTTCAGAGTTGCAGACCAAGCATACACTTTTCTACAACGGGAGTATAAAGGGTTCTGTGTGATCTGAGGCAACACCAGGTTAACTGGAAACTGTACCTAAAAGCTTGAAGATACTGAACACAGCGACACATTGTGCTAGAGATTTGGAAAAGTGTATCTGTATGTAAATTCTTTCACTACCTTTCTCCCTGCAGTAACAGCAACCACCTGCCTGTGACAGATATAAACAAACTATGAAAGAATACAGAATTTGCATGTCTGCTTGTTTTCCTCAAGACAAGAAGTTATGTGTATTGTGGCCTGCAAAAGAAGGGAAGTAGTTCAAAGGCTAAATGCAGCTGAAATGGAGGCTACAGGTCTGTGTGCAATTGCTCTGTGACATTTCTACAGTAATTACCACCCGTCTGTTTTAAGCAGATGCCCCTCTCCCTGCTTTTGCATTCAGACACTCCATTTACGTGCGCACTTACGGTCATTTTGATTGTAAATATAGTGGGGAAATCAATCTCAGGCCTTGGTTTTTTTTTTCTTTAAGTGTGGTCCACATTTATAAGAGCAGAGATAGTGTTACCACTCCAAAATTTTGCTGTTCAAAAATATCAATGTATTACCTGATGATTATTTGGTTTCCAAATATATAGAAGTGAAGGAAAGGAAAAGGGGAGAACAGCTGTAAGCAAGAGTAAAGACATGTTTGAATGAGCAGGCAGAGCTTAGGATAAGAAATAGAGTGACAATATTGTGATTTACAGATTAAACATTCCAGCCAAAATCTGTGTATGAAAGCAAGATACAGCACTGTTCCAAATAACAGCATAGCTCTTCAGCTGATGCAATTCAGCAAAGCTCCACTGGAAACAATGAAGCTACACTGATTTACACTGGCTTGAGAACTTGCTCAATATGTTTATAGCTTAATGGCTCAATATTAATCTAAAAATCAGAAAAATAACAACTTGTCATTTATTTAACCCCAGCATGATGGAAGGTTAAACTAAATACAGAAAGCCCATAACAAATAGCAGGGACATTCTAAGGTCACCAAATGAAGGCTGTCGTTTTTGTATTCAGGCCAGTGATAAAAGAGTTTTTAAATGTTTGGACATTCAATCTATGTAGTGCCACAACCTGAACATACCCCTTTGCCAAACACAGGCTCACTAAATCCTCTTGGAATGTTGTTTACCTCTGAATAAATCAAATTTGACAGAGTAGGTTAACTTTACAGATTCATTTTTCAATCACAAAATGATTGATATTTTTTACAGAAAGCAAGCTACAAAATTCTTACTGGATAACCGACTATTGGAAGTCATATTGTTCTTGGGTGTCATGTGAAATCCAGGCAATTTTTCAAGGACTTTGTTTCACAGCTGTCCACCCTCTCTGTGAGAGCACAGCAGCGAGTGTACCTCAAACAAGGATCACCCAGCAGAGATAATTTATCAATTATTTAAAGTTGGGGTCTCTCTCCCAGAGGCCGAACATGCTATACTGTGCATTTTACAACAGTGATCCAGTGTTAAAATCCTAAATCCATTATCTAGGCTTATGTCACACAACCATAAAGAACAGGCTACTGTAGAAAACTGAATAAAAGCTGAGATATTGGAAGGTTTATTGTTAGCTGATTAAAAACAAATCATAACAGAAAATATTAAAGGGAACTAGAAGTAATTTCTTATTATTTGATTTTAAAATATAGTATGTTGAAAGGCCAGAAGTAATACAAAAAAAAACCCCTTCATGTTAAAAATTGTATGTATTTCTTGTTCCCTTAATTAAAAAATAAATATGCACATAAAATTTGATGCCAGCAACAATATTCATACATTGCATTGCTTGTTTTTCCAACTGAATATGTTGTTTTGGTTAGTATCTGTTTAATTATTATATGTAGCACTGCTTGAGGCTATCTGGTATGGGTGTCTATGGAAAAATGACTGTAATTCACTTTTATTATTATAATGACCTTGGTCTGTGACAAGACTGAATTAAATATCAGTGAGAATTTACACAATTCACTGTGCGCAGGTTTATGCCACTTAACATTCAGTGTTTAACTGGAGCACCTAAGTTAGGTGGATGGATTTAGATGTACATTTGTCCTGAGGCTCTCTATACTGTCAATGAAGATTGAGAGATGCTGCCAAAAGGCAGTTCAGATCTCAGATGAACAGAATTACACTTTGGGGTGCCTGCTGCCTCCATTTACTTGAGAGGTATCCTAGAATAAGTGTTTCTACGCTCAGTGCATCAACTGAATGCTTAACAGTTATCTGGGGTGTGTGCTATACACACATTCTATGGAAACACATACTCTCAGATTTTTAATATTCAATATTGTTTTAGGAAGATAATATTTCCTGTGCACAAAGACAACAGCCAGTTGAAAAAATAAATAAATCAAGTGTCAAAATCACTGCTTTACATTGATCTTCTTGGTGTTTCTTTAGAAAGCAGTCGAAAGTGCTTGAAAATCAATTGTTTCTCAAGAAACAGCAACTAATTTCTACAGTCTTATACATCTGGTCATTCACCAATTTAATTTTTATTCTTTTTCAATGTAGTCTAAAAATATTGTCCTAATAATCCCAGATACCCTCATTATAGATGGGCAAACACCTTATTTGATAACTTTACTTTTCCTATACATATTTTACTGCCAGACTATTAAGCATTTTATTTGAGGAATCGACTTTGGTGGGTTAATAGGCACAACTGATAAATATTGACTGCTCAGAAGCTGTTCTTCATTCAGTGCAGTTAGGGTGTGGAATAGTTCCTTTAGATCCTAGGTATAAATTCCACTGATATCAACTGATGTATCTCCCCTGACTTTCAGCAGCCATCTCCCCCTGTGTAACCTGTTGAGTCTTGGTTGTCAACGTGTCAGGTTAAGAAACTGAACCAAGACATTCATTACTCCCTGTACATGTTGTTTCCCCTGCACTACTGCTTTAAGAAGTGCCAACTCCTTAATTCTTGTTATTTTTAAAGGAAAACCAATTCCTGATTACTTTTTGAAAGTGGAGGCCTGGGCGCCTATTTAGAGGAGGTAGAATCAGACATCATATATATTTCTATATCCTGATGATAGACACGCACGCTTTGGTACTCTCTTGCCTTTCTAGAAAGATTATCTGTAGAGTTCTTTCTAATGAACAGCCTAAAAGAGGGAGGCAGGAGGACCCTAAAGATGGAGTATAAAATGAAAACAGATTAAGGTGTTTTAACACAGTGTACATATTTAGCAGACAAAGAAAAGCAAATAACTAAGAACAATCTCTTCCACTTTAGAATCCAAAATGGTAAATCTGTGTTATTCAATCGGTGCTACAAAATCAAATTAATTCCAGCACACAGTTAGTTTTAATGGCCAAGTAAAGAAATTGAAAAATGAGCAGTTTCTAATAAGACTATCTTAACTAAAGCATAAAGGACATTGCTGCTGAACAGATATTAGGCCCCAGTCAAGATTTTTTTTTTTCCATTTAACCCTGGCATGTCCTACAATAGCAGGCTTACCATGAATAAAGAATAATGGAGTTGTAAAATGAGCAGATATTGATTCAAAATTTGGATTTCAGAATTTGACATGAAATATTTTAGGGCACATAATTCACATCTGACACTTTGGAGGTCAAGTCTTGCTAAGTAAAGCTATTTTCATCTTAAATATCCAGTTAGGATTTCCATCACTTCTGTTCTAGACATTTTAATCCAGTGTTCAATCATGGCTGAAAAGTCTTCTATCTGGTTTCTTTTTATGGAAGGATAAGGCAACAAATAAGCAAGCAGATAATGACTCTCTAAAATTATATACCAGTTCTAGACTCCATGGTTCTTAACTGGATCTATAGCTGGAGATTTGGACAGACTTTTTTTCTGGTTTTAACAGTTCTCCCTCCACACTACTATACTACAAGAAGAAAGAAAAAATTTTGAAGGATTTTTGTGGAAATAAGGGCAAAACCAGAATGAAGCAAGAACAATGAGGGAAACATCATTACATTCCAAATATCAGTAAGAGTGTCCATTACATCCATGTAGGTACGGGAGTTACTGGTTCAAGCCTTCGATTAATCTTAGGGTTCCATTTTCTAGGTAAGTTCTTTAACTATCCCGATGTATATCTGAGCAGGACAAAACTTTTCCAATTAGCTCAGTTTTGTAAAAAATTAAAGATTCATTTTACTGCTGCACCTACATGGAATCTAGACAACCTAGGCAGACTAATTAAGATGAAGGTCTTCAATTTTGGTCTTACATCTACCAGAGTTATCACATATTAAGCAGGCAAGTGTTTGCTACACTGTGAGTTGTCCTAACCTTGCAAGTCTTTTTTTTTTGGTTTTCTTTTTTACCTCAAAGTCTATTTTAAGACCCCAAGCTATTAATAACCTCAATTTTCCCATAAAAGTTTTTGGTAAATGTTGCCAGGATCTATTAACACCCTTAATTTAATAGCCAGAGATTTACTGTGCAAGCTACTGCAGAAATTATACTTCATGGAAATTTTCCTTCATCTGAACTGCCTTCAGTAGAGCGGTGCTGGAGAAAATGAATAAATTTAACAATCAGAGCTACTAATGAACAGAAGAGTGAGCTGTTACAACTCAGCCACGAATAAACAGGAAACTTCAGTGCAAAGTTCAGGCTTAATTAGACACAGTATTTAAGTGCAGCCTGCTCTGACTTTTCCCTGGCACAGGCCACACAACCACATCCAGTAATTCATACAATGCCTGGTAAGGAATCCACCCATAATTTTGCTCAAGATTCTTGATGTTGTTATTTAATCATCCACTCATTTATTCATTCAGCTATCCGCTGTTTAGTGGTAAATTTCTTACTCTCACCCTCCTTCACTTTAAACAGCTGCAGTATTTAACATACACTATCATTTGCCTATAATTTTTCCCCTACAAATTGTCATAATGAAAATACTGTCATCTATTGTATCTTTTATTTATAATAATAATACAAAATAATTATTGCTTTTTTCCCTATTGGAAGGAGCTTAAATATTTGGATATATTAAAAATTTAATCTAGGGTCACAATATGCCCTGTCCTGTCAGGAAGTCAGATATTGTTGAGCAAAGGATAAGCAGGAACGATCTGGTGATTCAAAGATTTTCAGCCCCACTGCCACCTTGGCAACAGTCTCATTGTCAATGTAGCCAGGATTTCACCCCAATGTTAATTTGAAGTTTCCTTTAGCAGTTGCATCACTGAGATTGTGAAACAAAAAGAAATTCATAAAAAAGGGACTTGTCTTGTAAGATATCCCCTACTTATCATTTCTAGGTAGAAAGCAAGCAACAATGCAATAAAAGATAATGAAAAATTATAATTACCAGGGCAATGGCCATAAACTGAAATACAAGATGTTCCTCCTAAATATCACAAAACACTTTTTTATTCTGCGGGTGCCTGATCACTGGCACAGTTGCACAGGGAGATTGTGGATGTATCTCTGGTCTTGGAGATACTCAAAAGCCATCTGGACACGGTCCTGGTCGAGCTCTAGGTGACCCTGCTTGGGCTGGGAGGCTGGACTAAATGACCTCCACTCTGTGATTCTGTAACACCTGCCAAGTGGATTCAGACTACTTGGCCCAAGCAAATGCTGTTATTATTTCCTTACGAAGTATCACCGAACAAATTTTTACCATGACCTTGCAAAGAAAAGGTGCCTGCAATCCCTCTACGGAAGGAGATTAACAAAGCATGGTAATCACAGTCCCCTGCAGTACCTCCTAAGATGCCAGCCAGAAATGGCTATTGCCCTCCAATCCAATTCATAAAAGAATATTTCCAAAAGATATCATAATTCCATGCATTTGCACAAGTTTCCTGTAGGACAGATTTCCAGTGACCTTAGCGAGCAGCTGCAATTATTCATTACATAAAGGCCCCTTTTCAGTGCTCAAGAATGTGAAGACCAACTTCATACTGTCTAGATTATAGTTCAAGATGAGCAATATTAACTTTAAATAGCAAATTAATCTTTTTATAGACTATGTTTAATCTGTGGGCAGAACCTTACAGTTATGAGCACCACCTGGTGCAATGTGTATAAAATTCACTGCCACTGTTGAGAGACACCAAAGCTTATGCTAGATTTCAATTCCACTTAAGGTTTCAAATAAGGATTTAAATGGGATTTGGGGATGTGAAGTGAGAGGGGTGGCTAAACTAGTCATTTGCCAGGGTGGTGCACTTGCTGTGAATTCATTTGTGTGATTTCTAGACCAAAAAAGCAACGTAATAGAATAAGCCTTTTATTAATTATATAATTAGATTCTGATTATACATATAATTTTAAATATAAGCTTAATGTAGGTGATAAAGTATATCAAACAAAATCATCAAAAGAATCATGTCTTACTAGATCATCTGTCTTATATGCCTTTGCTAAACCACATGAAACTTAGCTAAAAATGCTTCAATACTTTTTGTCACACTACAATTAAAGAAAAATTCAGCAAGCAAATTTCTTCTCAGTGATTTTTTTGTATCTTAGATACCCCACAAGCATGCAAAACTGGAAAAAAAAGGTTATTTTTCCAATTGATTTAGTCAGTTGGTAAAAAGGGTATGACAGTAAAGGGAATGTACAGTACCTGTGTTTTGATCTTTCTTAAGGTTGTAATAGAGAGGTTATACATTTCATCTGAGCTGACAGCAGTTTGAAATGTTATAGATAGGCTTCCCGAGCACAACCATTATTTACTGTTTGACTGTAATGTCAGTCTTTTTCTGCTTTTTCAATATTGTTTGCACTTTGCCTCTGTGAAAAGGGTCTTGATTGAACTATACAAGAGAAGATATTTCTATCTTTCTATGGGATCAATGAAGATGTGTTTACAGGTCCAGGACACAGTGTACACACCACAATAATGGATTTTAGTCTGTTTGTTGACTGAAAGCTCCTTTTCTTTGTAACTTGTCAATCTTGCATCTATTACTTGATTGCAACATAAAAGGCTATTTGGACAAGCTCTAAAACAACAACTGTATCAATCTAACTGAAGTGGTTAGCGGCACTAAGTATGCAGCCTTTAGCAAGATAAATCACTTAAAACTTGAAATCATGCAGGACTTTATTTGTGTCTCCATCCATCATCTCTACTGCATGCACAGTTTTCTTTAAAATGCTTTTATTAAAGTGGTACTGATCAACATGTGACTGCACTGAAATAATGAAAATTAAAGCCACACACGATTAACCTTTATAATTCTGAACATAAGCAGAAACCATATGAATGAATCCAGTACGTATCTTTTCCTCAACTGATCTCTTGTATTCTACAATATCCAATGCATATTTCATCAAGAGTGACCGTCCTTCACTTCTAGACCACACATTTTTAACGGTGTCCATTAGAGGAGCATGGTCTGAACTTCCTTACCTCTCCAGGTAGGGAGAGATGCATAGCTTGAAACATCTCATTACATTTATTGAGTCTTGGAATATACATTAATTCATAATCCAAAAAAATGTGTTCATCTCCTAAAACAAAATACAGTTAAACTATTTGAATGTATGATCTTCAAGAGCAAGGAGACTCCCCAGGGAGACAGCACGCAGCACAAACTCTGTCAGAAATCTTACATTGTTGTACAAAAAAAAAAAGAAAAAACTCCCATCAACCAAAAGATTCTGTGAATGTTATAGTAAGTCCAAGAGAAGTGAGACCTCAGGGAGTGCGAGCCAACAGAGTGAGTTTGCCCCAGACTACCACAGAGGTAACTTTGCTGATCCAAAAATGTTTGCAGGGGCAAACATCGTAATCACAGCAGCAGGATTAGCAAAGACAGTGACTTGGAGCTCAACAATGGCTGCAATCAGCAGTGAATTTTCTTGGGTTTCCTCTCTGCTTTGTGCTAACTAGAGCCAGCAGTGGGAGCACCTGATCCTCCTAACTCATGTGCTTTCCAGCTCCAAAGGTCCACCTGTATGCAGTCTGTTGGCCACACATGGCAGGATAGCAGTGAATAAAAACTATCATTTGCACTTCAAAATAGAGTTTTAAGACATGCATCAGCTTGGGCTCCAGAACATTCCTAGCAGACCACTGCAACTGTGGAGAATTGGATATGCTTTTCTAGAAAGCCAAACCCTGAACCAAAGGCGATACTGAAAGAAATGCCGGGAAAGTTGATAGAGCTCTGAAAAAGAGCCAACAAAAAATGATGTCATCTTAACAAGGTTCAGCCATTTGAAAAGTATTCATAAACTGCAGACCACTGATGTATTTTCTTACCATAGTGGTAATTCATAAAATTATCATTGCTAGAAGCAGCTATTTCTCAATTGGAATAGCAGAACTATAGTTGGTGTGACCCGCACTCTGTAATTCCCTGGTAGCAAGCACAGCAACACAAAAAGATGAAAAGGACAGCAAACACCTGTTTCAAAAATAATTTCCTATTCGGCAGTGATTAGGCTACTATCAAGGGAAAATGTTGCCGTCTTGGTGGTATCATACTGGAAAGCTTCAATGGCAGTAACAATTTTAGTAATGCAGCTTTTCAAACTAAAGTGTAGAAATGTTCTTTCTAAATTGCATAAGACTGTGCCTGTTCTACTTGCCTTTGTTCATACTTGCTCACAAAATTCACAAGTAATTAACTTCTACCTGAATGAGGCATGGTTCTAAAAGCTTATCCTTTTAAAAAGAGTTCAGAAAGACATTGAGTTCAGAAAGAACTGGAGATCAGCATATAACAAATTCAGAATTATTATTTTTATACATTTCACATGCTGTTTCTGAGAAACTTTTGCTCTTTGGCCCCTACATTTCTGAGTCTAAGTAAAATAAGCTCCACAACAACTTTAGAAAACATTTCTGTGGTTATTCCGTAATGGTTGTCCTCTTAGATTTGCAGAAGTAGAGCAGAAAAGTCTGTTCATATACCTTGGTCACTTAAAAATACTGTTGTGTAGTTACATGGAGTTCCAAGCATTTCTCTGTGGTTTAAATAATTACAGAAACAGTGAGGTGGTTCATCAGGTTCCCATACACACAGGCTGGTCTCTTAATTCTGTTTGTAGTCATGTGGCCAAATCCCACACAACTGTCAACAAAGATGCATTAACTGCACTCTGCTGAATATTAAGAACCTTCAAGAATTTTTATAGAACTTTTAGTTTAAAAGGTAATGAAAAATTATTTGTAGAAGTGTATTTCCAATTCCTGTAAGTATTTTGGTTTCAGTCTCAATGCCATATAATTTATCGTATTAGTCATTGTAAGATGTGACATATGATGCAGCCTGAAGAAAGAGAATGAATAAACTAAGTACATTTCTGGTTTTTTATCCTGTTTTCATCATCTAAAAAGGAAGTTTCTAAAGATAGAAGAAGAAAGCAGCAGGAGCACAAGTAAGGGATGGAAGCTGCAGCAAATCAGTATTCCATTTACAATGCCAGCCAGCAAACAGCTTTCTGTAAAACACAGTATCCAAAGAAACAGTTAAGAAACCTTGGTTTTTTTTTTGAGAAAGTAAGGGGAGACAAAGAACATAATTATTATATATCTGTAATAAAATATATATTACAATATTTTTCAATTTCTGCTATTGTGATAGCCAAAAATCCCTAAATAGGACAAGCTACTACTAGCTGCTTCATATAAAGCATCTAAAGATCCAAGTTGTGGAAAAACAGCAGTACAAACCAGTGGCAAGTGACAGCCCTCAGTGCCAGCAGCTTAGGTTCTACATAAGAGGTTTGTGGTTCAACTTCAAATGGCATTAGTGGACTCAGCCTTTTGATAGGCAAAAGTTTATCTGAGTAAGAAAGCTATAGCAGGATGGCAAATGTGAAGTCTAAATTTGACAGAACTGAATTTTCCATGATCTTCCCTAAGACCCATCAGTTTTAGGATGCTAAACTTAGGTAAATTAGAGGCAGGGTATGACAAAGACAAGTTAGATTTAAGTCAGGTTTAAAGGACACAACACTTTCTGCTGTTTTATTCTAAAATTGCTATAAATTTGTCATCCAGAGCAACTTTAAAGTACTACCTATCCCCAATTTAATTTGCAAACACTGGGGACATAGCACACTTTCCCTGCTTAAAGTTATAGTGTGCACTCCAGTTAAGTCAATGGAAGCTGCCCTGTATTTTTAGTCTTAAACTGACTTCCCACTTGACAGCCTCACGTGTCAACCTTGATGTCACTACCTCTGTCAGTCCCAGCCAGTTTTATTTTCGTCAGTCACAAGTAGAAATAAAAGAATGTCCACATATGTTCTTTTCAAAGCTTGATACAGAGACTATTTTTGTAGTTAGTGCACAAATGCTCAAGCCTTAGCTGGATAACTTCTGCTAATCCACCCTATCACGTCAGGCTGACAAGCGCTGATTATGCTTGCTGCATGTTGTAATACGTACAAGTGAGAAAACAGACAGCATTTTTCTGAATATATACATGTGTATCGGTGTCAAGCACCACTTATATTACCTACACAAACCTCTGGCCCACGGAATGATTTACAGTCTAACTAAGTGATAGTAAAGTTTAAATACAGTAGACAGCATCAGTAGCATGGTATTTTTAAACCAGTAGCAGAAATAAGAATGTTTTTGACTCTAAGTATCTTTAATCAGAAGTAAATATTTACACAAGAAAACTGTTCATCAGATCACACAGCTTTTCCATTTTTTACCCTGAAAATTAAGAATTTTCTTTAAAAAGTTTCAAAACATAAATTTGTGTGTTTGAGTAGCAGCCTTCTAATTTTCTACAACATGGCAAAAAAACCCTTTATTTGTCACCGAGTTTATGCAATCTTTAAAAAGCTGGATTTGAGAATCAAGTGTCATCTCCTCTCAAGTTGCATAATAGATAGGAGAAAATTATTTTAAAGCTAGATCTGATCAGTAAATTCAAAGTAATCTTCACTACAAACAGAATGACAAGTCACTTTATGAATTGCATAGATGGACACCTGCTTCTCAATCCTGTTGCTTAAAAAAGGAAAACACCACATCATTACTGATTTTCTGCCACATTTTAAAGGAAATGTACAAAATTTACAGTAGAGAGATATAAAAATTTCCTTTTTAATACACAACTTATTAAAAGGATGACTGTAATTTGGAGGTAAGAAAACTCACATCATTCTTGTCTCAGACGTCTTTCTGTGCAAGTGACATAAAACAATTAGTAGAAAAAATACATAAGGCAAGGAAGAATGGAACAAGGAAAAGTTTTGGACCTTTTTTTCCCTTCATAAGTCCCAAAGAGTTTCATCACACTCATTACTCTTCTCAGTTTATTGGTTCAAAATTTTTCTTCAGCCCAATGGAAAACTGTCAGTAGCAGTGACAATATAAATATCTGGAAACACCCATGTAGTCAGAGCAATCCTTGGACAGCTGGGAAACATTTTAAATTCTTTCATACAATTTGCTTTTAACCCAACTTGTAACTCACAGTTAGTGCTACCAAGCTTCACAGGCAACACACCCAACCAGCTTCTCATCTGGGGGGAAAAAACCAGAATAGCTTTGTTTCTGTAAAACAGAGCATGTTGTCTTTCTACCCACAGTAAAGGATGTTCAGCCATTGATTCACAAAAAACCAGCTTTCTTCAGACCTGATTGAGTTCTGGAAAGCTGTGATATTTAAAATTATTTTCTGGTTTTGGGGTTCTATTCCTTTATTTAAGATTGTAGTTGGTGAAATCTAAATTTCTTTATTAATTGTACTACATATGTCTGTATTAATTATAATTAAGTCTTGTGGCCTTTGGAGCTTAACACTATTTTGCTTTCTATATATGGCCCAGGTGCCCAAGGTTTAAATGTTGTAATCTGAGAACTGCTATATCTAAATACTTTTCTAGTTCCTCATTTTACCTGAGAGAGGATACAAAGCAAAAACCTCTCTCCTCCATACAAAATACGAATGTTGCTGCTGCAATGCTGCACAATTACCATATAAAAGAAAGATGATTGACTTTGGTAAGTGGTCTAATTGTTTATGAAGTTGGTAACTTTGACCAAAATTATAATCTTGGAAGTACCTAATTGATCAAGGATTTTTCAATCATAGTTTTATGTTACAATGCTAGACCATCATGTATGTTTATAGGTATTGTATGCATTTGTAAAATCAGATCATACATTTATGTTAGTTAAATATCTGCCTAAATAGACATATGTATTTAAACATTTTCTTAATGGGAAGCCATGATGAAATAGTACAGCTGATTAAACCAACCAGGTATATTCTCCCTACAGATATAGAAGGAATTTCTGCAAATATCTCCCAGATTTCCTTTTCCTGAAAAGTTGGTTATCTTGTTAATTCATGAAGGTATTAACTATCCAATAAATTCAGCATATCCTTAGTTGTAAGCTGTCAGGATGTGACATAACATCCTATAACATGATGCTACATGGTACATAATGCCTTAAATTAAAAAGAAAAAGAAAGCAAGACATTTCTTTCAGAGAAATAGTGGGTAGCTAATCCGAATATTTGGGGTAATTGGCTCTAGGAAGAGAGAGAAAGAGATCATTATTTCAGATTCCCTAGTGAGTGTTAATTAGTCATATTGCCTCATTGTTTGACAAAGAGAACATTGCTCGTGCTGCTAAATCTATAATGACACATAGGCTTTTGCAGAACAGGTATTTTAAACTACCTTGACTGACTGACAGGTGGGTATTTCTATTCATAGTTGAATGGGCTTACAGAGTTAAAGTTATGTTGTCTCAGAGGTATGAGAGTTTTCTCATCCTGAGAATGAGAAGCTGTATTTTTAAACAACAGGGAACAAATTGCACCCTGACCATTAAAATGGGAGTCCTCTATTTGTAAACATAAAGGGCACATGCTTTCCTTTAAAAACATGGCCGTGGTTCCTACAGAGCCAGGCAGCAAACAGCCTTAGGTAAATCACAAGTCCTTTGCTGTCATGTTAGGCATCCAAGTCCAACACTGAGGTGCAGGAGTGGCAATATCACACCTGTCAAACTTTTGTTGTCTGCTTTTGACAGCCAAATCTTTTGCACTAAAAACATAGGTAAGTGAAAAATAGTATCACAAAGATATCTGTATTGTTCTCTATATCTCTGACAAGACTACACTGTCCAAAAGGAGAGATGATAAATACTGGCTCTACTGCCTATACGAACCTCAGATTATGGTTCTTATTTCAAATAATGTTAATTTATTGACATCCAGCATTTCCACAGAAAGGAATTAGAGGAAACAAACAGAAAATTATGTGATGGTCTGGCATTCCCAGACATGTGAAATGTTTTCAAATTGTTCTTTTGCATCCTCAAACCTGGTCTTTCCCCTCCTAACAGGATTACTAATTGCAACAAGACGTGGGAATAATGCATGTGACTGGCTATTGGATATTTCCCCCCTCTGTTTTTAAAATGAGAAACAGATGACCCAGCCCAGGCATTCAGGCACCTGTTAAGTAACTCACTTTATCATCTTCAGTGTGTTTTGCTTGTTAGCAGGGTGAATTCTCACACAGTTTATTATTTTCTATGTGCATTTATGTGAGGACTCAGCAGATAAACATGAAAAATTAAAGCTGGACAGATGAAAAGGTTCTTGCTGATAGTTTTGTGCTCTATTTTTCTTAATCTATTGAGCTAAAACTTGCAATGCCCTGAAAGCCAGTTAATTGATCAGACTTCCCTACCTCAGAAATGTTTTTGGAGGGCAGAGTAATGGCTAAGAAAAGGAACAATTCACTCTGGAAGTCATCATTTCATGTCTGGCAGAACAACTAGACAACTATGTCTTCCCTCAAATTGTATGAACAATCCTAATAACACTTCCTACAGTGTTAGGAAGTTTAATTCCTGGAAATTAACCACCATAGTATCTGAATTCTAATGTGGAATTGTAGCTTTGTCAAGACTGACCCTGCCCCAGAAAAGATGGCACTGCTTTTTACATGTTACTATGCTCCTCTTGCATTCCAGATGTAAGTGCACTTACTGGATACTTTCATACAAAAATATATACGGAGATTTTCACAAAATACAGGCTATTCAGACTTTTATAAAAAATGACTTTACATGCCCACTCCCCTCAAATGTAAAAGCAGAGGGCTACATTTACCATGCAAGTGTAACTTTTCTGACTTCATCAAAGTGGTTCAGTGACTAGAGTATTAGATGACCCTCAGAAGATCTACTTTCTTTTTACATAGAACTTCTGACCTCTCTTATCTCATCTACCTCACAAATATAATAGAGGTTTGTCTTCATAAAGTATCACAAGGCCTACTGTACTTTGAAATTGCTAAAAATTAACTTGACTATCATTACTCAGCATGAAAATATATGTCTCATAATTAGGACAGTCTGTCAATGTCTACAATAGGAGCACCTTTTACGAGAGGTGATTACACCTTGCATGACATTGAAAGATATAAAAACTCCATCCATAGCATAAGGACATACAGCAATGAAATAAAGTTACTACTGATTCATAATGACGTTTTAAACAAGTATTAGGTATGGTAATAGGTATATGTTAATAGCCACCTGTATCCAATCTTGTCTACTTAAACTTCAAGATTTGTTGTAAGAATGTTAAACAGCAAAGCTCCAGATGTCCTGTGACTGAATTTTTGAGGCTTCATAACAAGAGATATGATCCCACAGTGTTTAAACTTCTATATGTATTACTCTCCTCTTAAGGCACATGAGAAGTCCTGGTTATCAAGAGAGGCATGTATACAAAAAAAAAAAAAAATCTCTAAAATGGTCTTTTTAAACCATTCTAATGATTTTTTTTTTTTTTGTGCAGTAGGTAGCATTCAACGTTTTTGAGGCACCACACGTGCATTAACTAATGTATCCCGACAATATCCCTGTGAGGTAAATATCTATAATCATCACTATTTGCAGATGGTGGTGCAATTGACACAGAAGGCCATCTTCATTCATGAGGTACAGTAGAGATGCATTTAGCTACATTAGTTAAGTGTCATAAATAATTTTAAACAAGTCCTTTCTGCATATTTGCAGCAAAGGTGGAATTGGAACCTGTTTTTTTTTTTTTTCTCGTCAGTCCTCAGGTGCAATACACTGGTGTGGTACCTAATGACTTTAAGCAATTCTGGGCAGCACCTTCAGCTGCAATCAGCAGCTGCAATTTTTCTGAATCAAAGTTGTACTGAAATTAGGCCAAAGGCTTTCTGAACAGTTTTGCACAAAGACCTTTTATGTTTCTTTTTTTGGCAGCACCTGGTCTCTTCAGGAACAGATGTTTACATTTTATTGAATTGCACACATAATCTACGCTTTTTGGATAGCAGCAGACATATTAATATTGAACTGTAAAAAGCCACATATTGGTAATGAGGCCGTTTTGTGTCTTGGCTCATGGAAAAGAATGTGGAAATACCTTGTTCTGTGGCATTTTTCCTCTGACAGTACTGATACAGTGCCGCAGGCACTCTGAAAATAATAGCATGAGGTTAACTGACAATTGCATGTATATTTACACCAATAGCCTGATATTATCCTATTGTTAAAGAAAAAAATCTGCAGCTAGAATATGCAACTAAATAAATTTCTAGACATTGAAAGCAGCTGAAGCTAGAAGAGACATTATGCTTGAACTGTTCACATAGCTCACCCAGGTCACACATTCTGTATACATGCCATTTCAGAAACCTCTGAGAATCCTAGAGGAGTGGCAGGCACAAGGAAAGCTTTAAAATGCAGCAGAGCATTAGCTCAGCAGTACTTGCATAACCACTGCTCGCATGGAAGCTAACTGGGTCTTTACATAAATGCACTATCAAGCCACACAGAGCAAGAAAATTAGACAATGAAGGATTAATCTGGAAATGGACAGGTTATGAGAGATGGGATTATCTAGAGTTTCTTTAAACAGTAAGATATTTTTTCAGGAACTTGAACGAGAGAAACTTGAACGCCCTAAGCTGCAAGGTCTCCAAGGAATTGTATTCATAGGACAATTAAGAATTAGTGTCAATATGTAACACAGATGTATGTAATACAGCCCACAAAAATGCACTATTGAGACTTCCTAAATGAAACTGTCATGCCAGTTTCTTGAAAGCTCCCATCCTTACAGTCTGTACTAAGCAGAAAGAAAACTGTTACATTCAAGGCAGAGTCTGAACAAACAGACTCTCTATGCCTCTCACTGGGCCATGTGTTGCCAATCAACTCCTCTCCCTGTATCCTCTCGGCTACTTTTATGTCTCCATGCTCATACAGGTTCCCACTGAGATGTAAAATTTACCCTAGAAACACTGCTCCAGAACTTTTCATACCACATAACACTTTTCATACCACAAAGGTAAATCAGGTCCCTTCACTGTGCTTAGAAACTTTTTCTTGTTTTGTGCAAGGCTTTTTTGTTAGCAGTATTATTCTAGATGTTTATGAAGTAACAATTATGTCTCTGAAAGCCCAGTACTCACTGCTTTTTCTAGGCACACTATTTCCCTTTAACTTTGCTGTCCTGACATACAAAACGACTTGTGCATTTTACCTGCAAATTAAATAAATTTTCATTTTCCTTTAACTTAGAAGGACATAAACAAGCTTCACTAATGTAATTTTAATTCCATAAGAAATTTTATTTATTGTTTTGTCTACTGTACAACCAAAATTTAGTCTGTTAAGCATATGTTCTGTAGCGAGAGATGACTACCAGGAACTTTAGGTGGTATCACAATTTTAGTGTTGATGACTGAAGAATTTATGGGGCAATTTCTAGGAAAGTACACTATACCTAACCTTTTCACCAGTTTCCTTATTGCCTGACTTTAAATATTTTTTTACTCAATCAATAATTTCTTAGCTGACAAAAACAATTTTCTAAAAGCTGTGGTAGTATGTAGAATTTGTTATACAGCATAATTCAACTTGTCATGTTGTCCAATAGAAATATTACCAGAAGGCAATCTACCAGTTTCAGTCACTGTCATCAGAGTTTAAACAACAACACGGCATTTGAGAAACAGGAGTTTGCTATAAAATCTACCTCAGCTAGTGGTGGCAACCTTCCAGATCATGTCACCTTAGGTGGTGAACTCAGTCAATACATTTTAAATTGTTACTTTCTCACAGTAAATGCAATTGTGCAATGCAGAGAACTGAAAACAATTTTAGACCACTGAGCTGGTCTGTTGAGCATGATACAGTAGTGCTACTAGAATATCTATCAGAACAACCCCTTTAACAATTATTCCAGCCCTTCAGAACAACCCCCTTAACAATTATTCCGGTCCTTAAAGTATTAAAGCAGAGGTCTTAAAAATAAGGGCATATGTTCCCACCGAGACAAATTTGCTAGAAAAGGGAAAATTATACAGAACAAAATAAGCTCACACTCTCTCCTCAACTCTCTCCAAATCTGTGTAGCTATCCTCAGTGTCCACAGCACCCAGGAACAAAGGGCAGGAGAAGAAATTGCAAAGCATGGCTACAGCAGCCCTACTTGCCACACTTTGGGAGCTTTCTATGTTGCTGAAGGAAGTGGGCAGGGCCTGACAAAGCTCCTTTGCCACCACTGAGGAGTCTGTGCATATCCCACTGTAAGAGACAGTCTGATCTGTGTCATGGATAAGCCAGCTCACCTTCAGTTAAGATGTTGGATGTGCATTCCAAGTTGTGAATTTCTGAATCTTCTTTGGGGACCTCCTGTCGAAAAGCTAATCCAACTAAGAAGATAGATTTCTAACACCATATATCATGTGATTTTAACATTGTAAACAATGACCAGGATAAGGAAGCCTGGAAGTTAAGAAAACTGACTTTGAAAGATTTGTTTCTCCTGTCCTTACAATAGCACTTATGGGTGCTTCTCTGCTTTGCATGACAACAGCTTCTCAGTCCCAAAAGCACGACTTCTTAACATTTATATGCTCATTTTGGTCTTGTGATACCTAGCACTGACGAAAGAAGTTGTATAACGCTGCTGTGATCCTCAAAATAGCACCTTAGTAGCTAAAAGCTAGGGCACAGATTTTACTAATTCCAGCTATATTTAGGATTGCGCTATCTTGTAGTTTCTCCAGTAAGCTTGTATAAAGTTAAATGTCATGTGTTTAATTCCAGCATGCCAAAGGCCCAACTGCACTGAAAAAAACTGTCCCAATAGCAAGGTCACCTGATTTATAAATCATTGCAACTGGTGTTGAATTTTCACAGGAACTGTAAATCCAAGGCTCGAACAGGGAAATATAAAACTTTCAAACAGAGAAGATTCATCCTGTCTGTTTTCCCAGAAATTCAGTTTATTGTAATCAAATATGTAGTCCAGAATCTCCAAACAAAAATTAAGGTTTAGATACCTTTCAAGAAAACCATTTATGTAATAAATTTACATAAAAATTAATTCCTTTAGTGTGTATTCAGTGAATTGAGCCTTTCCCAAGTTGTTCTCTTTGGGAGGCGACTCTTGCCACGCTTTTCATAAAGCCTAACTCTATCTGCAGAGACTAGAAAATAACTGAACTGAATATTACAATACCCTTCATGTTCCTGACTTATGTTAGTCTAAATATATGAGACAAGAAGCAGAATAATGTTATTTTCTAAAGACTGTGCATTGCCTTACAAACTATTAAAGTCATATCACTAGCCTTTTGTAAGCAGTGCTACAACAGAAAAGTCAGGTAACTTCAAAATAAAATCTTTTTGCTTTCTTCCTGTCATGAAGATTGTTTTATCCTTTAAAGTATATTCAAGTTTGGGTTTTTCCCTTATTTCTTTATAGCAATAGAAACCAAAAAATGTTTGGGTATTTTTTTTCCTCCCCACTTTCCTTTTCTAGACAAGCAGTAATATTTTAAATTTTCAGAATCTTATAATTCTATGAAATCACACTAGTCAGTGAATAGTGGTATCCAGTTTAAATCTGCACTTCCAAGTGACACAAATACGCTACTGAAAAATTTCACGCAGTTCTACACGTATCTTCTGGTTTGGCAGCCATGGCAGGGATTCAGGCAGGGTCTGCTGTGGCAGGTGGGGTGGCAGCTCTGGTGCTGGCTTCCCTGGCTGGCACTGCTGAATCCTGTGCAGAGGAGCATCACGCCTGCTCTCCTAAAGTGCTGCAGCCTATGGAAAAGACAACCAGAAGAGAGAGAAAGGTTGCTGTCAAACTCAGAATAGAAGTATGCTCTGTTGAGATGGCTGTGCCTCCTGTGCTGGTTGGAAATCTGGAGGGGACATGAGCTCATGCCCTGGGTACTCCTTGGAGACAGGCAAAGCCCAACCCCTCCCACACGATCAACTGCCCCAAATCACCTCCTCCAGATTTCACCAACAATACACACCTGTGTTGTTTCATTTCTTAGATATGGGATTACCATAATCTGATATTTTCCAAGAAGTAAATAGGGTTGATGCATTATGGTTATATGTAACACCTATCAGACCTTACCTGTTTATTAAGGAAGTCTATCAGCACCAACCTGTGGCAGTTCTCCAGCTGTCTAGGCCTCCCAGATTACACACAGTTTTAATTAATCCTCTAGATCTGACTTGACTTTTCCCCCCTATTATCAATAAAATATTTCTTTATTTTGCCTTTTCATACTTCTGAGCTGGATGCAATTGTTTCTTGCTATACATTGGCAGTCACACTTGTCTTTCTCTCTTATCTCCTTCTTAATTATGGGAAGAAATAATCAACAATACATAAAAAAAATTAATCCTTGTTATACCATCTATTGCAGATAAATGTGCCACGCAGGTTTTGATTAGTAAAGTTCTTAAGACATATCTTACATTTATAACATCAGTTTCTTTTAGAGGAAGAACTACAGAGAGTTATGTGCAATCAGAGGCACAATATTATTAAACATTTTTCACAGAAGGAGCCTTGTGCATAGATATATACCTTAGCACCATCCCTACTTGCAAAGCACTCTATCCTAACTCCTTCTTTCTCTTCAGCCACAGTTTCTCCTCAGAAATTTCCTCAAGAACTTGAAGGCTCCACTTCTTTCTCAAACTGGCATAGTTGGATCACTTATATTTTTTCCTATATTCTTGGCTTCCTTCATAAGCACATAAAATCCAGTAGTAATCATAGTTTCTCAGTATTGGTCAAGTGCAACACATCAGCAAAGGCAAGTGCAAATTTTTGCTTTTTAACACATGAATAAAATTTTTATTAAATAGAAAATATTTTGAAGAAAATAAAGACACACCAATATTCAAGATATTAAAACATTATAAATACTTCCCAATTTATTTTAAAGTTTATTTTAAATTTATAAGAAGAGATAATTTCTTCTACCAGACTCATTGAATGTAGCTGTAGAAAGCAAATGAACCTTCAGCTGCAGATGCCATCCTTCTAATTCTTTTCTGCCTTAGAGCTTTTTTTTTTTTGGAACCATGTTTATTAAATATTTTACTTTTCACTATAATCTTTACTCTCTCTGTAATATCAAGACTACACCAATATTACTGATTTTAGCTTAGGTGATTGAATTTTCTGTGGTGGAAATGTAATACTTGAAAACTACATTCCAGATTTTTCAGATACTGCATGCGCATCATTATTAATTTTTCAGTGTTTGGAAAGTTGCTGTCTATTACACGTGAATAATATACCTAATTACTGAGTATTCTAGAAGAATTCTTAATTGGAAAAGATATATTAGACTCCATTCTTCCAGCAATACTGGGGAAGGCAGTCAGAATATCAACCTTAATTTTTTTGAGAGTATCCACTTCTGATTCTTTCAGCATTGTAGCTTACTGTCTCCTGCTTTGCTGGGATAATGTTATATACTGTTTCCTCACTTGGGAAAACTGTTACATACTGAAAAAAGCAGCATTTATTTACCTGTCCCCCTAGGCGCCAGCAATTTCCATAGCAGCGCTTACAGCACAGCATCATACCTGCTGGGATGAGGTGGAATGTTGTCATAATGCTGAAAGAGAGCTGGCAACTAGTAGCAGCCTTGTAGACCAAAAAATATATTTTAAAGTTAAACAGAGAGTTAAACAGAGAGTTAAACAGTTTTGCCAACTGGTACATTTTGCAAGAAAACTTTAATTTATGATACTCTCGTAAAAAATCTATGGGCTGGTTTTATTAGTTATTTGTCAGCTAGAAAAGACTTGAGAGATCTTGTGAACAACTTTTCTCTTATTAAATTTGTTTTCCTGTAAAAAAATAGATAGCCTCCAGCTGCAACATTTGGTTCTCACCTCTTGAATAAACCATGAACAGCACTTTAATCAAGGCTTTTGGTCTGGTCCACTGTAAAGGAAGGGGAACTGCAAATTTTCTCGTTCTCCAGTTCAGTTTCTGAATCTGATCCTCAGTAAAGTATAGTAACATGTGAATTGAACTAATTGTTATTTTTTGTGGTTAGAAAATTATGTGTGAAAGTTACTGGTATTAAGCCACTGTGCAGAAGAGGAGATTGGACTGGACTGAAGTGAAAAGAAAAAAAAATAAAAATTGAGAATTTATTTTAGCATCAAAATTGAAATTAAATTTTGAGTTTAAAAAAAAAAATCCTGTTCAACTTGAAAGGTAGCAGTCAAAAGGAGAAAACAATGCAAGCCACCGGCCAGGAAGGAGCTGGCAGTCACTTACCTGCTCCTGCCCACAGGGCTTGCTCCACCATCCTGTCGCCTTAAAGCTGGCTGCTGACAAACACATAAGAAAAGTGGGTGATTGGAAGAACAAAAGCTGTAGACCCAGGTGCTCCCACAGCTAAGGAAAGTGGGGACTGTGGACAAGAGTGATAGGATTCTGTTTTCCTGCCCTATGAATGTGTCCAAGGAGATGGTTTTCTTATCCAAGCCCATTTTGTACATTCAGGCTAAATCTGATGTGGCACTGTTTTTTACTAAGTAAATCATCAATTAAAATGTTTTCAACCTTCCTGGGAATAGGGTAGCCTACACTTTGTCTGCTTGGCAAATACCATGACTGTTATCACTAATCCAAATATACTCGAAAAACTCTTTCCAGGTTTAACTGCTCAGTGCCAGAAATGTCTGTTTCTTGTGGCTGAAGAGATATTCCAACTGATCAGTGGCATAGTAGATAAAATTAAGGAAAGGGTATATTTATACAGTAGCTTAATGACATCTTCATCAGTCCTTGGAAAGCCTTATAGGGTCAGACTAGGCTGGATACATTGCCTTTTCCCCTCTTTGACACTGTTTACATACCCTTTCTTTAATTAGCTGAGTTATGCCTGAGTATTTCCCTCATGGGGCAGGTGTGCTGGCTTGGTGCCATTCCTATGAAAGAGCATTCAAAATGTTTCTGTATAAACTAACATTTGGGCAGGTTTCCACTGACCACATGCTTGAGGAGATGCTTTTAAACAAGGACCAATAAAGGTTTCCTTTTCATGTTTCTCTATCATGTAATGGAACAGCACTTCTTAAGTAACTAAATACCTTTTATTATGTTTAGCAAGGAATAGTTTGTATCGCTTCATAAAAAATGGAGAAAGCAGCTGATTTAATATTATAGTCTTAGAGAATTATCTCAGCAATTTTTCAGCTTGTTCCTTTGCTTTAAAAATGTTGCATTGTGTGTTAAAGATGCTGTTGTTCCAAAAGATACACAAGAATCAAACACAAAATTATTGCTGTACAGTCTTCTGAAAAGACATTTAAATGAAGAAGATAATTATCACTGCCAGTGTTAACTGCAATATTTGGAGACTCACAAGAGAAACTCAAAAAGTATAACTTCAGTTTTACATTTTGCATGCTTTTCTTAATTTATAAACAGAACTTTTGCACATTTACAGATTAGCATTCAGATTTATGTACTTAAAAACCCTTGTACAAAACCTGCAAAATTACAATCTATATTGACATAAATGCTCAATTCTTTTGTCAGCTACATACTCATACTTTTACACATGGGTTCAAGGGAGTGGTTATTCATTTACTCCATGACATCTTGAACAGACTTTTCTTCTTTTTTACAATAAATCTAAACAATATTAAGCCCTGAAGATTTGATCTCATCTTCAGTCCTCATTTTTGGTCCATTCTGCTCCATCTCTACTAAATGTGTTTCTTCTCAAACTTTTCTGTTACTGCCCTAGGCTTGGAATAATTTCATGACTATGAGGAAGGAGTTTTAGAACAAGTGATCCTTGAGACAATCCCCATTTTTTTCTATTAAATGCCAGACTGATGTCTTGATTAATTAAAATTAACTCTTTCTCAGAGAAGACATTGCTACTTATCATAGTCATTCCCATTGACAGAGGAAGGACAGTTGAGTACTATGATTAATATTAAGACAAATCTGTATTAATGAGGAAGCTTTAAAACCTGATTGCAAGGTAGAGCAAACAGCATATTTGTCTCATATATGCTGGAAACTCTATGACATTATGAACAAATGTCTTGAAGAAAACCCCACCAAAATATGTTGAAAGACACCCAATAATTCTGAAGGGCATTACATCAACCCCAAATACATGCATATATGGTCTGCTGGAAGGAAAATAAAAGCAAAAGGAAGATATAATTGTTTTGGATAATACTATGGCCAGTTAAACTCTATATTTGGTAAAACAGTTTAATAGACTGAAATTGCAACATGGTTTGTATACCATGGAATCCAAAAAATGAAATTAACATACAAATTCTTCTTCTATGTATTTGCTATATTGAGTGTGGTTTTTTAAACTTTGAAGAAGTGATTTTTTTCTTTCCTTTTCGTAGTTGAATAATCACAGATTGTTCTTGAGATACAATATCATCCATAATATGAGATCTCATTTCAGTAAAGTGTTTCTTCTGTTTGGTCCTCCCAGTGACATAAGGTTTGTTAACTAAGAAACTTATCTGGTCTTATACATGAATTTCCTATGGTAGCTGGAACAATTCCTTCATCAAACTACAGCTATTTCTGACCTGCTTTATTCTCTCACTGCTTTGGTTTAATTTTTTCTCACTCGAATTGCATCTAATACCATTGACCACAGCTGATGTTTTAGGGGCAACAGAATTCAAGTATACCAAACTATGAAGCAAATATTTTTCTCAACTTCAACCATTTTTGTATCTGTCTTTGCCACTCTGGCTTGTTCGTCTCAGCTAATGAATGAGTGTCATTGCTCAGAGTGTGAAAAGTAAATGTAGGAGAAGATTTTTCTTTTCAGTCCTCCATGTGGTAGAAGAAGTCTTGTTCCTAATAACTTATTTCACATCACTTCATGCGTAAAGAATGTAAGCTAAGCCGACAGTACCTGGAAGGCTGCTTATCTAATTTTTCTTATCTAAAGCAACCAGAACAAATGTTTGCAGTTGCACATACAAGACATCAGGTAAGCTTTTGATTTAGAGTTTTTTTCATAAAGTATGTACTTTCTGCATGATATTCCTTGTTTCAATTTTTTTTAAAGACAATTGCTCTTTCATTCTTTCTAACAGCAATACTGTGGGTTTTAAACATGAAAGTGGATAACAATTAGAAGCTTGAATAAGTTGCTGTGTGGGAAGAGGTGTAGCATTAAACTTATACCCTAGGGAAACAAAAATAAAGTTGTGTTAAAATGCTTATGTGTTCTCTGGAGTTTTTTTTGTTGACTTGAGGAGCTGAATGGTTTAAATATAAGAACTTGTCACCAGCTGCCCGGGGAAGTAGAACTGGGTAGAATCTTCAAGCAAATCTTCCCACCTTCCCAACCTTTTACACACTTTGTTTATGGTGTCTTGGCTGTGGCATCCCCCCGCTCTCTAGAAGCTCCTGAGAAGAAAGTTTGTAGGTATCTCCTTTAATACTTTAAACCAAAATAAAAATAAGAGGTCTTTATACTTAATTTATCCCTTTTTACCCTCTACATGTAATCAGTCAAATCCATAATCTGTGAAAGGTTTTTATATGAGCAGAAGCTTAACTCATACACCAGAAAAACCTTTCTCTAAGGAAAGCCTTTAACATATCTAACTCAATATTTAAAATATTTAGCAACAGAGGCCTATAAAAATCTATAAAATAAAAACACATCTAATTCACTTTACTCACTAAAATTTTGGAAAAAAAGCTACAAGATATAAGTTCAAAAGTTTTTAACAATCCTTACAGGGAATTTCTTTTAAATCTATAACTTGTTTGATATATTCCAGAAGCTGCTTCAGTTTAATTACACCAACAGAAAGATACTTAAGTTCCAGGAAGATATCAATTTGCGTTGTCTATAAGATGCTATAATTTTTTAAGATGCCATGCTCGACATGTCAATAGGACCCGGTGTCTGGTAATTTGAAGTTCATTATGTATAATTTAGTACTGAGTGTCACCCCATATCCTCAACAGGTTAATGCATTATAGGTGAATTCAGTCATATGGCTATGAAGATGAATAGAAACCCATTCCTTCATAGTGCCATATGCATATAATGAATAGCCTAATAAATTAAAACTAGAAAAAAAATATACTTCACCCCATGTATTTTCCTGTATTTCCATGTATTACCCCATGTAATTATGTAATTGTCTTCACACATCTGGAAAACAGAAAACTTTTTTCCATTGTCACAAGTGAGTTACTGCCAATAAGATAAAAAGTGATTCTAATATTAGCAGATAGATCTTTGCTCTCTAATCTAACTTTTCAAAAGCTACTACAGTAATGCTACTCAGAGTATGTCATGGATCCTTCACAGTCAAGTACTGGAGGAAGAGTAGCCATGCAAGGGTATGGAGCTACTATTCTTTTAAATTCCGTTTCTGGTACATCTTAGTAGGTGACATTGTGTTAGAATGAAAGGTCTAGAAGTTAAAAGTGTACATCAAAGAAATAATACAAAATGATTGCACGTGATTAGTACTCTTTCCAGAATTAACAATCATTGTAGGAGAGTTGTTATTTCAAATGATGAAAACTATCAGGTGAGGAACCAAACAGGGTACTGCATTATTCTAAATTACCAAGTCAGTGTGGGGGGAGAGAGGACAAGTTGTTCCACACTGACTCAGACCACCAGAATTCACATTTTACCTACTTCCTGTAATGTGAAAATTATGAGAAAATACAAATGCAAAGCTGGGGGCATACCACCCATGGAGTGTGGGTGCCTGAAAGTAATACATGCAGCCGGAAGGAAGTAACTTGGTGAAACAGGCAATAAAGGAAAGCAACAGCTCTGAGAAGCTCTCAGGTTGTTAGGAAATGGGGAAAGAGGTAACCCTTGCTAACCGGCAGCCATACTGTCTTCCTCTTGCATAGACAGCAGGATGAAAGACAGTCACAATGCTGAGAGATTTTTCAGGACTCACTGAAATCCCAAATCTGACTACCCAACAGACTGAAACCTTTTTTACTGTTACTGCATCTCCTTGCCACCTTTTACTATCTACATGTACTGAATCATTCTCAGCATCTTCAACATATAGCCATTTCCCTCTTCTCCCATGTCCTTTTCCCATCATACAGTCTCCATCACCAGGTAAGATATATCCTCTCAGCTTTTTTCTAATCTAATTTGTTCAAAGTGACAAAGAGGAATTTTGAAAAATTACTTGAAAGCAAATGTGCAATTTTTTTGCCAAACATAAATGGAAATTTTGAGCACTTTTATGCCATGTGCATATTGACAACCTGTCTTTGCAAAGACCAATCAAAAAATCTCTGTCTCAGTTGATATGGTCAATAGCTCAGCATAAATGGGAACCTGGAGTAATATCTGAGGGATGCTAGATGCTGAATGCCTCTATGAAATACTGTTTCTTTTCTCCTTGAGACTGCACTTTTCGTATCCATTTTACCAGCCTTACATGAAGGCAAAAATTCTCATGCTCTGTCTGTTCCAGTGGTCCTTCTTTGCTCACCACATGGGAAAGAATTAGCATTTGAGAGGCTACAGTGGTAGAACATACAAATTTGAAGGTAAAACAAGGCAGAGCCCTTTGGGCAGCTTCCCTGAACCGATATTGAGGCAGAAGAACCAAGAACAGTCTGAAATGAGGAAAAACCATTATGAAGTCTCTAGCTTATTATCTGTAACTTTCTCATCTGCTGCCAAGTGGTGAGTAACAATGAAGTGACTGGGTCAGAAACGTTAGCTTGCCATGCTGATTTGAAAGCATAAGTTTCTCTGAGGTCTCCAGCCTAGTGTGTCTAAAAGTGGTAGACTTTGTCATGTGCCCTTGAAGTCACCAGCTCATCAGTATATTGAATAGTGCAGTGATGTCAAAGCACAGGCCTCTCTGGAGAACTGACTCAGGCCTTCTGTCTTGCTGGACTGGTGTCAAAACTTCTGTAGGATCAAGCTGGATGAAAGCCAAGGAATAGGCTCTTGTAGAATTACTGGCACATCCCCTTGAATTTTCTGGGTCTATGTCAAGATAATGACAAGGCCATTCTGTTTCCCTTAGCTTCTGTGGAGAAGAGTACATAGTTGGGTATCCATTTTATTACGCAGAAATTGAAACACCAAAAGGAAAAGATTTTCACTCTTTTTCTCCTCTCCAGAGGATCTTGCACACACCAGAAATGGTACAAGTGCATGATTTTCAGTATTGACCTGGGTGACTCTCCTTTTATCCGGGACTGATCTGTTACTTCTGTTAAGATAGAACTAGAAGATCCCCACATCACCAGTATTTAAGAACTTCTCTAATTCCTCCTTTTAGCTGATAGTTTTCTTATTTTCAGTGCTTGAAATGAAATAGTAAGAAATAACTATGGTTGCATTTTTGAATAAGGTTTTTTAAAATGTGAATTCCTTTCCATGTTCTGTGAAACTTGTAGTTTGCAATTAAGAAATCACAACATTCTTATCATGTCAGAACATCATTATTTGGAAAGAGAAGGCTCATATAAGGGACTATAAGCTTTTGAAGTATCTAGAATATATTGAGTTCTTATGAGCTTTCAAGAAGAATATATTTTAGGCTATGAAAGACTCAGATTACAGAGAACAAAAAATTGCATATATTACAAAAAATCATTTGAAGTGATGCAACAACACTTGTTTCCTGACTTCTGTGATTCCAACATAAACTTGTATTGAAAATAAAAGAATAATAGTCCCTTGGATGACAGTACTTAAAGAAACTGACAACAACACAAAGTGGTTCTTGAGTCAAAAGACTAGCCACTGTTGGAACTAGGGCTAATATTTAGGAAGTTACCAAAAGTGACCTGAGATTCTGTATGCTACTGCTTGAAATGACAGCAGTGAGTGACAGAAAACTCACTGAAAGTTAGTATATTTATGCACTTATCAATATTACAGTGTTTTTAACCATTAAAACACCTATGATGGACTTGTAGGCTTCATACTTTTAAAGATTCAGTCCTAAGTCACTTCTGAAATTAGAACTTAGGTTCTTAAGTGATTTGAATGTTTTTGAAATTCTTTTCCTTTGATATTCCCTATAGGTTATGCAGACTGTTGACAAAATGCCATATATTTTTTGGTAGTCTTTGGTATCATTGCCCCATTTCAGTTGAAAGGAATTAAAAATCGTAATATGGATGAATTTACTATGGCTTAGTTTTTAACTAAATAAGGTGCTTGATTTATATTGTTTGAAATCACATCTGAAAGGATAACAGCTTAACTATATTTAGAAAAATATAGTGCTGTGCTAACAAAGATAGCCTCTAGAGCTGATACTTCATCAGCCTGACATATCACTATTAATTTGAATGTGAAACATTCAGGAAATAAATAATCCATTAATTTATATATTTTTTAATGTGCTTATGTTTTATCCATCAATTGTTTTAAGCATGCATTTCCAAGCAGGGTATTTAATAGTTCTTCCTGTGTTTACTGGAGCCAACTCAAGCAAGTTTAGCTTTTTTGAGAATAATATAGGAAAGAATCAATTTCATTTTTGATTCTGTAGGTCTGTAGACAACCTTATTATATTTAAAATGCTACTTCTATGAGTTGTAAACCATATTTTCTAATAATTGCTATAGTAGAAGTGTAATTTAGTGTATTTTTACAGGCTTAGTACTTTTTGTTCTATTGTAAACCATATTTCCTGATAATTACTATAGATAGACAAATAATTTAGTATATTTTTATAGGGTAGTACATTTTTATAGTATGGTAAACCATATTTCCTTATAATTACCAGAGAGAAAAATAATTTATATTTTTATAGGTTAGTACATTTTTATTACTGTACATTTTCTGCAGATTAAGTACTATATACTTTTTCTTTTTAAAGCAGTTGCATTTCCTCTGTAACCATTTTTTTATTATTTATATAATTTACAGATGATGACTTCTTAAACTTGTTTTCCCTATTTTGCATTTTGAAGTTTCTATATAAATGTATGTGCTGCTAATTTTGAAGGAAGAACAAAGCATCTGTGAGACACTGTAGAAGTTAATGACATTGTTAAAATGATGACAGATTGCTTTAATGGTAGATATGCACTTAATTGGAGGAAGTATAACAAAATGTGCTATTTCATACTACTAAAAAGAGTCAGTCAGGAGCCATCACCCATTTACTGTCTTGTCTTTCTCCAACTCACAATGCATGTACAGTATGATAACTGATAGACATTGCTAGGCATGTATTCATGTACTGTACATTCATTCCGACAACCCATTAAATAGTGTTTGTTAACCTTTAATTCAGATGTCTGCTATAAGATAATATAATGTAAAACACAAGTCAATGGAGGGTCGTAAAGCTGTTTCTGCTACAGTTTTTATTAGCCTGTTATTCAGTGTAGAATGCAGCTACACCCTGAAGCAAGTCTTACATAAAAGTACAATGTCAATATATTATGATGCAAACTCAACCTATAAAATCAATGACAAGTATTATGTCTGTTGCTATCAGCTACTAAAATATAGATACTGTTTTTAATGGATGCAGTGGTGCTGGACTCAACATCGTTGTGCCATTAAGCTTAACCCCTTAGGCATGAAGCACAGTTACAGGGCTCCTGGACAAGGAGTGCTCATTGTAGGATGCTGCATCAATCAAGACAGACTGACCACAGAATATGTTAGTGTAAATCAGTTTTCAAAGCATACTGAAGCAAAATAGAACTCCAGTGTACACCATGGTGTGATTCTCCACAATACTCCACTTAATCTGTAGAAAAAGGGGACAATCTATCCCATTATCCAGGTGTTTGTATCTTGATTAACGATTTGGGTAACTGAATTGAAACTGTGTTTGTGAAATTTGAAAATGGCATTGAGCCAAGGTGGATTTGAGTATTCTGAGGAATATGGCTAGAATCCAAAGACACCTTGATAAATTGCAAGAAGGATCTGAAAGCAGTAAGATAAAATTCAGTACAACCAACAGCAAAATACTAAGGGGAAATTTTCCCCCTACCCCCACCTAACTGCATAAAAAGAGTTCTGAGAAAACTAGAAGTAATAATGAAACTGGATCCAAACTGAAAAAACAAATAATGGTATTTCAGGAAAAAAAATCAAAAAAAACCACAAAACAACAATAACAACAACAAACCAAAACAAAACCCGAAAAACCAACCCCAAATTTCATCCTGTCATGTACTAACAAGATTGTTGCATTTAAGACCAGAAGTAATTATTCTCTGCAAAGCACCAAAAAATTTGCAACTGGAATTACGTGTCTGATTTTTAGTAGCACAGGGTTGGGCCTATGGAATAAAATTTAAAATGGGTAGAAATATTACAGAGCAGCAAGCAGAATTAGGGGATGCCATGTGGCATACAAGACCTGCAAGTACAACTTGTAAAGACAGAAAATTGTTCTCTAATGGCAGAATTTTAGGGTAAATATGTAAGGAAAACTGTTTTGGCATAAAGGATAATTTAATTAGGATAGGTCAGCTACAGATTGTGGAAAATGACGAACATTTGTATACATATTCTTGCTCACAGTAGAGGAGAGGCCTAGATATTGCTGAAGATCTGTGTCAATACAGCATTTCTATGCTTCTGTGAAAACCTCCCTGTATTGTTTCTATCTGTTAGAACCGTTGAACAAAAGCACTTGCAGAGCAAAAAGAATCAGAGCTCTGTAAAATTAATTTTGCCAATTGATTTTCCATCAAATGACTAAGTTTTATATCTAAAACAATGAAATAACTATTGTCAATGCAGAAGGATTTGATTCAGAATTGGAAAATACCTGAAGAATATAGTGCTAATGCATGCTACACCTTTTTGTTTTGTCATTTATTGTATATGCAGTATTTTTGTTGGTGGAAGAAAGTGTGTAATTTCTCACAATGGTGTTACTATTGGCAGTGCATTCACAGATATCACAGCTGCTGACTGCTCTCTGTTTCAATTTCATTTTCATATTTCATTGAAGGCAGGGTTGTTTGCTATACGCCTTGTTTTGAATTGTGCAGAAAGTCCATATCATTATCATGATATGAAATAGTTCTGCAATAATTGATGGAGGAAGCAATTCATTATGAATATGATGTAATGGAATAGGCACCATGATTTAATCATTGGAAGAGGAGCTCTGTGGATCTCACACAAAGGTATCAAAGTCATTCCCATGATAAATAGCATGTGATAAGCTGTTTAGAAAATGCTAATGCAAACCACAGAAAAATGTGCAGGAAGGAGACATACCAATTCCTTGTATGGAAAGCAATTGACTCCTAAGAACCAAAGAGGTAGTCTAACGAGGAAGGGAAACAGCACTGTCAATGGATCCATCAATATTTTGAAAATGATCCTGCTTGATAGGCACATTTGTTAGGATTAAAACGTATTTGCTTGACTATTGTTCACAAAGCCTTTCGCACACTGTTCACTGGGGACCTGGGTCTAAGGAAATGTTTTTATAGTGATTTAGAAACACAGTGTGACCTTTTCTGCTTTCTTTTGGTATTTCCTTACATGAAAAACTTTTCTCAAGATTTTATTTAAGTTGTAAACCGATTTTAGTCAAGGTAGGAATTATACCTCAATTTCAGCTGCAATGTCTTCTCCTACCATTATCTAAGATGCTCTGGGTTTCCTTGTGAGATACAGGAAACATCCCTAGTGCAAATCAAAATTCTGTACATGCAATGTACAATGTGGAAGATTACTGAAAAATTGATACAGGAATGGTACTTTTTGCTTAGTAATAGATTTATCACAGTTCACTGATAGTGTCACTAGTCATCAAAACCCAGCACTGTTATTATAATTCCTCCAGGTCTTTGCATGCCATCAAGAAAGAGATCAAAAACTGTGACTGGATGAAGACAAACTATCCTGATATAAGAGGTTTCAATGAGAAAATCATCAGAGGTTTGGTGGAACAATTATTACTATTATCAGTGAGACTAGAGAGCGCTAAAAGCTTTTGTTCTTGATGTACTGCCATGTTTCATTGCAGATAATGTGGTCATCTCATCCAAAGAAGAGTCATGTCCTTTACAAGCAGAAAATATGTCCCCAAAGTTCTCTTCAGATTTCATTTACAGTACCTGCTTATCAATGTAAGTCCAGCTCTCAGATGAACTGTGTGGAGAGCACAGTACCCATTCCAAATTATGAAAATTTAAATTGCTTCATTCACTTTTCCTGAGGTAGTCCACATATACCAATAGTTGATGAAGTTTTCAGTTCTAAAATACATTTTGCCCTGCTGCCACAAACAAACTGAGAGAAAGTCTATCTGTGACATAGTGCGTCAGGAAATTATGACAATTCTAATATCTTGATTGCCACCCCGAAGATGCCTAGCAGTGAGTAGTTAACACACACAGAATCTCATAAACTCTTTGTTGAGAAATAGAAAGAAACATAATTTTACTGAGATATGTGCTGTTCACTGGATTTTTTTCAGCTAGTGTCTAGATGAGTACTGTTGCTTCATTATACATATATTATACATATCCAGTACCTTGTTAAACACACAATTTGTACTTTATGAAGAAAAAAATAGTCTGAGTAGATTCTTTTCTCCTGAATCTGATAGTATAAATAAAATAACTCATTTTGAAATACTGACCCAGTGACATCATCCCTGGACCTATGTTCTCATTTGGAGTTCCTGTAGAGGAAATAACTGGATATCAGGAGCTATAAGGCACTATTATTTGTGTATTAGGCTTGTCATCCAGGTTTGTAAAATGGAGAGAGAGAGTGAGAGAGAGAGAGAGAGAGGGAGAGATAGAGAGAGATAGTACTCCAGAGAATTCGTAGAGCTCCACCTAGCAAGGTGCAGACAGATGATGTCAGAGGATATGGTTGCCCAATGTTTTCCTACAAAGCAGCCAGGTATCCTTTACTCCAGATAATCAAATACATTCTTTGTTGGGAAACTACAAGGTTAGAGCTCACAACTCCAAAAGTTGAAAAGGGAAAGAGAGATTGTTTGGGTGGCAAATATTGAAGATTTTTCTTATTGTGTCACTGAAGTGTTGAGGTCTAGGAGGCAACTTGGCTGCTTCCTGTATGAAAAATTGCTACATTTACAATTCAGATAAACATGTAAACTCTGAATAAACACATATATTTGGGAGACTCAGCTAAACAAAACAAGAACCCATAACATCCTTTGAAGCAGGCCCATCACTGATAATTACGAATGTGAGATTAGCTACCGTCATTTATTCTTGTAAATAGTGTCATCTCTTCCAATTAAGATCTACTACTTGTATCTCCTCAATTGCTTTATTAGCATTGTTGTCAAGTTCTGCAGAAGCCTTAATTAAATAGTCATCATGATTATGGCTAGTTTTCCAAATGATTGAAGTAAATAATTTATATGGGTTATAAGAAAAGCTTTTACTTACTGAAACACTGTATTTCTAAAACTTTCCAAATGCCTAATTACATAATATTTGAAATCCATCCTTTAAACAAGTTATGCATTACAAAATAAAAGCTAAAACTTAACTAACTGAAATTTTGCTGCTTCAAGCAGTTACATTTCTTCTAATGACATCTAAAATAAAATTAAAAACTAAATGCAAAAAATTTCATAACTTAGGCATTGAGAATGCATTTAAACATTTAATACAAACTATGATTACTAATTAATTGTATTAATGAATACTGGATCATACCAAAATGAAAAAAAAAATTGAGATCCAAGATACTGAGACTTAATATGCTGCAATAATACATTTCTATCAATGAGGTATCTTTTATGATGATGAGGTATCTTTTACTATATAAATGGTAAAATATATTTTTTGAAATAGTATTTGCAGAAATAGCTGTAAAACTCTTTCCTAACCTTTACTTGTGGGTTAAATGTAACTTTTTCCATCTTAGTTTCTCTGCAACTTCTAAATGGTTCACAGATTTTTTTTTGATTGAGATTAAAAAGTAATATTATAAAAAGTTCTCAATATTACCTAGCTCTCTTAAACTGAGACTATAAACTTTAATAATTGACATTATTACTAACAAATATTTTAATGAAATTTTACATTTTTGTCTTAGTAGAGACATGTCATTCCCATTCCCCTAATTAGTGTTATATGGGCTCTTTGAGAGAAGAATGGGCCCTTTAGCTGTAAATTCTGTCTTTTGAAACAAGAAAGTCATAACCTTTTTGTGTTTCTGGTTGAAGTAACTGCAACGTAATTTCATGTAACAGTTGTGGCAGATCAGAATCAAAACATGGAATGAGACACACTGAAATTATGAATGTATTATTGATTTTTAAAACTCTAGCTCAAAATAGAAATAAAATATACATTTTTAATGGTATTATGCTGGAGCAGGTTTTTGCTGTCTCCATGTTCCCCTTATCCTATTAAGCTATTGTCTGCTTTTGGAATACACTGGTGTATCCTGCCGAAGGACACTTGCTTTGCTGGTGGACACACATTTGTTATGTTTAAATGTATCATTGCTCTCTGTTGAATGTAAATGGAGGCCAACATTTTACACCTCTTTACATTTAGTGCATCTGTTTATATAACACAATAATTTAAATGTTGTGGCCCTTGAAAATTTTATGAAAACATTCCAATTCCCACTTTTCAATTCTCATTAAAGGCTTGACCTATGAAATTTAAAAAGACCTCCAAGATTTTATTTCTTGTATTTCTGAATTTAGAGGTGTTTAATTTTGCAGGAACTGCAAATTCCCTTGGAAGGCAGGGATCTGTGTGTGTATCCGCACAAATACCTAAAAGTTACTTCACAGAAATTTCTGGTATATTGCATAACAAAGGAAGTGAAAAAGACATTCCAAAATTACAAAAAAACCATTTTATTTTATGCATCTCAACAACCTAATCAGTTTTATCAAACCAAAAGCAGGGATGAAAACCTGCAAACCTTCATTGCAGTTTCCAACTGAGAAAAATTTTAGCTCTGGCTGATCAATGAGACTGTCATTCAGCAAGTTTTGTATAAAACTTTCTTTTTTTTCAGCCTTGCCCATTTAGTGACCCTGCATCCACTTCTGTTGTGTGGCTATATAATAGGATATATGTATCAAAAAATTGTTGAAGGCACTTAGTGCCTAGTGAATATATTCACAGAATCTGACTTTGTTTCATAATAATTGTTTTTGGTCATATTTTACAATTTGGCATAGTAAAATAGGGTTGTCCAGGTTACAGAGAAGGCACTGGGGAGGAAGCTGCATTGCGGTGGTTCAGCGTCCACCTCGCTTGGCTAGCCCCGGGACGCTGCCGCAAACCAGTGGTCTGTGCCTGCGTCGAGGGCAGGTGCGTAGCGATGGAGAAGAGCGAAAGAAAGGAGGGACTCTCTTGGGGGTGAAACAGAACAGGAGTTTATTGGGCAGGGAGCCCTCACCTCACTGCCAGTGCCCCAGGAGAGACAACCAGCAGAGAGGGACAGCACCTTTTAAAGGGAGGTGGGTTCCAGGGATGGGTTACAGAAGGCACGAATAGGAACAAACTGGGGAGGGGCTGATCACATAACTGACATACACAGTAACAAACCAAAGGGGAGTGGGAGGGGGATGACTGGATCCTGCCCAATCACTCGACGCCTCTCCCCGAACTTTCCGGACTCAGGGAGAGGCCCCGGGATGATGGACAGGACCAGGGGGATACATAATACAAGATTGACAACTAAAAGGGGGAACCAATCACAGGGCAGTTGCTGGGGAAAGGTATGGGGGAGGGTTACACACAACATGGGGTATAGAAGAACAAAATGGAGTCCAAGGGAACAAAATGGAGTACATAAAACTGAAGTATACATGAAACATGTTTGAAACTCAAAAACACACCACCACACTGCATTCTCATCATGAAAGATAAGAGAAAACTATGTTCAAAGCTGTGGAAGAGGGAGATTAAGATCACAATCTAGGAGAAATTATTGTATCTTGGAAGCAATACAGTGACATGTGCATGTTATATTAGATATTACAGGAATTTTTCTGGTAAACAGGTTAAAAAACAAGAGAGTAAAATATTTAGTATAATTCAGTGTGTTCTGCAAGATGAGTCCTTCATTTTCTCTCTACCAAGCACATGTAGGAAGTTCGCAGAGAAATAGCACAAAAAAATATTGGAAGAGACTCTTTCTTGTATTTCTTTCATAGGGATTGTACTATTTTAGCTAGAACTGTAAATATTTTCAAGACTGGATATATAGAAAGTACTGTATGTTGGGGAAATTTGATCCCTTTCACTATCAGAATTCTCTGAAAAAAAGATCCTGAAATTAAATTCTGTAGCCGCTACTGAAAGAACTTTAGGCAAGGAAGCAACTGAGTGCATTTTTCTGGAAGTATTAGAATTCATGTGGTGACCCTAAAACGGGTGATGTCAAAGAAAAAACTCATCAAAGCTAGAGAATCAGAAAAGCATCTGCACTACTTCCCCACACACCTAATTTCCTAGTCAAAAGGCTAAAATATGCAAGTACATTAAACATTGCCTAGTGCGACTGATCATATTTCTGAGAAGTGTTTATATGTGATTACGAAAAATGAAGATTCAGCATTGCCCTGCTGCTCTTTGTGCCAGATACAGCCAGCCAAAAGGGTCATAGTGTAGGTATAATATCTTCCATGTGTCTCAATGACTCTTTACTGCTACATGCCTTCTGGAACTGTGGCAAGGAATAGAAAGTAGATAATATGGCAGTTTCCATATCTTCTCTAATGCATTCCAGGGAGCTGACTCTCTAAAGGAGTCTAAGAATAAGAAAGACACAACATGATTCCTGTATGATGCCTTCTTAATTAATTCTAGAAGACAGGAGCTGGAGATAGTTCAAGCAGAGCTAGAAAAACATTTTTGATCATATATTGCATTAAACAAATTTTAAAAAAAATTATGTTGATAAAAATTCTTGTTAAAATGATGCTTAATTTGGTGAACAGTTTCAGCCAGGATCAAAAAGGAAGAAAAAATATTTTGAAGGTTTTTTTAAGAAATATTTAATATTTTCCTTGAAGTCAGTATTTATAAAATTAAAATAGAGCACACAACCTGGAAATGAAATAATCATTTTATGTTATCAGAAGCAGGTTTTTTTCCCCCTCATTGTTCTGTGGCTAAGAACCAAAACCAAACAAATAATCCTTCCTAATCAGTCTAAAACGATCAGTCCCTTCCCCCACTTCCAGTTTTTCAGTTGTGTCAGTGAACCAAAACATCCAATTATTTGTTCAGGTTTAATTTCAAATATCTACCAGCTGGTACCAGTGATAAAAATAGGAAAATGAGGAAATAATAGATCAGGATCAACACTCAAAAAAAAAATCTACTATTTATATCACAGTCCTAGCTGAATACCGTTGTGGTGGCTTGGCTCTGGCTGGATGCCAGGTGCCTACCAAAGCCTCTCTGTCACTCCCCTCCTCAGCTGGACAGGGGAAAGAAAATATAACAAAAGGTTCATGAGTTAAGATAAGGGCAGGGAGAGATCACTCACTGAGTAGCACCATGGGCAAAACAGACCCAGCTTGGAGAAATTAATTGAATTTATCACCAATCAAAATCAGAGTAGGAGAATGAGAAGTGAAACAAATTTTAAAAATACCTTCTCCTCACCCCTCTCTCCTTCCTTGGCTTAACTTTATTCCTGATTATCTATCTCCTCCCCCACAGCCATGCAGGGAAATGGGGAATGACCATTACAAAGAGTTCATCACGGTTTTTCTGCTGCTGCTTCTTTCCCCTGTTCCAGTGTGGGGTCCCTCCCACAGGAGACTGTCCTCCACAAAATTCTCTAATGTGAATCCTCCCCGTGGGCTACATTTCTTCACAAATTGCTCCAGTATGGGTCCCCATGGGGTCACAAGTCCTACTAGTCAATCCTGCTTCAGTGTGGGCTTCTCCCTCCATGGGCCTGCAGGTCCCTGCCAGGAGCCTGCTCCAGCACAGCCCTCCACAAGTTCACAGCCTCCTCTCAGGCATCCCCCTGCTCCAGTGGGGGTCTCCTCCAGGGGCTGCAGGTGGATCTCTGCATCCCTGTGAACCTCCATGGGCTGCAGGGGCACAGCTGCCTCTCCCATGGTCTTCACCACTGGCTACAGGGGAATCTCAACTCTAGCCCCTGGGGCACCTCCTGCCACCTTCTCCACTGACCTTGTGTCTGCAGAGTTGTTTCTTTCACATATTCTCACTCCTCTATTCTCTGGCCTTAACTTCTTTTGTGTAATGATTTTGTTTTTCCTTCTTAAATTTTTATCACAGAGGTGTTACTACCACTGCTGACTGTCTCAGCCTTAGTCAGCATTGGGTCAGACCTGGAGCCGCCTGGAATTTGCGCTGTTGCATATAGGGAAGCTTCTGGCAGCTTCTCACTGCTGTAGTTCCCGCACTATCAAAACCTTGCAGCACAAACCCAATACAACCATCTAAAACATGTTGAGTTTTTTGTTTTTCATGTTGGCCATGTTGAAACAAATCCTGTTGGTATGTGTTCAGTTTGGTTTCAGGCTATTCTGAGAATGTGTAGCAGTATTTCTTTAGTTGTGAGGATCTTTCTACATGTGGGTTTAGTCTGTGAATTTTTGTTCTTTTTTATTTAGTCTTTCAAGCTTTTAGAAAATGAGTAAGATCAGTGAATGTATGCTTAAACAAAAATGTCAAAGATGTCCTCTCTGGTTTCTGATTTCCTGGATACTGCTGTTTGCCAATTAGGTCTTCATTGATTTACTGTGATGTGGTAGATTATGGCAGTCTAACATAATCTGTGGACATTTGGTTTCTCGTTAACTTGCTGCTAAATGACTGCATCTTTCCACTATACTCCACTATCACAATCTCATCACAAGCGTAAATGTAGTTTAGAAAAGCTTTTTTTCTTATCAGAAGCTGCAGGCTTTTAGACAGCAGCATAATGGAATTCCAAAATTCAGTGGGATGTACATGGAGTAGCTAGTACGACACATATCCATCTGTAACATGAGCTCTCTGAGCTCTGTACAATCCTGCCTGTAGCACCAGGGATGCATGTCCACCTTATGGCATAGCAGAAAATATATTAATAAAATAATGCTATATGCCACATGTTCGGAGTAAAAATGGTCATATATAGCAGCTTATCAGCTCTATTTAAGATTCATGAAAATTTATCTCTAAACAATGTCAATACAATATTTAATGGATGCTATAGAAGAGTCAGGCTGCTTTAGAATATCTAACCCATCTTGCCCATCTGATAATGATCAGAAGAAAATAAGGGAAGAGTAAAAGTAAGTATATGTGAGTTTTGTCTTCCGGGAACATATCGTCCAAGCATGTGGCTATTACAGGAGCAGGGAGTCAGAGGTGAACATTTCACTCCCATGACATTCAGTAGCCACCAATGGACCTTGGATTCCTCTTCTATCCTGTTTTTCATAGACTTCTACATTATTCACAGTAAGTGAGTTAAGAAGAGAAATAAGAGGAAACTTGCTTTATTTTGTTCCCTGTCAGTTACTAGCGTATTTTACTGCCTTATTGATTTGCCTTTGTCTGTTCCATTCAGCAGAAGTGGTTTGCATCACACACATGATCTGAAGCACAGGTTCTCACATTCTTTTTTTTTATTTTATTTTTAGAGGTTTTTTCAAGAGGTCTTACCAGGTGGATTAACACTGAAAGTAATTCATAAAGCAACAGCTGTTGGTTATGTAAAAAGATGTAAAATCAATATGACTGCTACACATGAAGAGAGAAGTAGAAAATTGTAATAAAATAAGTGATGTTAAAGAAATCATTAGTATCAAGGTAAATAATAATAGGAAAAGTATGCCAGGGATATCTATGCTGAAGGAAAAGATTGTTATTGCCTTAGTACTGTTCACTTGCAATTAAATTCATAATAAAACACAAAAGGGAAAAAAAAAGTATATTTGAAGCAGGTGGACATCCTGGTCCCCTGCGATGCCTACGATGTAGTCAGGTCACCCTATAAACTCACACTTCCTGTGGGATTAGCAAGCTTGTTTACACATTTGCCTCCCAATTAATGGAAAAACGGTAAATGCCTGTGCCTTTTTTGTTTGTGTGCCTTCTTCCCTATCAATGTTAGATTGTTAACCCTACAACAGTTTCAAATCTGGTAGATATATGTGAAATAAGGCAGGAGTGTGGTTTGTGATTCGTCTCTTCTACGTATTTAATTAAATAACAGGATATTAAAAGTTAAAAACTTGTGCTTAAATCTTGTGCCCTTTTTTATAGGCAGCATTACATCTCTAATGTAGTTCTGGAAAATCTCTGTGTATGTTCTACATTTAGAGATAATAGCAGAACACAGATCCAGAAATTCTGCCTCAGTTGCAGATCCCACACGTGCAAATTTTTCAGAGGAAATTTTACTTAAATAAGAAGTAAAGAAACAAGAATTCAAACCACTTCCTTTGCTGTTAACTATTATGATGTTTAGAAATTTAACATAAAAGTTGATTAAATGCAAAGGGAAAAAAAATCTACTTAGAAGAACCTAAAATAATCCTTTTAAAAATTTTCAAAATCTCTCCTTTAGGAAAATATTTTTTGTAAGCTGAGTGTATTATGCTAGATCAGCTTATCTGCAATGAATCTTTATTATTTTTTTCTAGAAAAGGTAATCAAAATATGTTTTTATGCAAAAAGACAGACTTTCATTACGGGAGTGTTGCATGCAGCCTATAGAGTGGGTCTTATAGCTGAGCAAAATGAGTTCCCATTTTCTGCATATATATATTTATATATAATATATCAAAGAAATTCATAAGGAAGAAACCTGTATATTGTCATTGTGGTTGCTTTTTTTGTTAACACAACTGCAGTCTACCTACAGCGGCTGCAGGTTATAGCCAAATTTAATCTTCTTAAAGTACCACTATCAAGTAAATATACTAAAATATAAAAACCTCATTCATCCCTCTCTCTGTTGAAAATATGATTATTCAATGGCTTGATGCAAAAAACCCCCCATAGCTAAATCTTAAGAATACACTGGAAAGAGTAAATGAAATAGCAGCAGTAGGTTTACTTTTACAACTGAAAAAAATGTCACATGTATTAATGTCAACAACTGGAATTTTACCTCATTAGGCAATTTCTGATCTAAGGCTCTGATGATTATTCTAAGCAGAAAAAATATGCTAATTATCCACTCTGAATGTAGAAGGAAAAAAGGTGTAAAATCTTCCTTTAGCCGTGTGACCATGTACTAATTGCATGTCATGTGTCAAAATAATGCAACCCACTTTGCCTAAAGCAATTAGACATACAGAACTCTATTAATGAAGCACTGTCTGTCACTAAAAGTGTTTTCAGAGCTATAGTTGAAGATTAAAATATTAACTTCTCAAATATTTATGATAGTTACTGACAGCATTTCAAAATGTTACTTTTAACAAAAGTATTTTATTCAGCTCCAGTTTTTAATTTGGATTTTATATTCAAAGATATTATTAACATATGGGAGTCGTGAAATTTCTATGATCTCCTCTGAGACTTCTTTAGAGAGTGTAAAATAGCTCCTTGAAGTTTACAGCACCTTTTCCTATTGTAATATAAACTTTTTCAGAACAAAAAAAGTGTTTAAACCTGGTCTTTTCTTCAAAAGTCATTAAAAAAAAAAAAGAGAGGGAAGGAGGAGGTTCTTATTGTACTTTACCTATTTTCGCTGTGTGAAAGAAAATGGCCCTTCTTTTCAATATATCATTTGGTGCTCTCTTTCCTATTAGGGTCATTGGTCATCTATGTTCATGAGCAAGATATTAACCTTTTGAATATCTTTATGCAGTAGGAAGACAGGGATGTATGTTGCCAAGCTGTTTATTGAATCTATCAGACATGCTGAAGAGCAGACAATTACATTAGAAAAATGTAATGCCTGCTCTGCATTACCACTACTCACCCAGCTGCTTGGGAAAGGGTTTGCACATTTTCTCCATGAGCAATACAAATCCACAGCTTTTTGAGTGCAGAAGAGGACTTTTATTCCACATCCCAAATTTACAAGAAAAAAAAACCAAACCAAACCAAACTTATTCGGGCATTTGCCCCACTAAACTGTAGCGGAATATTTGTATGCAAAGAAGTTGAATGGACAAGCCCTTAGTTTATGTTCCATATGGAGGCTGAGATGACTACTGCGATATTTGAGGATTTATGGGTTTACCAGGACTATGCAGGAATGATACCACTGTAATATTATGAAATTATTACCCTTTTTTTGTGCCAAAAATCAGCAAATAAAAAAGCCATGTTGTTAGCACTTCATCATTTTCTAGTACTATGGTGGTAAAACCTGACTGCTATTATGTATTAGTCCTGCCACTGCTTTTATGTTTGGTAAGAGTATTGCCTTGGTTTTGGAGCTATTACAGTCTATGGGAATCAATTACATGTACTTGAACTAAGAAGGATTTACTTGGTAACTGTAATGGCTCTGAAAGAGCCATTATGATCTGTCATGTCAAAAATGCACATGTGCCTACAGTACATACAAACAAAGCTGTGCAAAAGTTTCCTACAGAAAGCAAGCCATTTTGGTTAGGTTTCCTGACAAAACAAAATAAGCATTTGATGCTGAAGTACTTTCACAACTTTTCATAATAAATGAAAAGGAACTCCTGCTATTCCTCTCTCGTGTGCTTTGCTGAAGGAAAGCTTGAGTGTTGCATGAGAGGGAATCAGGGGAGACATTATTGAAAAGCAAAGCTCAATGAATCACAATACGTTGAGATAGATGAAACCAGTTTAAAGGGGAAAAAAGTGATATAAATTGAAGGGAAGAGTTATTCAGGTAAGGGAAGGAAACATGATTTTTTAATTTTTATACGCATAATTATATTACTTTGGTAAGGCTGAGCATAGAGACTACACCTCAACAACTGCAGTCATGTCATATATGAATGTACAGAACATCAGAACATCTTGGAGCCAGAACAAAGAATAAATGAGAATAAATTTTCCTGCCTATGCTTTAGGATAGATGTGGTCTGTTGTCAGTTTCCTCATCAGACAGATTGGTTGGGCCTTGCTGCAGCTCCCTCTATACTTGTTTATCCAGGTGTCTGCAGAACGTTGACCAAAGCACGCTGAGGAGCTGCACTCATATTTCTATTTCTGACCTGGAGCCAGAGGCAGCCAGGGATTAAAGGCACACACTGTACTGGCACAGAGGGGCCACCGTGGCTGACACAAGGTGTGGGACCCAGTGGTCTGGGGTGAATGCCAAGAATGTTTGGGGGGCATCCTGCAGTCCAGAGTAACCTAGGTCAGGGACCAGCTTGTGCCTAAGAGAGTCACAGCAGGGGGGTAGATTCAACCATCACCTACGCAGCTGAAAGAAAAGCTCATATAACAGCTGGATCAAGGAGAGCAAGGTCTGTATGACACAGTGCTCATTAAACTATTTCTAGCCACATTATTAATTTCTACCTGTAAAATGCCCTGCATGGGCAAACAAAGATCATCCGATCTTACAAATTTAAATGTATTCTTGTGGGAAAGTGTGGGCACTGTAAGTGTATTTTCTTCTAAATAAGACAAAAAGGTGGTAAAATTGGTCTAGAATTCATGATGCCCACTGATGTATTTCTATTGTTGTCTAATACAGAACTTCATTATGTCATCTTATTCTTGGTTTTTCATTATCTTTTATTAACATTTGTATATTGACTTAAGTAATTGTGCCAAAGTTGATTGAAGCACTTTCCCAAAATTAATATTGGTAAGGTACGGGGTGAAGAATGGTCTGCAGTGGTATAGCTGTGTGGTTTGCAAGTTGCTTGTTGGTTTATTGGTCTAATTTTCAGTTACTGAGGAATGCTATTTAGAATGCAGTGAAAACCGTTCAATCCCAAACGAGCATGTCCAAAAAAAGAAACAGAGATTTTACTTTTAGCTCATCTTCAGATTCACAAGGGACAATAAGGGAGATTCATTAGGCCATTTGTTACTGTCATCTGTCATGATTCAAAATGAAATACTAAATGTTTCATGGACGCAGAAAAAGAGCAGTATTTGTCTTTGTGTTGGCTATGCAAAGACTCTATGGCTTTCAGCCTCCATACAAGAGGTCTGATGGATGAAAGGGGGAAGGGTGGTGCCATCTGAATGATGATGGGCTAATATCATCATCCTCTTGTCAGCTGTAATAGGCTTTTCCTCACAGAAATAATTCATAAAACCGCTACATTATATTCTATCCCTGACAGGCCCTATCTATCCTGCAACCCAGCAGGCTCACAACTAATAAGAAAATATGTGGTTCAGGAGCCCTGAAAAATTAAACAGGTAGTTTATGAACAATTTGTTTCATGGGGATGTTTATTATGTTTATTAAATATTGAGCCTTTAATGTTTTCCCAGTACAGATGATATCATAAAAATGCTGACTTAAGCCTCAGTTGTGTTCTTAGAAAGTGGCATTTTATAGCTCTTGTAGTACCCAGTAAATAACTAAATTGCTATGGTTTAGATGTATACACAGAATAGAATTTATAGGGAGTGAGTATATTTTTATTGTGCATATGCAGTGTATTTAATATATTCATAATAGACATGTGCAAAATACCAAATTATTGATCCTGTTCTTTGGTTTAAATGCAGTTTTGAGAAGACCAGTATTTTAGAGCCTTGAGCAGCTAAGGTCAGGCGTTTTTTTAATTGATTGTACCAAAGGTGAAACACTGAACTTGGTGTTTGAAGTGTCAAGGCAAAAATATGTGTGGCAGGAATACTAGCTTGTAAGTATGACTTTTATAGAAATACTTGAGATGTATTCTTATTAAAGAAGAACCAGGATAAAGTGGCTAAAGCTATTGACTAACAGCAATATGCTAGTATGAATTTCTGTAAAACAAGGGAGGAGTGCCAGAGTTTGTTATCCACAAAAAAGGTTTATTTCCAATTGCCAGAGTGCAGGATTGAGGTCTGGAAAAGACCTGGAGTGTAAGGGGGAAGCATAATGTGCAACCAAACCCTTTCTATGTCCATACCTTTTTATTCTTACTCCTCCCTCAGAGTTTATTGAATAATTAATGATTCTGCAGAAGGGTATGAAAACTGGCAAGTAGAAAACTTCCATTCTTAATGAATTTGTAATAATAAATAATGCTTATGATATTAAAAAGCTGTATTCCACAGACATATTACAAAAAGCATGTGCATGACATGATTTACAAAAAAAAAAATATGTACAGATCTTTCATTTAGGCTTTCAGGCATCATGAGCTGTGCTCATATCCTATTCCTGGTAAGAAGGTAGACTCTGCAATAAAGACTAAGATCACGGTGCACACAGATAGAACCTGTCTAGAAGCAGCATGACTTCTACAGCAGGAAATACTGCCTCACTAACCTGCTGGAGTCCTGTCAGTAGGCACATGGATTAAGAGGATACAGGAGCTGTAAAATATTTGGATTTTTTAAGAGCCTTTGACAGGGTTAGTAAAGAGACCCAGTCACCCTAGCTGTTGAGAGAGTGTCTTTTATGGATTGCAAACTGGTTAAAGAATAGAAAAAGCTCTTTGGTTGTTTTACAGAATGGATATTTCATTTTCAGCAGTGAGGTCCCTGAGGGATAGACACTGACACTGGTTTTATTAAACATTTTCATCAAGGACCTGGAGAAGAGAGTGTGCAGTGAAATCTCCAAGTCTAAAGATAACATGAGACTATTCTGTGTGGTCAGGAGTCATTGGCAACTGGCTGAAGGAACTTCAGAGCTCAGAAGGAAGGTGGCAAAACTGAGCAGAGAAGTAATGTGTCATATGAAATCCAATGTAAAAAAATCTAAGGCAATGCATCGGGGAAGAATAATCTGAGCTTTGCATCATGATGCTGAATTCAGAATTACCACCCAACAGTCAGGAAAAGTGTCTTGGAGTCATCCCTGGCAAGTCTCTAAGGTCACAAGATCAGTGTGCAGTATTAAGCAAAATCAACAAAATGCAGGACATCATCAGAAAAGTTTTTTTCAGACAAGATAGAGCACATAATTTTGCTGCTGCATTAAAATGTGTGTGCTCACTATTTTGGTGCTGTGTGTCTCAAGGGATGCTGTGAAATTGAAGGAGGAACACTGGAGGCAATTTAAATAATCAAGCAGATAGATCAACTGTTTAAAAGGAGGATAAAAAACCTGGGATTGGAGAGGTCTGGGGAGAATTGTGGTTTATTACCAAGTGGATAATCCAGCTGTGGAACTGGTAAATAAGTTCCATACAGTATGAGAGCAAGGACCACTCCCTAAATTCTGTACAAGTAACCTAAAGAACAAACAAAAGAAAATACTTATTTGTGCAGAGTCTGGATCACTTTAGAGACTTCTACAGGAGGCTGTGAAGGACAAGTGGTGTGAGCAGGTTCAGAAAGAAATTAGAAAAGCAAAAGGTCCATGAATGACTCTTACACAGAGTAGGCAGGCATTGGCCTTCTAATATCCCTTAATGCAACAGTTTTGCTAACTGAAAGAGTGTGAGGGGAAATGAGTGTAGAAAGCTGAGGGCTGTGTGTTGTCCGTAAGGGCACTGTGGTACTTTCAGAGGCAGAACACTGGGGTATTTTGGTTATGGGTTTTTAATGTTTTTAACATGCCTTGATTATATTAATATCTAGTTTGCTTTTCGTTTACCCAAGTTTTATATTTGTGTAGTTACAGAGGCTTTAGTTTTTTTCTCTTCTACTTCAGATCAAAGTACATGAAGTACACTGGACACCAGGTTTGCTCTCCTCCCTTTCATATGCACGCAGTTTTAAAAGCTGGACTCATATCCATACATACAGAACAGAAAACTTGAAAATCCAAGTAAAGAAAACCATGTCAGAACAAAGAGAGTAAAAACTTTATTCGATGGCTTAAGCCTGAAAAACCAGGGTACCTTTTTTAAATCCTTGCATTTTCTTTCACTTTTCACTAAAAAATGTTTGTTTATTGTTTGCTTTTACAAAGGCTTGGCACACACACTACTTCTTTTGAACTTCAAGTGTAAACAGTAAAAGCTTTTTCCGGCTGCCACCGGCCCTCCTCCTCAAATATCTTTCATTTTTTCCCTAATAGAGATGGAAAAAATCTCTTGTCACATGAAATCTTTATGACAAACTTTTCAAACAGGAAAAAAAAAAAAAAAAGTAATATATTACTAACTGTAAGCCACATGGCTACCTTACTGTCTCTGGGTCACATAAACTCATTTCTATAACAACCCAGTTATAGCTGTAGGCTCTTCAGCTATAAGTCCTCTTCTGAAAGAAAATAATTTACTCTTATCCATTGAAGGAACAAGAGGTTTATAGGGAACATTTGGGATACTACTTCCAGTCTCCCTTTCACAGTTCACCCCACTTCTTAATAAAAATTCAGCTACTGCTAATAGTTGGTGAAACCTGTATTGGTCCTTCTCTGATGGCGAGCTGCTTTTCCAAAGCAATGTCTCCCTGCTGGTTGGAGGAGGCTGTCTTTGGCAGCAGGGCCAAAGGTGCTGGACATCCTACCTGCCAGGCCAGAGGTGCAAACCTGGGAATGACCCATGGACAGTTTGTGTGCTAAGCCCTATGGTGTCAGTGGTCATTTTCCAGTCCAGGGCACTGACTGTGGGAGCATGTGCTGCCCTCCTTCTGTATATGCAGAAACACATGCCTGATTATATGTCAGGCATGTTGCGTGATCTGACGTGCTCTGGTGTACTTGGAGGCTGGTGGTGTGCTGTGTCACTGATTTAAAGAAATACCACTCTCAGTGGCAGGCAGTTGGAAGCAATTAATTACCAATGGATGGCATGTACAGCTGTTACTTATGTATGGAAACAGAAGAGAAATTAGATTTAATTGGTTTAACATAATGAAGAAAATGGCATTTATTTTATTATAGCTTTTATAAGCTGAGATACTTGAATTTCATTTTCATAATTTTTTGGATATAGTTGGGCAAAATTCTCTTGACAGATGAAAAAATCCCAGAGGAACAAAAATTGAGGATGTTCAACTGCCTCATTAGAATTTGCAGGATCAGAGGAGGAACATGCATATTAGACAAATGAATGATTAAATTAAATATTTTGCTATGTATGCCTATTGCTGCAATTTGAGCTAGCTTCCACATACACATCAGACAGTAGCTGTAATCTTTTTTTTAAGAAATTCAAAGTCCAGATTTAAATAGGAAGAGCTGGTGTAATTTATTAAATCATGGTGAATAGATATTTTAGTTTTTGATTATATTAGACCTACTGACATGAAAGGACAGTGAAGAGAAAAACAATTATATCTGTATGTGAAATGTAAACATATTCTATAAGTAGAAACCAAATTGAATTACAGCATATGTATAAAGTATTGCTATTAACAGCTCCTATTTGACTGTATTCTGCTCCCACTGTTCATGAAGTAACTGTGAGGTTAAATGCATCTATTTCCTTAGCTCAGGTTTTCATTATAAAGAGAAAAATTTAGTTCCATGTGACCCTAACATTTAGCTTATTAACGTTTTTGAAAACACTCCTTGTTAAGAGGTGCTGTCCGTGCACAAAGTATTGGTATGGTACTGCAGTTATTAAGCCTTATAAATAAACACATTTCTACATTACTGTCAATTTAATGCTCTCTTTCTAATTGTTTAATGTGAATAAATGCAATATAACCTGCATTCATGCAGTGCTCTTTTTGAAGACCTGTTTGTAGACATGTTTGTAAAAATTACTGCAAACTAATATTGGTGATGTAATGCTAAGTTTATTTTTCACATTCACAATTAAAGAAAAAAAATCTAGGTACTGTGTAGCTGCATGCTGTGCTGCATGGAGGGAGACTGATTTTGAAACGCTAGGGGAAAAATAGTTTAAATTTATTCTGAATACAAACATTTCTGAGCTGATTAGAGAGACCAGTTGTATTTTACCTTCAGATTATATCACCTCTCATAATGCCAAACATTTAGATTCTTTTTTTCTTTTTTTAAGAACAACATCTTTTGTCCCTTCCCTGCCTATCTTGTGCCCTGCCCATGATAGGGGAGTTAGAACTAGATGATCTTTAAAGTTACTTCCAATAAAAATAACTCTGCTATTCTATGATTCTCATAAATTATTATAATGAGACTTCACGGAACTGTCAGCCTGCATGTAGACTGTCTGCAAATGTTTAAAGACATATTAAAAATTTGGAATGCCAATGAGAAGAGAAGAGAAGAGAAGAGAAGAGAAGAGAAGAGAAGAGAAGAGAAGAGAAGAGAAGAGAAGAGATGCTTCAGACTCTAGGTTTCATTCTTTAAATTAAGATTCTTTTAAATTTATATTTATATTTCTCATAGACAGGGACAAACCTATTCCCCTCACTTCAGGGGAAGGGAGAAAATCAAATCTAGATATGAAGCTCAGTGATTTCCTTTATCTCAAAAATAGTCCCGGAACAGAAACCCTGAACATCTGGAAAAGACCAGAACCAGACTGTTCTTTCTACAGTGGCTAAAATTGCTCATGTAGTTCAATCCACAACCCACTGAGACAGAAATACCAGCTGCTGGATATACCAATATAGAACTCAAAAGGGTGTAAAGTGCAGAGCAAATATTTCAGAGTAGAAATCAGTCTCAGACAGATGCTGTAAATGATCTACTGAATCACAAAGAAAGGTAAAATTTTAATAAAAGCCTGAGTTCTGCACTCGTATATCCAGTATTTGATCAGCTGACTTTGGCAGCTTTTTGAAATTACTTGTGTTGAGAGACAAGTATATTCTGTAAAGTAAAAATGACCTCTGCATGAGAAACTGTACAGTATACAGAAAGTTTGCATAAGCACAATTAATGTAGGATTGCTTACTAAAACCATAAACTGATGACGGATACTTTCATTGTGAGCATTTCTGTATGTCAGAGTGTTGTGGAAAAACATAGCATACTATGCTACTAATTCACTTTATTTACCTTTTTAAGAAAAGTCTCAGATGCACTTAGTAAAAGCAGCATGTACCTGTCTGTCAGCAGAGCAGCCTTTAGTGTTTGTTCACCTCCTATTCTGCAGAACACGTGCCTGGAGCAGCTGGCAGATGCATTCAGGGAAACAACTGGTCCCTGTCAACACCACCCAACCTTCTGAGGCCAAGCAGGCACTTAGAAAGTCACAAATAAAGACCAATGTTTTGTTTTGCCAATAGCCTGGTGTGTTTTCCCCTCCTCTTTTGTTCAGAATGTGCAACACCATCAAAGGGACCTGATTAGAACAAAGGAACAGGGATCACTGTAACAATTATGATTAAAATGAAAATGCATAATAAAAAACAAACCCCAAAATCAGGAAAATAATGCCAGGTGAAGATGAATGCACATCCACTGGGAACAATTACATAGCAGATGCATCCAAAAATTCATTATCAACGTATAATTTGACATGTTCCTAGTAATGTTATTCATTGCATTTACAAATAATTCATCACAGGTGTTGTGAACTAAAATGGAATACAAGATCCTTATGTTATTCACTAGGACAAGAGGAAATGTCCACTTTGTAATTGCACATTGCATTCAATTTTATTAAAAGGTTTTGTCTTTTGTTGCGTAAATTCTTCTACCATGCTGGATAAATCAGCTATAGAGAAACTGCTTTCTTTCCAAAACATATTTATTCTCACCAAAAGAATGGTAAATATACTATTATTTCACTTCCTTTTTCTATTTTTCCCCTTTTCCTCAAAACCAAAGTACGTGATTTTGCAAGCTCTGTTTTGTATTGCTAGTTTCACTGATTTCAGTTACTTCTGGGATACTTCTAATGTTGCAGATCTTGTTCCTTTGAGCTCCTTTTTAATAATTGGACCTTCTAGCAGAGGCAAGTCCTGTTCATTCAAGTGTAGCACTATTATTTCAAATAGAAAGGTATATGCATGAGTAATTGCATCAGGGATTGATGCAGGATATTTTTTCTTTAAATTGATTCAAGGCAAAACTCTTACTTAAACTTGTTTTTGTTTTAGGATTAATTCTTCATTGAAGCTCTGCCTAATTTTACTTGTGTTACTATAAAATCCAATCATAAGTAGAAATTAACAAAAGGCAGCATTTAATTCCAGGTCAAATTCCACAAATAATGACAAAAAAAAAGTATCCCCGCATTTCTCTTTTAGACTGAAATTCATTAAAAAGATTCACTGCCTTTATTACAAAGCTTTATTGCAATAGTATAACAATAATTGATTAATAAACACTTGATACTAAAAAGTGACCCAGCAGCACTGTGTTTTTACTCCTAGGATGCAGTGTCAAATAGAACCTTCAAGCACATATATATATAGAGAGAAACACACTTTTGAAAAAAGAATATTTAATTATTAGCCTGAGTAATACATGATGCATTCTGACCATATTGTTCTGTCAGGAATTTCAAATCACTGATGTAAACACAGCTGAAGTTTTTTTAAGGTCATTTTTGAGCTATTGACAGGTTGCTTCATATTTAGTTCTTCTTTATGGCTTCTCCTTTCTACATTTGACCACTACACCAGATGCAGGGTTTTGCTGTACAGTGATGCAGTGGGATTTTACAGTTTTGCATCTGACCTGCTCATAGCTCACCTGGCTCCAGCGTGGCACACACATGTGCCCCTCAGGCAGCTGAAGATGACAACTGTCTGTACCTTATATAGTGTGGTGGTTTGCCGTTGATAAAAACAATTCAGTAGGCCAGAGAGAGACGCTGTGAAAGCAAACAAGACAAATTCACTGATTGGAAGATTTCACTGAGGAAACCATTCAAACAAATTAGCAAAGGAATTGCGTTCTAGTCTCCCCACTGCCAGGTGAGTGTTATAATCACAAGACAAAAGAGTGACATTCAGTTTCTGTGTGACAAGTACTGCATGAAAAAGGGTGAAGACTCAGCTGGACTGAAATCCTCATCTCATTTCAGAAGAATATATATGGTTTGAGGCATAAAGCACCTGTTGAAGTGAGGGGCACTGAAAACTTGTCAGCCCTGGATGACTGCTCAAACTACCTAACTTGGTAGAAGTGAAATGTTGTCATTGATATTTCTTCAGAGAGGCATGTTTTGATTATGAGGAATGATTTTGCTTCAACTCCCACACTCATTCTTTCAAAGAAGAGGGTTAAAAACCTACTTTGAGTTACACATTTAAAGTTAAGACTCTGCATTGGAAAAAATATGTACTTCCTTGTGTACCACACGATGCAACACCTTGTAAGGCATATCGATAGAAAAAGAGCTGATTTTTGGACAAATTACCTCTGTGATGAGGGATATGAAGAAGCCCAAGTGTCTTCAGGTTTGTGGAATCTGCTAATTAGTAGCTGTACATTGTTGATGTATCATAGCATTAGGTTCTTCAGGTAAGAACTTGGAAAAAATTATGAAAGAGCAGCTGACATTTGAAAATGGCCATCAGAATTTCTCCTCTGTTCCCTAGAGCTGCTGCTCATCACATTCCTCAGAGAAACCCCATTAATCTGCTGAAATTATAAACCCTACTTCCTGTTACAGTTAGTCAAGATAAGACACCACCTCCTTGTGGTAGTGCCACCAATTTTATACAGCTGAGGGCAGGAGGCAATGATTTGAAATCAGCAATGTTTCCTTTTCAGTAATATGATGATTTTATTGGTAATGAGGATGTTGAGAGAAGCTTTAGAATTTTTCTACCTTCTTAAGGAACACAGCGGTACTACTATATGATCCTTGTTTTCTCAAAGAAGGAATACTTCTTATTTTCAAAAATCTCTTCTTACTTTTTAAAAAGAGAACCATCAGGCAGTGGGATCTATATAAACTTTATACCCATTTTTACTGCATTGAGTGCTCCAAGTAGAAGTAAAATAATATTTAAAAAGGAGATTCAGTGATTAAACAAAAAAAAAATTATAGATAATTCAGTACAGCAAAGTAGGAAAATGAAAATTTGGTCATGAAAGCTCTGACAGGTTTCCCTCTTCCGTAGGATATTCTTTTGAAATAGCAAGCTAATGTCCCGCAACCAGACTCTGCAAGTTTCCAGTATTTTTTACCTGCTGAAGTAAACTAGAATCCAGAAACCTGGTGCAGGACAGTCTAACTGCAGAACAAAGATCCAGTTCTAAGATATTAAACCATGAAGATGGTCTGTGTAAGTCACCAAGGACATTTACATAAGTGTCCCTTTCTAGTGAAACCTGTCGTGAAACAAAGTGAATGCCCTATCTCTTAAATTGTACAGAACCAACCCATCATATTTTTTTACAAGGGAGAAAAATAACAGCCTATGCTAGAATAAGATAGCTACAGACTAATTTAAGGAAGGGAAAATGGGAAAACAGAAATGTAAAACCTGGGGAGAGCAGGGCAGGGAAGAAGAAAACAGCAAAGGTGGACTAGATTTCTCTCTGTGAAGTTGCCTTCACAGTCTGCTTCTGCATTACTTGCCTGTTTCTTCTTTTCATGAATGCAATGAATTTTTTTTTTATATGAAGATAAGCAGAGAGACCATGCACCAAAGCTTCACAATAACAATGGTTTTTGATATTGACTATTTACCATCTAATATAGGTAATTTGTACTTTTTGTCCCAAACAGAAAGTGTATGTTTTGGTCTATGAAATATATGCTAGTGTTTTAATGTGGACAATCCATGAAAGGTGACTGGAACTTATTGCTGTGATTTGCTTGTGAATACCTGAAAATATGGACACTTACACAACTTCACAATTCTGTTTGTTGTGCTCTATCATAATATAACGCACCAACTTATGCTCATTCTGTATACTTGTCTAGAAGCAGGAGAAAATATCCATTAAAATTCTCATCTTGCTTTAGGTATTTTTTCTTTGATATATTTCAAAAAATAAATTAATGAAGTGGTGGGAGAAATGGGGAATAAACTAATATTACGGTTTCATTATAGGAATTACAATTATTCCAGAACTCTTTTTTTCCTCTAACTCATCATGTATAACAAAGCTATCATTACATTTGCATGTTTTATAGTGTATCTACTTGAGAACAATATGTCAGTAAGCATTAGTTTTTAAGTGACTAGAGTTAAAATCACTCTCAATAAATCTTCCTTTGAATCTTTTTGTGCTAGTAATGTTTTATAAAGTGTCACCTATTTTCCTTTATAAAAAATGATCAACCCACAATTTAAGGTTTGGTGAACTTGCACTGCCAGTTGGAATAAATAAATAAATACAGCCAAAGGACAGCGACATTTTTGCTTACATTTCCCTAAATAATGTAAATAAAGAAGAAGGTAAGACTAAAATATTTTTTTAATATAAATGGCTGAAGTGTATGAAGACAATTCATTGGTTTATGTTTTTTATCATTCTTTCATGGAAAAGAGTTAATTTTTCAGGTATGAAAGAAATTATAATAAAAAGACAATTAAGGAAATTAAACAAAATTAAGGGACTTCCTATTTACACACCCTCTTCCTGCCCTCATTTGCCTGAATTATATCTGACTTCAATCCCACATAAACATCCTGTCAGCATTTCCTCCACAGGTAGAGTGACCTCCTCCTGGATGTGAAGAATGACGTCACCTACATGTTCTGTACCATTTTGCCCCAGTCATTGCAATTTCACAATTGCAGACAGTAACATAATCTGTCAGTTCTTATGCCAGGAGACTTTTCTTTTTTTTTTGTCTTTGTACAACAGTACAAAATGTGTCTGTAAACTCTGTGATGTTTATAAACACTTCCTCAAATTTATTCTCTATGATTTTTGAAAACCTTTTGTTTAAATCCGCCAAGATGGGGTAGATTAATCACCCCGGCAATCATTTTTGGATTACAATGCAGCAAGCATTTTTTATTGGGTTGGATATCTACAGCAAAACAAATATGGTGTTTTCATAAATGGAAATGAAATCAAAACTCTTATTTTATGCTTCATGATAACAAACAACCACAGATATACTGGGATCTATTTCTACCAGATCCATAAAATAGCAGACCTATTTTAGGTGGCATATCACACAGTACTGCTAATAGGTCTCTTCTGGGAGGTCCCTGTTGTTTTGGCAGAGGAGCTCTCCTAATTCAGTTTTACACTGTTTCTCCTGAGGTAGATGATTTGAGTAAATGAGTTTCTTGGGACTGGTAGTTGTGGTCACTAGAATATTTAGTGGCAGTTCAACATAAAATAGCCTAAGAATTCCTTCTCTCTGTAGAAAAAGGCATATCTGGGTGTTCTGAATTTCCTTTTCAATAGTAGAGAATTTATTGTCATTATAAAAAAGACAAAGACTGCCTAAGACAATTAATATGTATGAATGCTAAGCATCTGACCAAGATCTGAAAGTATGAAAAGTCCTTCTTTTCTTTCATCCCTTTCTCCTTTCTCCACCTGAACTGTTTCGAAAATATAAAGAAGTATAAATAAAAATTTTCTATATGAACAGAAGAGAGCAGGCTTCTAAGATCTGATTAAATTTTTAGTCTTCAACCCTACTTTTATCCATGTGGTGTCATGTCTGGTGCACTGCTACCTTCATGCATGTTTTTCTTCTGTTGGCAAACTTCTCACAATCTAGTATTCCACAATCTTCAACAGGCTGACTATACAGATAATAGCATTCTGCCTTGTTTTCTCCCTTGGTGTCTTGTATAAAGATACTTAATGTAAAGGTCTTGAGCTGAGAAATCCATAGAGGAATGAATATGACTTGATATAAAAGGTAAAGGTGATAGGGAGCATCTGTAAGGGGAAAGAGACAGTGTAGGGTGGTGGCTATTAAGGTTAGCTGAAAGAACTGTCATGCAAGGTCTAGCAGAGAACCAGAATGTGGGGATGACATATCCCAAAGGGATTAAAGCAAAAGAAATCCTAAATACCACATGCAAAAAAAAATGTCTTTATCTCCAATTAGATTTAATTTTGAAAGATTATGGTGGTGACTTTTAAATTAACTCATTTTTTGCAGTATAAGTTTTTAGTAAGGAATTATTCAAAACAGTATATGACATTCTCTTACACTGAAAACGCTGTAACGACATAATTGACTGGATTTTATCTTTATCTTATATGCAGGTTACTGGTCCTGAAATGATACACAGAAATGGTATATTTGCAGAGATTGTTCCAAAGATACTGCAAAAAAAAAAGTTGTGAAATAATGTATACAATGCTTCCTTTTTATTTTCTCTTTTTTTCCACCCTATTTGCCTTAACTTCTTTAAGCAAGAAAGTATAACTTTCATGTAAATAAAAGGACAAGACATTGTCCCCAGCTAGGACAAAACTAGCTTTATAGTCATTAATCTCTATTTGAAATATTCATAATGTCTATTATCTGGAGAATCATCTAGGACATCAGCAAATTTCTTCTTGAGTTCACTAAAATTCACAATAAAAGCTGTAGGAGTTTACACATATGCTCAAACTTAACACATTCCTATATGGTGAAAAATTAAAGGATTAGAGTGGTCTTGGGAAGCAGAATTCCTCCTGATCTACTTGTTTATTTAGAGAACTTTACAGTTGCTATACATGATCTCAGTGGTACAGAGAGCACCTAGCAGTGGGAACAATCTCCTCCTAAATGCCATTGCTTGCTGTGACCATACCCTCACTGAAGAGCAGTTCTTGCATCACCTGTGACCTGACAGAATGGTAGTGAAGTAACAGGTACATCACAGACCAGTTAAAGCACAGAAGTGGAAGAAGTTCAAAGTGGAAGAAGTTCAATCACAAATTCAATTTGATAAGTATACAAGCTCATTTTTTACTTTTCACAGCTATTTGTACAAGATACTCCGTTTCTTGGAATGTTTAAGGGTGCATGAACACCTGGGCACATGTGCTTACCACACCAAATGTTTCAAGTCCTTCTCTTCCTTATGTGCATTTCAACCATGCAGACAGAAGGAAAAAAAACCCCATGTTATTCAAGTGAATAAAGATAGGCATAAATAATCAAAACTATAGTCCTAGTAGGCAATTCATGACAAACCACTAGACTTAAATTGTTTGCATAACGAAGAGAAATAACTTGGAAAGAAAATCACTTTCAAAACACAAAATCCCTATTTATATAATATCTGTGAACTGAAAGTATGCTAAATTTATTTAAAAAACATAGCTGCAGAAAGGAGTTTACATAGCTGAAGCAGTTCTGATAACCAAGCTCTGATAACAATGCAAACAACTTTCAGTATCTAGAGCTTTAACAATATTCAGAGATCATGTATATCTTCCCTGCTGATATTTGTCTAGTGGAAAAGAAGAGATATTACTAAAATACACATAAAACTAGAATGAAATAATTTGTAAGCAAAGCAGCTCAAAACCCAGAAAATAGTATCTCAATCTTCCTGTATTCTTTTTTATTCACTGCACCATAGCATGAGTAATTTTGAAACTGCAACATTCCATTTATTGTACAATTATGTTCTATTATTTTCCTGTTGCCACAAAGCTTCCATGAAAACACGCTCCATATATGCCTAAGCAGTTTACCTGGTATGAGTATGTGCATTAAATAAATGAAAATTCACCTCTTTCTAAAGATATCATGCCGAGACACAAAAGTATTCCCTGCTATTAGGAATGTGCTTGTACAGATCTAAAAATTGTAAATGAATTTGTAGATGGTTGGTTCCATTTAAGTGAAATAGACTGAGCATAGATCCTTATGAAAATGTGTTTACTTAACCAAAAAACATAAATATTTTTATTAAATAGGCTGATTTCTTGTGGATGTAAGATTTTAAAGAGCTGCACATAAAAGGAGTATTCCAATGCCAGTCTATAGTCTCTTTCTTTAACAACATTTTAGGGTGCAGGACACACTTCAGAAGACCAGTGAAAGGTTTAGATAAATGCATGGTATAGCATCTAGCAGAGAGACTTACCCATTTATTTCCCCAATACTGAAGTACTTAAATAATTGATTTACTTATAATGGGGATCTTACAGCTTCCATTGTAATTATGTCTACTATTGCAAATTTAAAAAGTCAAGCTGACTGTTTATTACTTCTATTAAATGCAAAGTACATACTTTTGAACTTTATTTTTATTTAAAATTGCTTTACTTTTCTGAATGGTTAATGAAGAAAAACAAAAAGAAAACAAAACAAAATGACCAGCAGCTTTTGTGTGTATGTGTAATACTCAATGTCTGAGGTTTCGCAAATTAAACACCAATAGGGAAAAGATCACATGAGGAGAAATGGAGCTTCAGAACAAATGTATTTCTGTGATACTGTCTGTAATTCATGCTAGATAATCATGAACCCAGCAGCTAATGACCTCTATCTACTCTGATACATTAAGTCCAACCAAAGATAATGGTGTCCTTCGTAAATTAACAAACCCAGTGGTAAACTTGCTTCTAGTTCAGCGGGAGACAGTGTGCAAATTAGCATTGGTTCTTAATAAGATCAGTGTCCTGCAATCTGCAGTTCTGTAGTGTTCATAATGCTGTTTCTTTTCAGGTGAAAATTTTTTCTCTAGAGGACACTTGCACAATACATTTTTCTGACAGAGAATCATCCTCACCCTAATCAGTTCCCTCCTTGAAAACTTTCCCTATTTCTTGTACTTTCATGCTGTGAGTGCTGCTGTGAGTTGTTGGGAATGATTATTCATTTGTAAGCTTCTTTAATAGCATTTCCTTTAGATGTTGAGGTACCCAACAGAGCAAACCAGGATTTGATTTTATAATTATAACAATTCAGCAAAAGTAATGGTCAGTCTATTGGCAATCTTTTTCTAATTTGTTCATCATAGTTTATTATCTTCTGAAAATTTCAAATAAATTATTATCTGTTACATAATTCAGAGGCAAACTATTATCAAGGACCTTATTCTGGGCACTACAGTGCCTATTGGTCGCGTATGCTTAGAGTCAAATTCTATCCATCCAATTCTGAAATCAGATTGCTCAGCATCTGCCCTGAGGTATCCTGCACCATTTGTGAACCAGTTCCTACACCCAGCTCTCCACACCATAGAGCATAGTATGCACAAAGCTACACCCATGAGAAATTTGACACTTGCTGCTAAACTATGACATACTGGACATTTAGCAACATCATTCCTGTGCCTTAAAACAACTTGTTGGTGTTTCTCCTTCTTAACTATAAAATCACAACTGATCATTTGAAAGCAAGATATATTTTTTAAAGTACCTTCTTTTCAGGGTTTTTTTCAGATTTTTAAAAAATACTTTCTAAAATTGGTAAGTGGTATTACAGAGAGAACCTTTGATTAATGTTGACTGGTTTATTTGATCAATTTTTTCTATCTCTTGTTATAAAAGATCATTCACGAGCAATCTTTCGACTATCCAGAAATCTATGTAGAAATCAGACCCCATGTTCCAAATAAAAAAGTTATCTATATTGTCCAACATTAGGTGAATACTTTTCCTATGAACAAAATTTTTACTGTATTAGATGAGGTCTAATGAAGGCATTTCAGCATAAATTATGTGCTGAAAAATGACAATGTTCCCTAATTTTTCTGTTTATTGTGAGGCATGATTATGGAGCTGGGGGCAGGGGGATGTTCTGGTACATATCTGATAGAGATAAGAGGCTGTGGTATATTCTTCTAATGGGAGTTTTGCAAGAAAAAGTTTAATACACAGCTCTTGTCTGAACAAACCTCTCACTGTAAAATGTTTACCTTTAATGACATGTACTATTATTTCATGATTATTTTAAAATACACTTAAAGAGTTTTACATGTTAACAAGCTACTAAGAATGCCTTAATAGACAACTAATTTTTGTTAGAGGTGTCTCGACAATTTGAATTTTATATGCATGCATTATGTTTTCTTAAAATGGGGAAATTATGCATCTGAAGGAATCTGTCTAGAATAATGGGGTTCTATAGAGGTTACTTTAATCACATTCACCAGCAGTTATAGCTGTTTTACATCTTATTTGCAACAAAAGGGAACTCTAATTATCTTCCAAAAGAGCATAAAATGGTGTGCTTTGCTGCTGATGTAATGTTGATTCGTGAATGCTGCTGATCAGAACTGACAACAAAATACATGTCACACTTTTAAAAAATCAGTGGTGGTGACAGGCTAACCCTCTTTTGTGACCTGGGGACCGGGAGATGAGGTATATATTTGCTTGCAAAGTAGAAACCATTTACAGTTTTTCACTTTGAAATAAAAATCAAAATGCTGTTATAGATGGATTATCGATGATTTTTAACAATGCACCTGTTCTGTTATGACTTAGAAGCTACCTTCTGTAAAACAGATCTAGTGCTTGCAAATCCTGATAAAATGGAAAGGTCTGCATATTCATCTCATTTTTTATAAATTACCGACTCTTTATTCTGTGTTCCTATATACTGACAGGAACAGAAATCCTTACAATATCTGTAACAGGTATATATTTGCTTTGCATGGTGTAGGAGACAACAAAGAATTTCGGTATTTTTGCATCTTGGTTTCAAATGCTTGCTATTCAAACTCACACATAACTGCAAATTAGAAACATGCAGCCCACCAAAACCTGCAAAACTCACTAAATATGATTCAGCTGTATATCAATACCTATGCCACCCATGCATACGGAACAGTTTGCTTATATTCCATTTCAGTATGCAGTTAATCCACAGACATCTAAATACATTAGGCATAACTGATATTTGCTACATGGCACTGTTTACAGCTCATAGTAGAAAGTTAATACTTTACATCCCATGCTTGAATGCTCTGCGTTTAACCTAGATACTGAGATACCTGCCCGGTATGAAAGTTTAATTCACAGCCTTGTTTATTTAAACTAAGGACAGTAATTAAAATGCTTATATAGGCTGCATTCATCCTTCTTCTATAACTGCCAATTTTCATCGGCATTGATGGGGTTTAACACTTTAGTAGGCCTTACTCTGACTGTATAAATTTAAAATAGCCTGTATTTATTACTGTATGCCTCTTCTTTGGTACTTACTGAGTAATAAATATTTGTACAATATTTCTTTCTCTAAATTTGGCAGCTTTGCTTGCCAGCAGTATTTGTATGTGTGACTCTGTGTTAGTATGTAGTAAATCATATGTGCATGGTTAAATAAAGCTAAAGGTTTTCCTCAACTGAAAAAATAAAAAGGAAAAACTTGGTCCACTTTAGTCTACCCACAACTAAGTCCGTGGCTTAGAGATGATTAAAGTTGAAAATGTATTTTATCAGTAGTCTTACTGATAGTAGTCTTTCCTTCTGTTCACTTTTTCTATCTCTTTGTGGAAAACATCTACTTATGTAAATATTCCAAATCAGTGATATGAGTAACATTGTTTACAGTGCTTTCATTTAGGTGTTGTCCAACAATTTATTTTATACCCATTTTATATCAGTATTGTTTAAATTACTGATTTGATCCAAAAGAACTAGCTTCAGCAAGCGAATTATTTTAGAGCAGAAATGGGCGTATGATTGACTAAAGATTGGTTTTGAGAAAGGAGGAATGATCCCAAAAGCTTTTCTCTCTAGGTTCCTAGAGAATTTAAGTAACATTTTCATTAGATGTGATCTGTTTATTCCTGATGCATTTTCTTTACTTTGCATCTGAACAGTACTCTTACAAAGAGTCTTTAAATGCAGAAGAATGGTTCTCTACTGACAAATACCTGGGGAATGTCCTTTGAATTTTATGATCTAATTTTTTTCTACTGGGTACCAAGACATAATTCATTTTAATTATTAGTGTACTACTCATATGGAAAGAAAATACAGCTTTACAAATTACTGAATTGTACCTTTCTGTTTTAAAAGCAAAAGATCAGGTGCAAAAAATCAAGTACAAAAAATTCAATTGGTTAATTTTCTATTCCTTCATTTGTGTGAAAAATTTTCCCCTATTTTCATGACTGCTAGTTAGAAGCTCTACAAATATGGGACAGAAGCAGTTATTTCTGAATACTTAAGGAGATGTAAAATACATTTGTTTGTCCTATGTGCATACCACAAATCCACACTCATATTTTTCATCTCCACTTTTCTGTTTTCCACCACATAAAAAGCAAATTTGACCTACAGATGAGACTAAGTGGGATGTTTCCACATCTATTACCATTTGAAGGTAAGAACTCCTCTTCATCAAGTTCAATATCCTAAACTAAATTCTGTACTTCTTTAATTTGAATTAAAGTCTTTGTACTGCTCTAATTTGCAGCATAAATAAACAAAACCATGCTTGTCTCTAACAAAAAAAAATCTTGAGATATGGATAGTTTCAGGTGTTTACTTCTTTTAGTACCATTTTACTCATGATCTAAATAGCGCATGTAGATGGGGTGAGAAGGAATGGCCTTGTCTGCCATTTCTATGAGGCTCCTTCCTCTTACCACATTCGTCAAAAAGCTCCTTTATATTTCTGGTATGAGAGTTCCTGGATTGCTAATAGCCCAACCAATGCCATTTTTGAATCAGAACATTTTCTACATGGGAAACAATAAATATACAGAAATGTAAATGTATATTAAAAAAAACAGTGAGTTTTTGTATTTTTCTCGGAGTTAAAGGCTTGCATTTCTGAAAACTCTGTGAGTTCCTCTCAGTCTTGATATTCCTCCTTAGAAAACAGGAAAATGGTCCTTTGATGTTGATATGCTCAATTTCAAATATCAAAAATAACAGTATTGAGTATTTTGACCAGTGTTTCCTTTTCCAAATTCCCTTTCTCTGTATTGAAACCTTTTTAAGGGAGAAACATGGAAAATCAGCAATGTGATTTTAAGCATTTGGTGCTCCTTAGAAAGACAGAATTGTCTGATGAGCTCCTCAACAAATAGTTGCCTGTTATCAGCTTCCTCAGTCCTGTACAAGCATGGTCTCCTCCTCTGTCAGGCTGGCTCCACTTGAACCCCCATGTGCCCAGTACTGAGACAGACAGACCCCCAGTTTGCATCTCAAGCTCTGCCCTCAGCTCACAGTTTTCTCTCAATCTCTTGATCCCAATCTCCTGTAGAATCTTACCGGCACACCACCCCTATTTTTCTCTTTATAGGCTCCTTTTTCCCCTTTTCTTTACTGCTGAAGGATCCTTTTTTAATTTCTTTTTCAGCAAGTAGACATAACAAGAAGCAACCTCCCTGTCCTAGTTCACGTGGAAGGTGGGGAATGAAGCAGACAAGTAGTCCTATCTCGGTCAGGTTGCTGGGAGGAGAAGAGAGAGCCCTCCCACAGCAGGCTGCATTGGCTCCTTTCCTCAGGAAGGGTGTATGCACAGGAGCCAGGTAATAGGAAAGGCTTTCCTTGTGTCAGAGCCAATATTTGTCATAGGCCTGGAGGTTCCCATGTCATTTTACAATCCCTGCCAGAAGCCCATTACTCATCCCTAATTCATGGGAGCTGGCATTATTGCTACATGTTATTCATTAACATTGCTACAACTGTGGGTGGGAGCTCCGAGCAGATCTCTCACTCTCCAGGTCCTGTGTTCACAAGCTGGCCCTTTGTGCAAGAAGTATTATTTTTAAATGTCAACCATGTATTAAGTAATGACTCAAGGGACTGACAAATCAAATCTCAAGGCTTTGAGTGAGACACTCATCTGTCTAATAAACATGGAGTTAGATTGTACAGGATCTCATTTAACCACCAATCACTCTTTAAGCTCAGCTGCTCTATTTCACCATCTCATATCTAAATATGCTTAAACCCAGACCTTCTGCACTTAGCAGGGCCAAGTGTGAGAAGCAGCAACAAAGCCAGACTTCAGGTGTCAAGAGAGCTCTTGGCACCTGAAGAGTAACACAAAGGAAAAGAATACTGTTCATTGACAACTTGTTTCTTTTCTTACTACTTAAAAATCCAGGCCCAAAATATATGACTATAGAGCCTGATCAAAGCCCGTTAATTTCCATAGTATTCTTGGCATTGACTTTGATAGGCTGTGAATCCAGCCCATCCCCAAGTAGAACATATGGGTCTCTTGCACAGCTTATTTCTATTCATACTTCACTTTTTTTTTTTTTATTTATTTCATACATTATTCACAGTTTGTGATGGCAGAAAGACAGTTTATACCAGTGACACAAAGAAGACAAAGAAAGAAATACAGCATATGTGTTGTCATTATTATGAAAACTAAGGCATATTGGGCACAATGCATTTCATTTTCATTATATTACAGGATTCTAATAAGCATCATTGATAGTGAAGTCACTTGTCCTTAGCACAAGTAAAGAAGAAAGAAATGAAAACTTTTCAGGTTGTTTTTGAAAATCTTGTATACTGTCTAGGCATTTTAGGCACAAATTTAATTTCACTTCAACATCTCAAGTTCCTTTGATGACAAAGTCACGTATCTTTAGTCCCAAACACAAAAGTAAATAAGACATTTAGATAGTTTTCTTTTACTTTGAAGGCAGTTTTATATTTGAAAATGTGAGTGCCTATGTCAGACACATTGAATTTCCTGGTTCAGTCCAGCTGTGGGCTTAGTTAGGGCAATTATCTAATACCTGATAAAACACAACTGTGTCTACCTGAAGGTCTACAGAAATACATGAAATCTTTAAGTAAATACAGATTAGGATGGAAATGCAGGATGAAATGTCTCTCATGACCAGGACTCCGGGCCCAGCCCTATGCAATGTATGCAGTTATAACCAAGCTCACAATATGCATTAATCTAAGTTATAGTTTGGGGTCTCAGAAGACCTGGGGAATGTTGAGCTTTCACCCTAATTTTATATTTTTTTAAAAATCTGAATTTTAATTTAATTTAACTTAATACAATATTTTACCTGGTATCTATCAAGTTGGGGTTTTTTTCCCAAATCTCCCAAATATTCCTTTCACACACTGCCTTCACTTCCTCTCCACTTATATCTGTTTTTGCAGATTAAAAATTAATGTCTGGTTGCCAGGAGGAGAAAGTGATTATGAAATTCACTGTAGCAATATTTTAAGCAAATAAATAAAAACATCTGGGAAAAGTCAACAAGATCTCCAAGTCAATAATATGATGTCTCTTGAAAATATGGACAGAATGTTTTCCCATTGAGATGTGGCAATGGTATTGCTAACAGCATGCAGCAACTAGGAAAGAGAACACTAAATGGCAATAGCTTTTTGTGGTGATTTTTCTTTTGGAAGGAAGAAAATGAATGAGTATGATTTTTCTTGTGAGTCAGTGATGAATATTTTCCACGTATGCCACTGCTGAGTTTCCTGTAGGTCATAACAGATACAAGTGGGAGGATAGGATAGTTGGCTGGGAGAAGACCACAGAATTAAAAAAATACATCCCCAATGTTATTTCATTATTTTAGTGAACAAGGAGGATTCTATTTAAAACTATTTATTTTAAAATACTTTCTCAGATTTTTCACTCTGAACTGAAATTCACTCCACTCCCTCAAGAGCAATAAGGTCATATTTATATGCACTTTATTTTGCAGAAAATTCTCATTCATCATCTCTGTCCCTGAGTTCTAGTAATTCACACATGTACGCTCTTTAATAGATTTTTAAAAATACTTATGAAAAGAAGACAAAGTGCTCCTATGAACATAGTTTCCACAGAGTAACACATAGGTAGGTATATGCTACTGCCCTAACCTAACTTAAGCATTGTTGACCAGTGTTTAGATCATGGATGTGTTATTTAGTGGTTAAGTGCTTTCAAAGCTTAGAGTTTGCTATGTCATCACATCACAATTTAAAAGAGCCAGTCAAGAAATGCCCTTCTGAACATGAGAAATGTTTTTCAAGACTTTTTTTTTGCTTTCCTTTCTCTAGGACTAGGCTAATTTTAGTTCTATTCCAAAAATGGTCTCCTGGCCTCGTGTGGTAGCAAACCTATTCTTCTAAGAGGTGTACATAGCTCTGGTGGCTAGTCGGCCAATGATCAAGTACTGTGCAGCACCAAACAGTTTATACTCACTTTATTTCTCAAAAGCGGGACATAGACAGCCTTGAAGAAAGTAACATAGGTGGATAAGGTCTTCCTGAAGACACGTAGTAGTGGAAACAACTTCCAGCATTGTGAGAGACCAGTTTGCTCTTGCACCTTAAACTGGTGATGAGCTCATGTTAAGGCACTCTCCGTTGCCTGCATCTCCTTCCTTCCTCTTCCTTTGGTGTCACTCTCTCCCTCTTGTCTGGGGACACAGGAGTTTGCACGTGGGAGGGCTATTTGAAACGGAAGGGTGGTAGGCACAGGCTGTTGCATGAAGCCTGTGATCTCATCTCTCCCATCTGCCCTCCAAAATCTTCCTGACTTTCCAAGACCTATTATCTCTTCTCTTCTCATTGTACTTTCCCCCAAAACACCCTTGCTGATTCTTGGTCCTGGCTCCTAAATACCTGGGAATGTCTCTTTTGGTATGGCAATTTTTAATTTTCTACTTCTAAGGGTGAGAATGATTTTTACCCTATTTTACCCTCATCCTTAGAAAAAAACAAATTTCCACAGTCTGTTCTGCTGAGGAAGCATGAGAATCCTTTAATTAAGAAAAAGTGAAGATTTCAAAGTTCTTCTGAAAGAGAAAAAAGAAATAAGCAAAGAATGTGACAATGAGACAAAGTGTAGTGGTCAGTGGAATATGGGAAAATGCCACAAGTTTCTAGTCAATGTCTTTCCAGCTGTGACGCAAAAATCTATCTAGTATTTTGAAGCTCTAACAATATGAAGTATTGTGTGAACAAACAATAAATGCAAAATGTTCACAATAAATGTGAAATATTTCCAATAAATCTGGAAAGAAATTTCAATATACCTAAAGTGGGGAGCAATTATAGACACTCTGCCTAGTTTTCAAATAAGAGAACTGAATGTTTTCTTTATATTTGTCTTCTTAAAAAGAGCAGCCAGCCTATGCTATATGCTCTTTCAACTATATTTCAAGTATGACTTTTTATTAATGTCACTGTGATTACTTGCTTCCCTGACTCCTTGTATGGAATAAGATTTGTTTAATCTCCTTTCTTTCGAAGCCTACTTGTCATACTGAATTCCAAATTTAAAAAAAAATCTTAATCTGGCTAGTTGTCTCATAGTATTTGGCTTCTTCTAGATTAGGGTGGGTTTTGTGTTTTTAATAAAAGGAGGATATTTTAAGAGTAACTCAGTGCTGACTACCAATATGAAAAAACTTTTAATATTGCTGTCTTAAGGACTATTATTACAGATAAAATGTATTTTGATCTTCTCAGTAATGTGGAAATGTTATATATGCAAAACAGAAATATTTAACCCAGCCAAAACCAGAAAACAGAAGAAAATTCAGGAATTCAAAAGCCTGGGAACAAATCATTAAAGAACAAATCTTGAAAATATATAGGCATATGTCTCATAGTCTGAAACAAATATCTGAGCAAAAACATTTCATTTTGGAAATCTGTACAAATACATGTGAAAATATTTCTTTGTTCAACAGCTTCCTCACATTAAGAGCATAAAGGAAATTTTAAATATCGTCACATCCAGAAATGGATTCTGATTTTTATTTTATTTTAATGACAGTGCTCATGACTGAGACTCCCGAAACTCATAATTCTGGTTTACATGTTAAAACAGGGAAAGGAATGAGCTCTGCAGTTTGAATAGCAACCTTAAAAGCAAAACCAAAGAATTTTACAAAACTGTACTATATTAGAAGATTAAAGGAAAGCATCAGTTTAAAAGCCATAAAATGAAGTGGCTGAATTTATCTACAAGAGAAATATAAGATTCAAATTTAAAAATAATACCTCTTTAAGACTGTGCCTGTGTGCCTCAGTCATAAACTGGGGCATTGGTATTAACATGAAACACTAAGCAGACAAGATTCTTCATATGCCAAAGACAAGACAACTGTTCCAGCAAGAGGGGTTTCCTTTGTTACCACCATCTTCTAAGTGTATAGACAGACACAAATAAGTGTAATAATGCATTAACTCAAAGAATACGGCCAGAAAATGTGAACTTTTTCAGTCAGGCAAGTCTTTCTTCAGGTCATATGCTTTAAACTAACATAGATATTTCATGATTATGTCAAAGCCAGTTTTGCAAATATTTAGAATCAAAGTAAATGAGGTCAGAATTTTGTGGAAAAGACCAGTCAATTATCCTATAATTAAAGCCTGCATAATAATGCATTACACCATGGAATATTATTCACATTCAGTGTGCAGCTGTACAACTGGTATTTCCTAACACCAGAATAATAGACTGCAATCTCAGTAATTGTGGGACTGACTTGAAAATCTTGAAGATACAGAGGATGTAAAAGACATTCTCCCCAGAAATCATGGGTTTGTTTTTTCTTTGATAAGCACAATGACATTATGTCTCTCCTCTTCATTCAAAACTCTGGTGAGCAAGTCAATTTTGTGCCTTGCATTGTTAAAATTTTGTAATACTTTTGCAAGACTGACATACGTGGCTAAGACTAATAAAGCCACACCTTTTAAACACATACTCTTCGTGTTTCTCCTGGCCTGCAACTGCTTACCTTATTGCATCTACTGTACATTCTGCCCTAAGGAGGAGATGTGTTCACACTCTGCATTAAATACCTTTATAGAGCAGAAATGCACATGCCTGTAAAAGAAGAGTAAACTGGCCCTTTCTGAGCTGGAGGATCAGATTGTGAATGATTGATTTCTCAATCAAAACCAAGTATTTACATGCCTTCAGCTGTATCTTGCATAGAGGTGAGACTTCCTGGTTCATTTGCTACAGTCTCTTGGCACCAGTAAGATACTGATATAGATAGCAGTCTTATTCATGCTTAGATCCATTTATTTGATGAAACCAGAATTTGCTACTTAAGCTCATCTGTAAAAGCTTCAAAGGTAGTAAAGTATTTCAAACATCAGGCAAGAAATTAGATGATTTACATACATACGTACATACATACATGTAATTTTAGAAAAGCCTCAACAAGAGTAAAATATCAGAACATAGTTTTAGCTATGCAGACCCTGCAACATAACCAGCAAAGTGAAAAAATTCAGATGTGTCCCAAAAAAGGTAGCTGGTTAGTGAAATACCCATGTTAGCAGAAAAGTCAAGTATTCTGGATGCTCCTTGTAATTTCAGTAATGTTTTCTCAAGATTTTCTCCACTGAAAAATACATTATTAAATAATATAAGATGATCATATGATCCAAAAATAGAGGTAATGACCTTAATCCACTTTGTAAGCTTTGTACATAAGAGGCACGTACCAGCTTCAGTGTTTCTCAGTATACAGTTTTGCCAGCTGGGAGGTGAAGAATTCAATTATTGTTCATGACTGTGATTTTATGGGTTGCAAACAGTGGATCTGAGTCAATCAAACTCAGATTTTTATCCAAAGGAATAACTGACTGTTTATGCTATTAGACATGAATTGCTGCTTCATTAATTATTAGCTAGCCACTATGTCCAAAAATGGTGACAGAAGAATATTGTGTGTACATATCTTCATGCAACTTGCACCAGAGCTGGAGTATTATCATTAAAATAACTCTTGTTGTCAGTCATTAGGGCTTTTTTCCAAGTTCCGTTCATGCTCATACACTCATCATGCCTCTTCTTGTTTTTGTAACTCAGGGATGCACAGTGAGTTCCAAATACCATTTGCTTGTTCAAGGCCTGGATTGTTGGCTCCTTCCCTTACAGTGCTCTGAGCAAAATCAACATTTTTCTCATTCATTCTACTCCTTTGCTTTTCAGGGGCAGAGCTACCACTGAAGATGATTTGCAGATTTTGATAGATCAACACAGCTCTGCATCAAAAGCTGTCTTGCGTGAATTTTAAGCATACAGCTTGAGGAAAGCAACACTTCTGTATCTGTAAAGTCTATAGGTAATCATCTGCACTGCCTTAGAAACTGAGAAGCATTTTGCACTGCAGGCACAAGGTCATACATTTGTTAAATTTGTTGTATTTGGTAAAAGCAGAATGTGCACATTTCTAAATTCTAACAGATGCATATAAATTAAGAACTATGCACAGCCACATTTAAATCTTCTGTCACTTTAAGACAAAATTTTGACAGAAAACACCTGGATGTATAACTTTTCTCTAACATCATAAACAGAATGTTCATTTGGAACTGTGTTGCTTATCACTTCCCAAAGCTACTGGGGCTTTTTAATGTAGATTTTCTTAAGCTGTATGGATACAACAAGCAAACATAATGGAAAACAAGGATGAGACATTGTCATCCTTGGGTTGACAGGGTTTCTTTCCCTTCTTGTAGGGACTCTACTATGTTATTACAAGCAATGACACTGTAAAAGCTGTTGGGTACTATTAAAATGTTATGACATTTTATTTCCATTCTGTTTCTTATTTATTACTGGTTCTTGCAAATGTGATTTCACACAACTTTTTAAAGGGACATAAAATCCTTGAATACCTTTGCCTCTAAGTAGCTCTGGAAGCTTGCTTACCTTTATGCCCTTAGCCTCAAGCAACTCAGTTTCTGGGCAAGGTCCTGTTCACCTCTCTGTGCCAAAAAAATGAGTTCATAAATTCATGATGAGCCTGATTCACCAAACTAACAATAACAGCTTTCAACTTGAATCAATAAGAGACACCATTTACCACATCTTGAGACACCCCAAAAGGCAAATCTAGATAGTTAATCAACTACTGTCCCATGTTTTCTAGAAATCTCAGAAATCACAGAATGATAATTTGAGTTTGGTGAGAGCTCTGGAGGTCGTCTTGTCCAATGCCTTCCTGTTTCAGTATGGTCACCTAGAGCAGGTTTCCCAGGACTGTGTCCAGATGTCTTTTGAGTATTTCCAAACTCCATGTTCAAGAGACTACAGAACCCACTGTCTGTGAGTGCTCAGTTACCTTCACAGAAAAAATTATTTATATTTAAGAAAAATAGAGTTGTTTAACTGGCTGTGATGAGGAGAAGCAGAAGCTAGGAGTGATAACTCTCAGTTTCCCTGTGATTGTTTTGCCATTTCCATGGTCAGACACTATGGACTTTTGTTTCCATTTTTATGTCAATAGGTGTGTGTCAAGTCCTAGAACAATAAAAAAGTCAGTAAAAATTAATAATGGAATAACAGAAAACCCATTGCCTGAGTCACTTGATGAATGACTCAATGACAACACATGCATGAATACTCTGTTCCTGTGTTAATTGTGAGGCAGCTTCACTGCCAGACCTTAGCCACCGTAACTCTACTGCTGCTTCCTAATGTAAGGGCATTTATCCTGGGCGTGACACTGATAAAGTGATTATAGAGAGGACAAAAAAGATAATAGTAACAATAGTTGAAGACACTGTCTTCAAAATATTTGACCTCCTGGATACTTCATCTCCAGTGGAAAAACAAACCTGATGGGGAATGGTAAGACTGGTTGTGGTTGTTAGAAAAGTTTCCAGTGTTTTCTTTGTCAAGGCAAGATTTTTTTATTCCCACTCTCAGAAAACATTTCCTATGTTTATCTAACACATCATATCCATCACACATATATTGTCATTCCTACATAAACCCTCAGTTTGGCTTTCCAATATAGCTAGAGGAAAAGTAAACAAGCAAACACATTCCTTTCTCCTAGTTGTGTCTGCAGTGGCAATGGACAACAATTTTGTGAGTGAGGTTTTGTCTTGTTTTCCAGTTTGAGCCAACAATTACTACTGATGATACCAAAAAAGGACAGCAGACTAAATTGTATTTTACCTTTGTCCTTTTGTGGTCTTCAATGATTGACAGCTAAATTTGGATTTGCCATAAGTGAAAAGAGCAAACTCTTGGCAAGAGTCCTGAGATGACTCCACCATCTCCAGTGCTTCATAAATTTGTCAGTTTACTTTCAGGGTTTTTTTGTGGAGCTTCAATGAAGATCAACAGCAGAATGTACATGTCAACTTTTTCAGGTGTGGAGGTGTCCTCTCATGGTAAGTAGCTTTCAAGTTTATTCCATTTGGGGTAATAATATCATTACTATGGTAATGACATAATATGTGCCACTTTTGGGAATGAGAAATTACACATAATTTCTATTTGCTTCAGTCTTGTTTCTATAGCAACAAGACTAGTAATTCTCATTAATGACTAGGTTGTTAGCATTGTTATTTTTGGTAATTCCAGGTTATTAATGTCCTTAGGTTTTTTGCTTCTTATTGATGACTAAATCTGAGTGGCTGTTAAATGAAAAAAAATATGTCCAGTTGACTAAAAAATAACTTTCACAAAAATCGAAGAGCGTTTTTTGAATCTAGTTTTAAAATTAGCACAGAATTAAGTTGAGAGAATAGAACTAATAAATCGTTTAGACTAGAGGCAAAATTCAAACTGACTGATAAACACAAGCATTAAGACAAACCACACAACTGTGATGAAAGTGCTGACATTATCATTTAACATTTCAGTTTGCCAAGTTCATCTTTCCACTAGAAAAGACATTTCCCCCCTAGAGTAATATTGCTATAAGAGCAGCAAGGCAGTTTCAGGCACAATGGTTATCATCAGCTCATTTACCACTGGGATTCAAGGTTAAAGGTTGTGCCTAAATACCACAAGGTCACTATCGTAGCAACATATTCTGTTACATTTCGTTCTCCTTAAGGGCAAACTGCATGCAAAATGTCTATGTGCTGAAGAATTACAAATATAGTCTTCTAATTATAGAAGATATCAAGATTACACTTACATTCTTTCTTTTCTAAAACATTGTACAGATGCCATGAAATAATTCCCCAAAAATTTAATCCACCTTAATGGAACTGTAGAGAAAGCTTGGCTTCTTCTCCCTATAAATGCTTATGCATGTCCATACTTTTACCTGCTTACTGTTTGCTTGAGTAGTCACATGTTGGTGCCTGCACAACCGGGTGTACTTTATCCTACTTGTTTTAACTCACTTTTCTTAAGGCTTTAAAAATAGAATTCCTTGAAAATGCTTTGATAGTAAAGTTTATAATTTTTTTATGATGTGCTTTTAAAGTATATAGCAGCATTTTGCAATCACTTAATAAACATTAATAAAGGATTTATAACCTCTTTAAGTTTAGAATGCTTCCATTGTCTTCTGAGCCCATATTAACATGTAGAAGTTAGTGATGAACTTTGTATTTGGTGATCAATTTATTAGGGCTTTTGGATTTAAAAATATTTTACAGCAGGAAAAAAAAAACCAGACTTGTGAGAAAATGAAAGAACAAATGAAAATACAAAAATCTTATCCCTTATTATTCCCAGTCACAAGGTCCATACCCGGACCAGATCTGTGACAAAGATACACAAAATATTAGACTTTATTTTGCTTCTCTAGAGGTAGGAATTGATTACTTCTCCTGCAATCAGGCAGGCAAAGAAGACTTTGCAGGCCATGAATTTTCTTTCAAGGTATATAGTATGGACTGTATAGTATATCCCACTTTTTCTCACACTCTTCAGTAGCACAGCTGCAATTTATACCTCTGTGCAAACTTTTGACAAAATCACATATATTTACATACACAAAGGAAAAAAATCTTCTCTCAATGAAGAAATCCTCTTAATTTCTTCCCTGCATTACAAATCAATTCAGAGCCTGTTTTTACTGCAGGCTACTGGATAGAATTTATGGAGCTGCAAAAGATAATTTATTTAAACTAATCATTTCCTATACTAAATACTATTCATGTTAAACATATTTTCTTCCTGCATAAAAATATGGTTTAATATTTTAAATTATTATTTAAAATAGTGCTTTAAACTCATGAGAATGGATTCATAGGCCTTCTGTCCTTCTTTTGGGCAATGGGGACAAAGTAGTCAACTCACCCTACTAGTCAACTCACCCTAGAAAGATGAATTGTTGGAGACAGGAGATTTTGACAGAATGCACAATGCTAGTTGCCAACTGACACTGTGGGTCAACAGCCATTTAGCATAAATTAAAGCAGTGCGTAGGCTGCTGCAGTCTATGCCAAGACCAATGAATAACTCTTGCTTGGATGAGGATGCCTGGCTCATTCACAGCTCTTTTCAACCTCCTGTGCTTATGGCTTCCTATCACATCTAAGAATGTAGTAAGTGTTCAGGTTCTTTACCGTAAAAAGATGATTGGCTTCAAGGAATAATTTAAGAGATGCATCTTTGACAATGAAATTAAGTCAATCATCAGCATTTGCTTTATCAGCTATAATTTTTAACACACAGAAATAGTGAAAAAAGACTAATACCCCCCCCCTCCAGTTTGTTTAAAAATATCTAATATTTCTATTAGAAAATATAAACATCCTAGCAGAAAATTTCTGCAGATACAATTTTGCCTATAAAGCCTATGATTTTTCAAATCACAAACTTGGCAAATTTCGAGCACCCGACACTGAGGAACATAATGGGAATATTCAACACGGGCAGCTTCTCTTCAGTGTAGCCTAAGAAATGAACATTAGTGGTGTTCAGACATTTTCTGACACGATGGATTCTGATCAGGTTTTGTCAGAACTGAGGTTTTGGTAGGAGTCTTTGAAGCAAGATAAAAATTCTGATCAAAACTAAAGGTACAATCACATATTGAGAAAGGCCATGGATTACAGGGAATTACAGGTATTACAACGAAAATTCTCCTTGTTTATTTTCACCTCCAAATGCTCTGTAGTTTGGTATTTTCAGAAGACAGAGAACTTGGGGAGAGAGGCAGCTCAAAGTGACTTTTTGATTTTCCTAATGTGGTGTGTTTACCCTGGCTGGATGCCAAACATCCACCAAAGATGCTCTATCACTCCCCTCCACAACTGGACAGGGAAGAGAAAATATAGCAAAAGGTTCACGAGTTGAGATAAAGACTGGAAGAGATCACTCACCAATTAGCATCACATGCAAAACAGACTCAGAATGGGGAAATTAGTTGAATTTATTTCTAATCAAAATCAGATCCTGATAATGAGAAATAAAACAAATCTTAAAAATATCTCCCCCCCC
>JANPWX010000360.1:1635573-1685573 GCA_024734555.1 Trochalopteron elliotii
CCCCCCCGCCCCTTCCCAGCTCTACCCTCTCCCCCATGATGGGGGATGCAGGGAGAGAGGGGATGGAGGTTATGGTCAGTTCATATCCGGTTTCTGCCACTGCCCAGGGAGAGGAGCCCTTCCCTGCTGCAGTGTGGGGTTCCTCCCACAGGAGAGAGTCCTCCATGAACTTCTCCAACATTGCTCCCACAGGAAACAGTTCTTCACAAATTGCTCCAATGTGGGTCATTTTCCCGTGGGGTGCAGTACTTCAGGCACAGCCTGCTCCAGCCTGGGTCCCTCATAGGGTCACAAGTCCTTCCAGGGAACCTGCTCCAGTGTGGATTCCTCTCTCCACGGGTCGGCAGGTCCCTGCCAGGACCCTGCTCCAGCACTCCAGACTTCCCAGGGGGTCACAGCCTCCTCTCAGGCATCCCCCTGCTCCAGGGGCTGCCGGTGGATCTGGCATGTTCACAAGAGTTCCCACAGCACACAATCCACATGTCTGCCTGTACATTCAGCTGCACCTTCTCTGTAACACAGCCAATTGCTCCATCCTTAAAACCTTTAATGGTGAGGCATGAATAGACGTTCTTGTTTCTGTCCTGACAGATTTTGAAATTCAGCCCCTTCTGATGGGAACAATATAAGCAACAGACTGTGTTGTTCTGTGCCAAAGATGATTAATCTTAAACTAGTAGTTCCTCTGCAGGGGAAGACCCTCTTCCTCTAAAAGTAATAGTTTGTCCAAAGATTGAACCAATTTAGAAATTCTTGAAAGACTTTATTTAATTTAAAAAAAATTACTTTTCCCACCATCTTTTGCTGTGCTTTTTAAAATTTTATTTCTATGATAATATAAAATTGAAATGCTTCTGAATTCACGAGAGCAATTCAAATATTCAATAAAGCAATTATATTTTATTTTTATTCTCTTTCTACAGGCTTTCCTTTACTTACAGTCTCTATTACATGTAGTGGCAAAACCACAAAAACTTCAGTACTTGCCCTAAAAGCAAAACTCATATGCAAAAACTGTATTATTTTAATAAATAATGTATACCATGTATAATTTTCTGGAGATTTCAGTAATGTCCTCTTTTTTTGAGCTTTCAATTAATTTTCCAGTTTAAAATAAAAGGTGAAAAACCTTACTGTCAAAATATTTTCCATGATAATCTGTTCCCCCTTACTATACCAAACACTGTTTTAACACTTTAACCATCTTTCCAGATTCCCTTCAGATATCTTAGTATTTTAAAAATATCCCTATGTATATATATATATATATATATATTCATTGGCAATTCAGCTAACAGGAATAGACACATGCTACACAAGTTACATTTTGCCCATCCAATTTTTTACCACGGGTTTTGGATTATATTTTCTGTTCAAATAATTTAAGAAGCAGCATTACAGCTTTACAGTGTCTGCAAACTTTAACCTCTTTGATACTGATTTTAAAACATGCTTAATTTTGATTCTAGCCTATTATGCTGGGTTAAATAATTTAGTGAGGACACCCTGCTACATTTTAAGAGTACTCGTCAATATTGTTAGTTTGGTTGCTACACCTGACTTCTATGTACCCATGTGGGTAAATATATATTTAAGACCTTTCTTTTTGTTGTTGTTAAAAATGGTGCTAATGGGGGAGGTATTATGTTCCTTCAAGATGAGCACAGCACCTGCTAATTTTTGGCACACAACATTTATCTCCTAGCATTATATTTCTTGTCAAGCCTTGAGATCTACTACAGCCCAAACTGACATTTTATGTCAAACATTTACAAAATTTCGTTTTCCAAGTGCTCTTAGAATGAATGATCTAGCACCATTCATGCTGTAACATCAGATATCTTGAAATATCCCATCCACAAAGGTTTACCAAAATGTAGCAACCACTGGAAATCTGTCATGGCATGTATTTTTTTAATGCACTTTCAGTAAATTTTCAGATTAATTTTTAAAGTTTCTACTGATATTAGTCTCATAAAGTGGCAGCACTATTATTACTAAAAAGTGATGTCATAATTTTTTTTCTCAGTGAAGTAGTTATTAAATTTCCATTTCTATGAGAAACAAAGTGCTTAACGTTGGCATTAACCGTTTCACATGTTGTCACTTAATATAAACTACTGACATTGCATCGTAATGATCTCCTACCTGTCCTTGTCTGTATTTCTTTAAATGTTATTCAGTGTTGAACCTGATATGCTTAACATCTATCTTTCCTATTGCACTGGGAAGTCCTGCCCATGCTTCAGGATAAGTACAACAGTAAGAGGAATAGAGGATGAATTTCAAAAAGCTATTTCTGAATTTATGATCTTGATATGATGTCATATGATTTGATGTGATATGATTATACTTTTTTTTCAGTAAATTGTTTTAAGTGTATTTCACCTTTTTAAAATTATGATTGCTATTTTTAAGTATTTTAATATGTACAATGTGCATGTACAGAAACAGTAGCCTACACAGTGTGAGAGAATGTATTATTTAAATCACATTTACTCTTTTTCTAGTAGGTGATCAATATTGTAGTTGCTTCATAGGAGACAATTTAGTTTAAATATCAAAAAAACCTTATGCAATTTCACACCAAAAGCTGTTCTCAAGAAACACAGGCTATCTAATTAGTTTTTGCAGAAGGTAACCTCAAGTAACTGAGTATTGAATATTTTGGGCTTTTTTTATGACACTTTCTTCATAAAATGTAAAGAATTTCAAACTATGCGTGTCTCAAATATTTTATTTAATTTCCAGGTGACTTATGTGATTTGTCTTTCATCACCCAATGGTCTTTGTCACTAAACAGACAGTTGATTTGGTTCATTTATTCTAAAATATCACATTTTGTTCAGTAAATAGATTCTGTTTGTGCTTTTTTTTTTTTAATTTACAGATCATCTTTTAAAATCACAGAATGGTAGAAAATTACAGCTGGAAGTGACTTCAAAAAGTGATCTAGTTCACCCACTGCCTAAAACAAGATCAAATATACCTGTATTATTCCTGGCAATTTTTTGTTGAATCCATTCTTAAAAATTATTAAAAAATGGATATTCTTAAAACCTTGTCCAGACCTTCTTTATCCCTGCTATTAGAAGGTTTTCCCCAGAGCCTGTTCTGAAAATTTTTAAATTAATTTAATCCCTTTGTTATAATTTTGACAAAGGATGTTGTGAGCAGATAATTTTTCTTCTCCTGCAGCAACCTTCTAGACACATGGTGCTTTTTTCCTTCCTGTGTGATGAAAGCCCTTTTGTTTAACCATGATCAGGTTCCCATGACTTACATACGTTACTGGGTTTTTTTCTCAATTTATTCCAGCAGAGAAGATGCCACGCTTAGCATTCTGAGGCCACAGTAGTGCTGAGCACATGCAGTTTTTAAACGGACAAAGAGCTCTTATCTGTTGGCTGTAAAGGCAGGTGAACTTCAAAAGAGAGATTGACAAAGTAAAACAAAGTCCAAAATGTGGAGATCTAAGGTGGTACTCTGAGATCTCAGTTATACAATTTAGAATTGGGACTCTGGAAGTGGAGCTGGCGTGTCCAGCTCCCTGTGGCTAAACCAACTCACTTGCCACTTACCCATGCCACCATGCAGTGCACTAGATTGAGCAAGTGGATGTGGCACCAGTGTGGTGCTGCTGACTTTGCACTGCACTGCACAGGTGGAAAGTTTCTTCCATCTCTGTTCGTCATACAGTGATCTCCTGTTGTAGCCTGGCTGTATCAGCATCGTGGCCTAGGGTTTGGTTCCCAAAGAGTACAGTTCCAAGGCTACTCTCATGGGTACAAGCATAAGTACCAGACTAGCTTCTTCAGAAGTTAGCTTTCCCAGATTATGCAAAGTGGACATGGGGCTGTTTGCATGGAAAATACCAGCATAATGTGCAGTTTTCACCCTGCTCGGGTGAAAATGCAGAGGTAGTGCTATTTGCCACTTGGTCTAACAGCTATAAAAAATTCAAGATTTTAATATTGAGTTAAAAATGCATATTAAGCTTCTTACAAATAGAAAACATACTGAGAAAAGTATTCAAGACTGCTTGGATAGCTAATATATACCCTTCACACAGAGAATTCAGTGAATATCTGACTGCATGAGTTAAGCAATTTTTTCAGAGAACTCTATCTCTGCTTGTAAGTGCATCTATTTATCACATTTTCTTACCATTAATTTCTTACTAGTGGAAAATGCCCTGTTCTTAAGTTGCATTACTGTCATTTATCTGTCCTTGGTGTCTCCTCTCCTAAACCCTTGCAGCGTTGAGAGGACAATAAGTGTGTGCTGTTTGCATAACAGAATCTGAGGCATTCATAGTGGTGTGCTCAGCATGTCGAGGTTTTTTTGTTAGTCGGTGCGATAATGCAAGTAGAGTGTGTTAAGGAGCCAATTCTCATATAAGACAACCTGTCATACAGACTGTCCATCTTCAGTGTATGATATAACAACTAATCAATTGTTTAGGCTTTTCCTAATGCTTTGCTTTTTGCCCACAGGTAATTTTGTCCAACTAGAAATGGGACCACATTGCATGATATGAAAATATTATTAATATCTCAGGGACAGACTTCATCACACATCACTATGTCTCTTAGAAAAAATTATGCATATTTTATGTAGTCCAGGTTATCATGGTAAATATTTTCTTCTTTAACAGAGAATAAAATGAAACAGAGAAATAAATACATGCAAAATTTGTTTTAAAGGAAAGCAACACTACATTAAGCAACATTCTTTTAATCTGTGAATGTGGCAGTGGTTTTTCAGTAAATAAGCCCCAAGACTTCATTACATTAAAACAAAACAAAAAAAAATTGAACTTGTAAATTCCTCAAATGAAATATAGTTGAAATGGCCAAAAGACAGCTGCACAGTCAAAAGCATATAATACACTGTACAAGTAGTAGCTTATTCAGCTAACACAGAGGCCAAAATTTCAGTGGTCACTCTTTAAAATGACTAGTTCCATACTATGGAACCATGAAGTTCCATACTTTTCCTTTCCATATTTACACTTATCACTTTTAAAACTGACATTTGCAGTCAGGCTAGAAACTCAATTTAAGATCTTAATGTCCTCCTTTTAGTCCTTGCAGACATATTGTTACTGGCAAGAATTAATCTCTAAGTCAGCCTCTGCCTCACTATGGCATCTGAAGGTGGTGCCACAAACTTGACACAAGTACAGTCTTAGAGAGAGATGGGTATTAATCTCACAGTTCAGCCTGAACAAATTACACCTCCAGGAAAAATATCCAAAATATCCAAAAGCAACACTAAAACTTTTCTTTAAAGAAATATTACATTACTTCAGCATACTCTGACATGGACTTGTTTCTCAACCCAAATTGGAAAACATGGACAGGTATACTGGAAGGTGGAATTTCATTGCTCTTCCTCTTCTGGAAGAATGTGCAGATAAGGAAGAAATGTTACCTACCTCATTTGTGTTTGTTGAAGCAAGGAACTTAGCTACATGCAAAAAGAAACCATTCCATGTATTATGGAATACAAATTCCTCACAAATTTACTAAAGACAATGGCTTTGGAGACAGTACCTGGGTAGAGGGTAGCCTGCAATCCAAATGTGCTAAGCACTGGACAAATTCCTGCCAACACAATCTCTCTTTATCAGAAGAGTAACAGGGGACAATTTCCAAATAAAAGTATGTTTTCAGGACATTATATCTAAATGTTTCAGGAACTAGCACTGGCTACCAAGGATTTTGCAGTAGGATTAGCCGGTGTTATCAGTTTTTAGTACAGACAAGTATAGTATGCTTCAGGGATAGCATCAATTGCCTTCTCTTTGGTAAAGCATCACTTCCTTTGTGTCAAGACTAAAATCTATTTGCTGGCTTTGAGTAAAATGTAGAAGAAAGGTTCCAGTTGTAGTTTCCTACAGTCCATCACTCAAAAATCCCTGGAAATTTTTCATGTTTATTGCATTGCATGAGAGTCTAATTTATATATTTTAATTATGAACCATATTAAGGCTTCTTGTATAATTTCATGTGACAAATAATATTTTTATCTTGTTAAATGTTGTGGAGAACTGTTTGGTACTGCTGGCAGAAACTGTTCTTCACCCATGAACACAGCTGCATTTCAGAAATGGTTATCTCTTTACCTACAGAATTTGCAAAAACAGTGCATAATTTTATGTTTGTGGCCTCTTCCTTGGAAAATGTAAATTCATTATCCTTGCTACCATTCAAGCCTATGTTAATGAGGTGCTAAAGTGTGTATTTCATAAGACTGTTCCAAAGAGTGTGTTTTCATGTATTTGATGGAAACATGAGAAAACTATTGCCGTATTTATTAGTACATTGCACGATCTAAATATATTCTTTATTTTATCATTCCCAAACAAGATATTTTTGTGCTTAACTGGTTTACTTTAAGTGCATTCTCTGAGTTTAAAAAAGGGAAGTGTTATCAACCAATCCAGAGAATATCATGAATTGTTGCAGTCTACAAAGTCTTTCACAGTAAACTTAAAGTCTAAACAATAAAAACAGATAAATAGAGGAAATGTCAAACTGAATTCTGGGTAATGATCAGATCAGCATGCTTTTATACAATTTCCATCACTTTGAATTTTAAATCACCTTTTAAAGGGCACTAAAGCATTCTTGCAAATTAGTCTGCACTCCAATTAATGCACCCAACATGACAATAAGACCAGTTTCAGCTTGGCTAAGCAGACCAGTCAACCAGGAGGATGTGACTTGAGGACTTGGAGAGCTTGTGCCTCCACCTTTTTTCCCTCTCTCTTCACAGCAGCTTAGGTCCAATTAGGCCAGTTAATCTGCCTAAAACCATTGGAAAGGAAGGATTTCTCTAATAAAGATGAAGCATAGTCTGAGAGGACATACGAATTAAGTCTACTCTTTTCAAAAGACAGAAAATTCCAAGATTTCCCTTAGCCATATGTCTTAAAGAGGTATTTCTTTTGGTCAAGACCAAATGATTTTTCTCCATGGGGATTTTAACTTCAAGAGATCTTTCTGTGACATTTCTTAACATGTAAAGGATTTCTCTTTTGTCTATTTATTTTTCATACTGTGCTCATTTTTGACATCCATTAAATTTTATAAGACTAGACTGCAAGCGGTAGTGATGAGAAATGCCAGGTCAAATTATAAAAAAATGTTCACAAATAGATATGACTTTGTGTTTTTCAGTCAAGAATTAAATAATACTTGCATGAATATACAGGTATTTGAGTAGCCTAATCTGAGATTTTGAAAAGGAAAATAGAAGGGGCTGAAAAACAACTTATAAATACATGCTTATATATAAAACACATTTTAAAAAGTTGAAACAAAATTCTTGCAAAATAGATAAACCATTTTACATAGCATTTAGCACACCCATTAAAAAAAGTTAAAAAAAGTAAAAAATGCCTGTCCTTTTTATTCTTAGCACTGGTACATGGGAACTCCATTGTATACTCACAGCACACTTTGAACTTGCTCATTTCTTTTGCACCTCACTTATATAATTAGACTTAATTTTCTATATGTAAAATTCTAAGATGCATTTCAACAAAATTAGATGAGAAATATTCAGTCATATGCATAATAATTACATGTTGCTTTTGGAATTGCTTCCATTTCTCCTCAGAAAGCTCATGCTAGCCTTGACTGCAGCAGCTGCTTTTTTATATATTGAAGTAGGATTTGGGACAGGAGGGAGAAGTATTAGTGACTCTAGTTCAACAAAAGCATCTAATGCATTAGTAACATTTTGAACTGCTCAGCTACAATGAAAAAAAATAGAAAAAGCATTAAATATTTTTTAAATTAAAATGGTGATAAGGAAGTGTAATGATACTGAAGACCACTTTATGTTATCTACAGCTAGAATAGAAGTTTTCCTATTTACTTTGGCAACAAAATGTTAAGCCGCTTTATCACAAGCTTTTTTTGTTAAGAAATTTGTAATCATTTTCCCTTGAAACCTCAACTCTGACATAAATTTTACTGGGGAACATACCAAATATTCTTTTTCAGCATCAGTGTTTTAAGGAAAATGTTTTGTTCAAAACAAAACTGAAGATTTCTCACTGGGCTTCTGACCAACACAAAAGCCACTAAAGCAGTGAGGTTTTGTGATGGGCTGTTTATTTAGTCACCATCTGTATTGTGTAAATTTTGTTGATATTCCAGCCCACCTCTTTGTTCTGATGGCAAGAGGCAGTTCTGAGCATATTAGCATCCTCAGAAATAAACTGGCTGGCTGATCAGTCGGTCAGCCTCTGACCACCACAGTTCAACCTGATCCATACCCCTCAGAGCCACGTTGAGAAGCCAGTTTCTCTGGCTGCTGTCTGAAGCTGGTTGTATATTCATTCAGCTGTGTCAATCCAGATTGTTCTTTCATTTGGATCTAAGATTTATCTAAATATTTTAACTGAAAGGAGAAATCAATGGCATTGGCAAGCTATTTTTAATCAATGGGACTGCACTTTAGCAACAACTTCCTTTCTGCTTTTGTGATAGCCCCAGTTTAGCAGATAAAAGGCTAATAATCCTGCTGCTTTATAACTCCAGAGTTTATATTCTAAAAAAAATTCCAAGATTGGCTAGACCCTATAAAATTCCCCATACTTCCATATACCTGATTTTTAAGACCTGGAATTCCCCATCCTAGTGTGCCAGCTATGCAAGTCCTGCATCTTGATTCATGGATTCAGTTGAGTGTGCTCCCACTTTTTTTCATTCCACTTTCCTTTCACACCTTATTCAACTAAAAGCTTTGTTTGAAATAATGGCTGAGCAGCCACAAAGATGCATGAAGGTTGTAGATGAGAGAACACTGAGAAAGAACTTAAATTTAGAAAGCAAACTTTAGTTGTAGTGGTTGAAACAGAGGAGTGAGTAAATACACTGGGAAAAGGAAAGTATCAACACAAAGGAACAGAAGAAGAAAAATGAGAATAAAAATGCACTACCAGAAAAGATGAATGAAAAGCTACGAAAAAGAAGTCATATCAGAGATACCAAAAGGGTAAGTAAAATAAAAAGGAAGTATTGATTGTGACCAATCAGTAGTTTTAATTTGATTTTGCCATTTCTTTTAAATGATATTTAAATAAATATAATTTATCTAGGAATTCAAATATATTTCAATTTTGCACACCTGTTGCAATCAGCAGAAGAGAAATCAATAGCATTTTCCATGAGAGAAGAAAGGATGATAAATATTGGCAGGAGTGTGATAACATCGAATAAAATCGCAATTCAACCAAATATATTTCTGTGCCCATTTAAAATTTAGTAGTCTTTTATGCTATGCAGAAAGTATTTCTACATTCTTGGTAACAATCAATAGGTTATTAATCCCTAGACCCCAAATTTTTTTCAACTCTATTTCCTTCTTCCTCAAGCTCTTTTATAGGATCCCATGTGAAATGTGGTGCTACTCAGTAGGATACAAATATTACAAAATCAGCCTAAGGGCTAATCTCCAAATTATCTATTGTTTGTTTTTCATTCTTTATTAACCAAACTTCCTTTTTCAGGTATTATTTAAATAAGAAAAAGAAAAAAAAGGCAAAAGGGATGCTACAGACAAAACTATATTCCTCATTGATTTTTAATATCCTGTGCAGAAGAGATAGAAAAATATTAAGTAAATCCACGCATTTCTCCATCAAAACCAGTAAGGAAATAATTAAAATAAACAGAGGCCAAGCTGCCAAACACTTCAAGAATGACCGGGGGAATCAGATATGCACATGAAGTTCCAGAATCTGAGCAAAGCACCTACTGCACAATACGTGATGGTTTAACAGAAAATTTGCTTTAAAAATGAATGGAAGGACATGAAAGAAGCACTTAGCAACTGCCACACATACACCAAATTACAAACAGAAACTACTGCATGAAATGCAATTAAACTTTTTGATAGATCAAAGCATTCTTCTGCAATAAAAAGGAAATACTCCACTGTACATTTAAATAGCATAACTGAATTCAGCTATGGAATAGCATGAATACTAAAAGACAAAATTGAAATAATACAAGAAGTGTTATAAGATTTGCTTTGTGCTTCAAATACCACAAGAATGATGCCCAAATACAATTATCCAGTTCATCTAAAAAAGAAAATTAACTGCATGGCAAAAAATTTGGTAATTATGCTCTAAAAATTTTCATTAATGTTTGGCGTCTATGTTTTGCATTTGTGATCACTAAGTTCTGTGTACATTTACAAATAAAATGACTGGCACCAAGTACCAATTCCCGTTCAGGAAGACCTACTACGTTTTCCAGAACACTCCTTCTCATTTTGGGGAGCTCTGTGGTCTGGGCACAAGTCTCTGAATTGAGAGATGACTTCTTCCAGTTCAGGCTGATCTATTGGTTTGCTAAGCACCACAGACAAGTTATCTGGTCTCTCTATTTTCAATTGGTCATGACAGACCACTGGGAAAAGCAAGGAAAAAACCAACTCAGAGGTCCAGTTAAAAATCAAAGGTAATGCTTTAGCAGAGTTGCTGAATAAATCCTTATTATTTTATCTAGAAGAAAATAATTCAGTTACAGAGTACTTTCTTCTAAAACAGCTGGAGGATTTTGATAAAATGGAATTTAATATAGAAATGTATGAAGAACAGGAATGTTGGATGCAAAGAAGGTAGGATGACACAAGTTATTTGGTTAGAGAATTCCTCTAAGCATTCATTGTGCTGAATAAAACTGATAAGAAAAAGAAGGGCTAACTCACTTCGATCTGAGAAAACCATATCAGAAAGACAGTATTGCAGCTTAAGGAAAGGTTTAAAAGAATGAGCTCTACAAAAATTAAAATCTCTTGCTGGAAGCAAGAGACTGATAACGTAATACCCATTTAAGGTGGAAGAGAATGTTGATACGCTTGCATGTAAATAGAAAAGATTTTTACTGTTGCCATTCTCTCCCTATCATATGTATATTTGTCAAATTACATGCTGCTGTAGATTTATAAAGTGAAGAAATTCATATAACTCGTCACAAGAGGATTAGTAATGTTTGAGAAAAAAATCCTACTCTAAACAATATTTTTCATTTTCAACTCAAACACACTTAATTTCAGGTAGTCACGTGTACCGAAACACTATTTTGGTTACAAGATTAGGAAATTAGAGTGACTGCTATATCAAAATGGAGCAAGGTAAAATAATAAATAATTTTGGTTTAAAGGGAAAAATACTTTGCTAGTAATTATTCTCAGCTTGTAAATGGTGTCTCTATAACCAACCAAGCATATAACAAGAAGATGAAGACGAGGCTTATTTTCACTTCATTTCACTTCTTTGTAATTGACAAGCTCTCACTGAGTGTCAACTTTAAAAGATGACAAATCCTAAATCTTATAGGACTCAATTCAATAGTTCATCTCTCTAAACTGTTTGCAAATTAATCTACATTTTCAAATGAATCAGGCATGAAATATAAGGTGACATCTATATTACAAAAATATTAATTTCCTTGTCTTTTTTCAGCATCCAAAGTAGCTTTAAAATATTCAGTTTGTTAATAAAATGCATAGGAATATATAAATGCACAGTGTTCCCTATTTCACAAGTTTACCTTTCTGCTTTCCTGTTCTATTCCAGTATGCATTAGTTTCCTTATTCAAAAATATACCTATATTGTATTTGATACAGAGTCATAATTATACTTCAACTACTTCAAATTACATAAACTGAAACACATGAAAAATGTGGTGATGGTGAAAAGACTAAAAAAACTGAAAACCAAGAAATTAATAAATTTGGGGTTATGTTTTCCCATTGTCCCAAAATGTTAGCCTGCTTCCCACAATGATCCTTCCAGTATTCGAGTTTGGTAATTAATCTGCTCCAGATGGATTGGAGTTGGATTCTGAGAAATCCAAAGCATCTTCTATTTTCTAGTTGTGTTCTGTTTTCTTTTTCTGACACATTTGGCCATTGAAGCCATCATGACAGTGCAGCATCTCCCTTAACTAACAGAAAGCTACAAAAGCCGATTTCTTTCTAAACTTAGACTTATTTTTAATTCTACTCAGGGAAACTGAAGGAAATAAGACTTTTCAGTCAAGATGAGGAGCAGTTGCAGAGCTGCTTAGAAGTTGCACAAATTATGTATCTCAGTAAGCAGATAAAAATTTAGCTCAGCCCTCTCTTGGAGAGTTGATATGCAGCCATACTTCACACTGCTTGTGCATTCTTGATCCACTGCATTTCTCTTTGAAACGGGAACTGTACCTCTTGTGGCTATTCCTCAGTTACAAAGGCTGCTCCCATCTCTTGCCTAAGGACCAGATCTCCCTGTCTATGGTTACTACATTAAATTATAACAGATCACCATTTTGAGCTAGAACATAATCTTTTAAATGTAAAATCAATAAAATTAATGATTTAATTTTAAGTATATGTTGCAAAACCTTTTCCTCTTGTTTTTAAAATTTAAAACAGGTCATGAAACAAATTTGTCAAAGATTTTGCTAAGTATTTCAAAAAGCCTAGCAAAAAAATCTTCCAAAATAACCGATCATTTAAGATTTAGGTCTTCTTATTAGATACTTTTTTTGTTTTGCCCATGGCTATTCTACACCAGTAATCACCACAATGGAATATTTTTGTCTATGCCTGTAGTGCATTAATTATCTAAAAACTAAAAGGCATATTGTAACTTCACACAGCATTCTGGAAACTAGGAACATATGATTGAATAGAAAGTTCCTATATCATATATTGTTTAATTATTACTTCATTTTTCCATACAGTTATCCACTCAAACAGCAAATTTTGTCCCAAAACCAGGTTCATTAACTTTTTGCACCTGAGGCCTATTATAGTTGTTACCTATTTGTTAAATACTCTATTTGCTTCTCTTAGCAGATGGGGGGTGATGAAAGGGAAATACTACCATGCAAAACAAAATGTGAACACGTCCAGAGAAATTACTGTAAAGGAAGCTGAAGTCAAGGATCCTTTATACTTCTATTTCTATTCTACATTAAAAAGAATAAGAAGACATCAAGCACGGGGCTACTTTCTCTGTAGGAATAAACCCTCAAATTTCCCCTTTTCGACAGGAAGCTCTTAGGAGTCTTGTTCCCAGCAAATATCCAGCAGGTACTGAAAATCATTACTGCAGCAACCACTTCCTGTCTGCAACAAAATTAAGGGCAGATATGGACAGAGATAGAGGGATATATCAAGTGGTTTTGCTTCTGTTTTCTACAGTGATCTTTCATAGGCTAATCTTCAAGGCATTTTCTCTTTCAGAAATAAACAAACAGGTCAGTTCTTTTCCTCTCCCACTGCTCCTCTTTTTCTGCCTCCTTCCTTCACAAACTTTCTAATTCATCCATCCTCCTTTTTATTGTGAAAAATCCCTATCAAATTCATTTATATCCATCACTTTTTTGCATCTTCTCTCATGTTTTGCTGTGGTATGTCAGCAGTACTGAGTCTTAAGAGATTTTAGAGACATTCTATCAGTCACTTTATCATCAGATTCTTACTAACCCTGTATCTGCTCTTCAGTGTGCCAGTATCAAAAGGCATCTTGATGTCCAAGCAGATTATGTTTGTTGCTTCACCCCTGTCAGCTCTCATTGTCACGTCCTCAAACAAGTTAATAGCATTTGACAAGCATGGCTTCCCCTTTATAAATGTCCTGGTTGTCTTTGACCAGTCTGCACCTGTCCAAGTGTTCTCCTATTCTGTCCCTAATCAATGACCCTAGAATTTCTCCCAGTTCCCTTCAGTGTTTGTACACTGAAATGTTCAGTTCACTCACTCTCCAGCTTGAGAATTTTGCTCTGAAAAATTAGGAATTGCCAGTATCTTTGAGTACAGCATTTCTAATGTGTACATGTACATGTATTTATATAAATCACTGCCATAACATTCCACAATGCAAAAAGATCTCATTTGAAGTGAAAAATAGAAATATTATGTACCAGCTTTCAAGAGAAGGAAGACAGCACCCCTATAAAGGAGACAGTGAAACAAATCTTTTATGTCCAAATCACTGAACTATCCTGTCACTGTAAATCCTTGTCATTTGGATGGGTGGGGAAAGGACATCTTTGAAGATGCTCTCTGATTTCTGATGCAATAGGTAGTGGATAACTTTTAGCAAGAAAATAAGCTATATCATTTTCAAAATGCAACTACTTTGAAATATTTTTAATAATGCTGATTTGAATCATGTTTATTGATTTCTCAGGCTTTGATAGGTTTTCCAGGATTATATTTTATTGTGTATTTACAAGGCTCAAATTCCCCGTCTTTCCTCAGGGCTAACTCATTAGCAGTGTATGAAATTAATTTTTTAGGTAAAACAATGCCCTTAATAGTAAGTGTCTGAACTTCAGTGCATGGAGGGAGCATAAACCATATTAATAAAATTCTGCAAGTCCAAGTTTCAATATTAGCGGTGCCAGTGACATTCCCATAGTGTTAAAACTCATAAGACAAAAACACCAGTAAAGATTAAAATATTCTCCTTATTTCACTGATAAGAATCAGTCACTGTCCCCTTTTCCAGTTGTATTGCATTTCTAGTTACAGAAGTAAACTTTCTGGCAAAATGACATCTGAATGGTGTATGTGCTAATTTTAAATGATCAAATAACTCCTTCATTGTTACTCCTTTTAATCTCAGCCAAAAGTTCTTGCCACTCACACTGGAAAAAATAAATTAGAGATGAACTCAAATATTTCTTTGAAGCAGTGTACAGAGAAAACAAAAAGGTATATTTCTGTTCCATGTCTCTTCAGGCAGCATGAAGTCTTAAAATATTTCTCACTGCTACAACATAACCCAAATAACAGGTCACCTCCATTAAGTTTTTCAATGTCCATTTCGCCCCATGTTTCTTTAAGCTGCATATCTTCTTCTCCATGATCCAGGAAGATCTCAAGATGCTTTTTTTTTTTTTTTTTTTGTAATTGCCTCCAGATGATTTTTGCCCAGTATTGTTTAAATGGACAGTGGCCCTTGATATGAGGCATCCCTGGAACACTGAAAGAGAGTAACTGCACTCACTTGAGATAACCTCCCAGGAAACAGCTAACTTCCATCCTCTTTTCTAAAGAGCACCAGTCCACTTTCTGATCTTGCAGAGAGACTTTTAAGTAAACTTTTAGACCTATGGGGCTGGCTTAACAATATGCTATCCTGAAATAATACTCTGAATTTTATTTATTAAGACCCACTACCACCTATTTAGATTATTATAGAACTTTGTAGAAGAATGTGAATGACCTCCCAAAGGCTATGTTAGACCCCATCTGTGATTAGGCAGCTAACGTAATCCTCAGTGTAATAACTCATTTTCCATTTGCGTACAGCAGTAGGCAGAGTTTGGCATACTGTGAAGAAAAAGGATGTTTATTCTTCAGTGCCATTTTGATTGCCTTCTGTTTCTACCAAAGATTTTTTTCCCTAACAAGTAAAGAAACTTCAGTCACATTCGATGTACTCAAAATTATCTGTCATGGTCAGAAGGAACAGGAAAATTTGCATAGAGAGGCAAAAATCTCAGGTCTTCAAGAAACAGCTTGAGCATTAAATATTGCCTGCACAGGTTTTGGCCATAAGAAGCAGGTTTTCTTGAAGGAGAAGCACCTCCTAAGCCAGTTCCTTATCACTTCTCTGCTGTGAACACCAGTCCAGATCACTTCATTGCCAAATTCTGTTGAAGGCGATGACCTTGAGCTAAGAATAACTCAAAGTGAAATTACAAATATCATGTGACAAGTTCTTTCTGTAAAAAAATACATTTTGGCAGTCTATCATTCCTCTACTGAAAAGGAGTATGTTTTTTCTTTATTGTATGAACTCTTACTTACATAAATTAATAATCAGCTCAAATAATCAGATTAACTAACTCTAGGATACTGAAAAAATAGAGTAAAGTGGTAACCAGAAAATTGTAAGAGGTCATCTGTAGTACACTATACATAAAGTATGCAAAGGAAAGTTTACGTCCATAGGATAGGATCCTACTTGGATAGACTCTCCCTTGTTCCATCTTTTGTTCTCTACTACACTTGAATAGATTCAAGGATGGGGCATCCACAGCTTCTCTGAGCAACCTGTTCCAACCTGTTTTGTTATCCTCACAGTGAAGAATTTCTTCCTAATTTCTAATCTAATTCTGATCTTTTTCACTTTAAAGCCATTTCTGCTTGTCTTATTAATACACACCCCTGTCAAAAGTCCCTCTCCAGGTCCTTTATAGGCCCCCTTTAACTACTGGAAAGCTGTTGTTAAAGTATCCCCAAAGTCTTCTCCAGCCTGAGTAACCCCAACTCTCTCAGCTGAACATTTTCAGATGCTCAAAAAATCCAGAAGACCTACTTAACTGTTCTTCAGGAATGCTAAAGTAATTATGTTTTATATTCTTGGCAATGCATAGAAAAATGCACAGTGATAGAGATATAATAGGATAGAATGTTTTAAACCATTTAGTGGTTTTCAAAAACAAAGTCAGATGAGTTCAAAATTAGTTATATGGTGTTAAAGATCACATTTTCAAAGGAATTTGTTAAATCTTACTTTCTGCTATATGTCTTTCTATAAATTGTAGTCTTCATTTTTGATTTCAGACTGCAGAAATTATGCATAGCATTTTTACTTCAATGAACATTTTTGCATTTCTACCATTTTTTGACCAATTGCTCTTCCCTTGGTAGTTTTACTTTTCCAGCAACAATTCCTTTTTCAGAATAATCAGCAGAGTAATAAAGCAGAGTATTAGCTTTAGTCTCAATTTCCTTGACAGTTCTCTGCCTTTCCTTTTAACTCCTGAATACTTTAAACCACATCAGTAAACATTAAAAAGTAAATACTGAATTTTTAAGTTATGTTTCTTATGTACAGAAGTCTGTTTAGAGATACATTTTGCCTCCTTTTTTGGGTGATACGGAAATCTAATAGCTCATTTTTGCTGTTAAAGATTATGAAATAACTTTCAATGAAAGAACAGTGTTGCTCTAAATTTTTAAGTGCTTGTTTGAAAGAGTGAAAGAATTAGACCTGCTCAATGAAATAGCTACACAAATCATTTAGCACTGATGAAACAACAGCAAATGTTTAATCCAGTGTCATCTGTAAAGCATTTTTTGAATTTTTCCAGTAAATATTTAACTGAATTAGTCAAGTAAAAATAAATCTAACACACTACCTCCTAATGTCAATTAGAAGCAGTTTGCAAAACTATTTTCTCTTTGAAGATTAGATTGACTACATATATCAGTGCTCAAGTAACCCACACGTTGTCAAAGACCCAGTCACCGTCATCTAAAGATCTAAGAAAAATGTTAACTGATTCTAACCATTGGTAAAAACCATAATTGTTTGTAAGTCAATAAAGTAGTGAATGCCCCACCCCTGGAAATTTTCAAGGTCAGGGTGGGTGGGGCCTTGAGCAAGCTGCTCTAGTGGGTGCCATCTCTGCCCATGGTGGGACATTTAGAACCAGATGGCCTTTAAGGTCCCTTCCAACCCAAATCTTTCTGTGATTCTGTGAAAATTAGGGGGGGAAAAAGAGAAAATATTATTAAGACCCAATTATACAAACTTTTATGTGATCCTAAAAACTTAAAAGAAACAATGTAAAATCTATAACTACGTTAGTTCAAGGTCTACGGCAAAGTAATGTGTTAATGGAATTCACTGGCCTTTATGAACATTACAGCACAATTACACAAAGCCCAATTACATACACAGAACTTGCCACAATTACAACAGAACAAAAACAAAGGAAGGAATGGAGATTGCTTATCAGCTTAAAGTTGAAAGTTTGAATTTGGGAATTTAAATTTAGATCCTATGCCAATTAAAATGTATGTAACACATAACACCAAAAGATGAGCCATTATAACTCTTTCCTACTATTTCATCAGCAAATGTGAATATACACCAATGTTCAGCAAGGAAAAGAAAAATATTTCCACAATACATCATGCCAACAACTCACAACACTAATATTCAGGGTAACATGTAAGCCACCTAGAGCTAATTTTTTTCTTAGAGGAAAAATACTCTCAGGCACATGATGTGACTCTTGGGGGTGGTCCTGTGCAGGGCCAGGAGTTGCATTCAATGATCCTTGTGGACCCCTTTCAAGTTAGAATACTCTGTGATTATGTGATTTTTTGATTATGCGACTCTATGAAGACTGGTAAAAAATATCATTTGTATTGTGAATAATTTGAATACTTTCTTTTTCTCTTTATAGGAATTAATAGGGGTATAATGTGCATGATGCAGTTGGTCAGTCAATGCTGAAACATACTGTATCCAGGACTCTCCTATTCTGTAAAGTTTGTTTGAATTAAGGGCTTACAGATATTGTACAAAGCTAGGCTTTGTGTGGGGTCAAGGACCAGTTAAAAATTTTCAAGGGTTAAATCTAAACTCCTGGATTTCAAGCAAATTTGATGAATTTTACATTTGACTTTTACATGGAGAATAGTAAAGGTTGGGGTGAGATTTAAGGGTATACAACTCTATTGCTTCAGCATAGATAATAAACCTTTTTTCCTAGTGCTTGTTTGCACCTCACAAGCAGGTGTTATTTAAAATTATAGAAGACAATCAAAACAGCTTTACTAGATGAGTAACATTATGACAGTTTCTGGGAGAGTCAATTTTTACTAGGCTTTTACAAAAACTGATTTAAAACATGGGTTTTTTTCCCTGCTGTTCCTGTAGGTGATTTCTGCAGAACATCTACTGATTTTCTTTCAGAATGTTATGGAACCACTAGGGTTATTTGTTATGTTTTCATTTACTATAGTGTCATTTTATTTCAGCATTGTCATGTGAATAATAGGCAATCAGGGCTGAAACTTTTCAAAATTGCAGCCCTCTAGATGTTACAATTAAATCAATTACAAAGCCAGAATAAACAGTTTTAATCACATCAAACATTTCTGCTATATTATACTACTCAGTTCTGTTATGATGGAAATCTAAAGCCCATAGAATACTTCAAGAAAAAATACCACCATTTGTACAAAACTCCCACTTATCCTGATTAATAAACTGAAGTTCAGAAAATGATGTGCGTGAAAACAGCTGCTCTTGCCAATAACGACATTTTATTTTCAATTTTAGAACTAACACTGTGTCAATCTAAACAATACTTAAGTACATTATGTAAGTATAACAACAGTGACATGACATAAAACAAAATGTACCACATCCAGGAAGAATCAAAAGTAAACAGTGCTGAGAGGAAGGCAATTGTAGCTGTGGAGCAGCTGGTGATGAACCATTGCCATTAGGAAGAGGAATGTGAGGAATCACAGAAGAGTGCTGCCTGAATCTGCCTTGCAGATGCCCTGAAAGGTATAACAGCAACTGTGTGACATGGCTTTACAGTAGCAGCATTTTATACATGGGAAGGCCTAGCCAGCAGAACAGCTTTGCTAAAAAGGGGCAACTCATTGTCTATAGTGTGATATCCTTACAGCTTCACTATATTCATATACGTAACCATGCATAGGTATCACTGAATTACACTGGCTGCTTTCAAAAACATAGCTCCAGAAATATATATTAAAGATTACATGCTTCCCTCCCGCCCCCCATAATCTGTGATCTGTAATAGTAACACCAATGACAGGCACTTATACTAAGCAGCAGTGAGATTGTCAAAATAATTCCTTCTTTTATTTAAGGATCATGGTGAATGCTGAGATTTCCAGTTTGGGAAATATTCCAAAACATATTGGCAAACTGAAACTCTCCATGTATTTATATAATGGAAGTTGTCCTTCTTTTTTCACTCCTCTGTGCATGTGTGAGCAGAATTCAGACAAACTGAACAGGATTCTTTCTTGTATCCTTTGAGCCCAAAAGCTACAAAGATTCAAAAGACACTTGGTAACTGTTAGAGACAAAGGGAATTTCATGCCACCAAGATGTCTGTAACAGGTGAATTTAGCTGTGTACTTGTCAAATTTAAGAAGAATCCAGGCAGCAGGGTATGCCACCCACAAATATACAGATCAGTGATCACAGAGTAGAAATTCAAGGAAGCAGCAGTTAACTGTTATACATCCAATTAACCTGTTCAGACTCTGCTAATGCAAAATAGAAGACTTTGGGGGTGCATAAAGTGTCCAGTTGGAAAAGAACACCAGTCACATTTTACCCTCTGATTGACTTTGCTATGACTAAATATAGTTTCAATTTAGCTAAACTGAATACTATGAGCAAATGAATAGCATTATCATACTTTCTGCACATCTTCAGATGTCAAAAAGACAGACATATCCTAGAAGACTTTCAGCGTACAAGCTGAAAAACACTCAACATCTATATTAATGCTTATGTTTTCTACGATTCTAGATATTATTAACAATTATATACCTAAGTGCAAAACAAAGAAAAGAAAATCCTGAACCTTCATAAATTGCATTGATTTCTTTACCAGGAAACTATGTGAGCAGATGCTAATGCAGTTTAGCAAAAGGAATGTAGCCCAGTATTATACCATCAAGGTAGGAATACTAAAATCATCAGAGCACTTGAGTCCTTCACTGGGAGCAAATCTACTTCTCTACATCAAATTCTTTCACCCATGCTCCTGACCATCTTCTCGTATGTATATGTCATGGGGTGTATCAAAAACTGATTCCTTCATTTGTCTTCCACAGGTGTAAAAATTGTAAGGCTGTCTCAGTGAATACCTCCTTCAGAGTGATTAGCAGTGTCTCTATATAAAATCCTGTGACTGGCATTTATTTCTTGCCAACTTCAGCCAGTAAACCTTCTGATGGATATCTACAGTCCAGGCTTCTGTACAAACACTTGCTGAGAAATGTCACCATCTTTTTGGATGGACTTCTTGTGAATCAATATTTTAAAGTACAAAATACTTCAAGATTGAGATTAAATAAATTATTTATTTATTTCTAAGAAAGGGATGTAAATGGGATAAGGAACCAATACTTTCACAAACTGGTGCTTATGAGTATCATTCACCTTTTTTAATGGGCCATAATTTTCTTTAGGTTGTGTCTTGGACTTTTATTTTCATACTTTTGTATGATTTTCTGATTTTAAATCTGGGCAAAGATTATTTCTTACTGAATTTTTTAGGCCTTTTTTATTATGTGATATCTTTTTAACCTGATGTATTGGGTTGGTATGGCCAGGCTTTGTTAGAAGAGGGAGTTACAGGAATGGCTTCTATGAGAAGCTCCCTGTAGCTTCCCCATGTCCAGCAGAGGCAATCCCAGGGGCTCCAAGATGGACCTGCTGCTGGCCAAGGCTGGGCCAATCAGAAATGGTGGTAATGCCTCAGTGATGACATATTTAAGAGGGAAGAAAAAGTTATTGTGCAGATGTCATTGTGTCCAGAGAAGATTGGGGTGAGAATATGGGAGAGGAGCAACTCTGCAGACACTAAGGTCAGTGAGAAGGTGCTCCAGGCACGGCAGTGGGATTCCCCTGCAGCCCCTGGTGCAGACTATGGTGGAACAGCAGTGCTCCTGCAGCCCATGGAGGACCATGAGGATGCAGAGATCCACCCACATCCCATGGGGGACACCCAGGCCAGAGCAGATGGATGCCTGAGAGGAGGCTGTGGTTCCCAGGGGAATTCTGCAGACCTGCGGAGGAGAAGTTCATGGAGGAGTGTCTCCTGTGGGAAGGATCCTACTCTTTAGCAGGGAAAGGACTCCTCTCCCTGAGGGGTGGCAGAAACAACGGGTGATGAACTAACCATAACTCCCATTCCCTGTCTCCCTGTGCCACTGGCAGAGGAGGTAAAGCTGGGAAGGAGGGAGGGTTGGGGGGAAGGTGTTTTTAAAGTCTATTTTTACTTCTCGTTATCCTGCTCTTTTTTAGTAATAAATTCAAATAATATCTCTAAAATTCAAGTCTGTTTTGCCCATGATGGTATTCAGCGAGTGATCTCACTCCCAGTCCTTATCTCAACCCATGAACCCTTTTTTATATTTTCTCTCCCCTGTCCAGTTGCAGAGGAGAATGAGAGAGTGGCTTTGGTGTGTCCCTAGCATCCAGCCAGGGTCAACCCACTACACTTATGCAGTCTTCCAAATTCTAGGAGTTGTTTCTGTAAAACTTTCTGGTGTTTTTTTCTTTACTGTAATTTCCAGAAAAATACAGAATACTATTGTGCAGTATCTGAGGTATTGGTTGTTTTACACCTTAGGATGAAAAATAATCCCAATGTCTCTTTAATTATTTCATTGATTTTTTAAATAATTTAATTTCATGTTACCCAAATAGATTACTGCAGGTAATTATGCCACATCTTAGATGGTCTTTCATACACCACATTGACACGTAAAAGTACCAGAATAATATAGAGGAGAATGTAGAGTATAAAAGTGTAGATATGAATTACAGACACTACTTCATAGTCTAAGGGAAAGCTACTGCACTGTAACTCTTACACCTTAGAGACGTACTAAGCTCATACTTCCTTAATAAGAAAGAGGGCTCAGATTGAAATATTACTATGTAGTTTCCAGAATAAATGGATAAACTGATCCTATTCTATGTAAAATGTATTTAAACTTGCCAATTACATCACTCTCTGAAAAAAAACACTCTTCCAAGGGAAAAATGAAATTTCCAGCACTGTCATTTATACATTGCCTTTGGCCCAAACATTTATTCTGTTTAACAATGCCCTGCAGCTTAATGTGCTTGTTCTTGCCAGGATGCCACTCTTCCCAATGAAATACACTTTTTAAAACTTTTTTGGCTCCCTTAATCCCCTATTCTCTTACTTTTCCTATTAAAGGCAAAAATGTAAGAACAATTGTGCCCATGATCTTAGAAGTTTTTGGGAGTTCGCAGTCAATGAAATGTTCCTTTTTCTTAATTTTCTGCACTCATCGTTCGCCAACAGCCACTACAATTTAAAAAAAAAAAAAAGTTATGCAATAACTACTCTCAGTAACACACTTGCAGCTGATGTTAAAATTCCCAATAACTTATGCAGGTATTTTGAAAGACACAAAGTCAACGTTGTAATTTACACAGATACATTATCTGGAAAAAATTATATCTTTAAAAGCATTTCTACTTATAGCAGCAAGACTGAAATGAAACACAACTGCCAAATAACTACTAGGTTTTGAACAGAAAAAAAAAGCTTATGTGGTACTGTTAAAGTAAAAATATTCCTAAGCTGAATTTTCCCCTTAGACAGTGTAAATCTTGTATAAAATCCAATGGGAGTGGGACATGTATATGAGAGCAAAGAATTTACCCCCTGTGCTTGTATAATAGAAAATTAAGATGGTTAAAAATGGCACCCAAAAGATGAATGAATTTCCAAGGAAATAAATTAGATTTGAAATTACTATTGGAACATATGCATTATACAAAAGATCATGAAATCCATTTCATCTGACATATTGTACAATGAGCTAGAAGAACATTTGCAACTGATAGAAGCATGTGAGATCTCATGTATTATTCCTACAATAAAGATTACACCAGAGAAGCCAGACATTACACTTCCTATTGTGATCTACCAACCTGAAGGTCATGAACCGGGGATATGACTTGAGCACCCTGGCCAAGATTTTGAGTTATACTGTGCACCACAGGAGTTAAGAGCCTGTTTCATGTCCTATGCACTTTTACTTACCTGCAGCAACTTTGTCATACAAAGTATTATGAAGAGAAAGAATTAGAACACACATTTGGAACAACTGAGGGAGAAAAATATATCAAAGGCAGAAGTCATCTTCTACAGGAATTTTACAACTGCAGGGATAAAATAGCCCAGATTTAAATGACTGTATGTTTTCTTAAAGATCCCAAAGGAAAGCAACATATGGATGCTCTATGTTTAACATAATGAAAAACAAATGCTCAAACCCCACAAAATTCCATTTAAAAAAATCTGAAAACTGCACTCAGAATCAAATGCAATATGTCCAAGAAAATACAGACCTGTCATGAGCGTGGTCTTTTATCCAGAATAATTAAATCTACAAGATGAAAGCAACCTTTAGAGAGATTTTTAAAGTGCAAGAAAAGAAATCATAAATACATTTTCCACATTTTTTCAGAAAGCATGTGCGGTAAAGAATAGTTTTCAGTCAGATGGAGAAAAAGCAGATGAAAACAAGAGGAGGATTGTGTGGGATATAACCTTACAATGTCTGCAATCTCTTTGTTCACTGCACATTATTAGTTTGAATTCAGGACAGAGTGACATGTGCCCTGTTTGTTTCTCATTGGTTGCAGTCCATCTGAAGCCTATGACATTAGAAATACTTTCTTCCAACGTGATGAAATCTGGAGGTATGTTTTTTGAATAAAGCTGAGTGGACACAATGCCCAAAAGCCCAAGGAATGCACTGTTCTTGGCAATGATCCTGCAGCCATCCCATCAGAGCAGCCTTGGCACTTCCCACTGGCACCACCAGAGCAGATACTGCTTTTTCCAGCCAGGAATTTTTAAAAAAATTATTCAATACACAATGCATTAGCTGAGCCCTTAGGAGTCAACATTTCTATTATACTTACTGTAAAATAACTAAAAGCAACAAGGTTCAGAAAGTGTTTGAAAACATATACCCACCACCTCAGAAAAACATCACTTATGTTTAAATCCATTTCTATTGAAAAAAAAAAGATTCATTTGCATTTATATGTATATTTAAAGTTGAATATGAAATGAGTACAAAAAGCACAAAAGGTAACCATGAAATAAAAACAAAGTATAGAAGTATTCTGTAAAATTTATACTGCCACTGTGGGATCCTGGCTCCTGATGGGCTTTTCTGTACCTTAAAGCAGACCTGACTGCAACCATTCTAGGAGTAGTGATGTACACTCTTTTAAGCAAAGGGGCTCTACACTGCAGCTGGGGATTTGTACTTCAGAGCTGCCTTTAGGGCCAGCATCAGAAACTCTATCAGTCCTTTACAAACCTGCAAAACTACTGACATGTGTCTAAATTTCTTTATGATCAAATACTCAGTTACTCCAATGAAGCAGAGGATGCATTAAAAATGTCTTTGCAGCCTCCTCTGAGCTGGCCACGTGCAACTGGAAAAATCTCATTTGCTCACTACTGAATGTCTTTCTAGGGTAAGGACAGATAGAATTTTTAGAAAACCTTCACAGTCCTCCAGTATTAACCTATTGCTCTGGTAAAATCATAAGAGGCATGAATGTCAAACTCGCATGTTACACGTTTAAAATAAGTCTCCACTACAAGATGGACTGGCATATACTTTTTGATGCTATTTATATTTGTCCCACTCTACTCTTCCCTCACCTTGAGTAATGTGAGCAGTTTTGGGCAACACAATGTAAAAAATTCATTTAAGCTACTAGAGAAAATCCAAAGGAGAGCAATGAGGATGGGGAAGGCTCTGGAGGGAAAGTCATGTGAGGAGTGGCTGAGGTCACTTGTTCTGTTCAGCCTGGAGGAGACTGCAGGGAGACCTCACTGCAGTTACAGCTTCTTGTGAGTGGAAGAGGAGGGGAAGACTCTTATGTCTTCTCTGTGGTGACCAGTGGCACAATCTGAAGGAATTGCTTGAAGTTTTGTCAGGGGAGGTTTAGGTTGGATATTATGGAAAGGTTCTTCACCCAGAGGGTGGTTGGACACTGAACAAGCTCCCCAAGGAAGGGGTCAGCACCAGCCTGACAGAGCTCAAGAAGCATTTGGAAAATGCTCTCCGGTACAAGGAGTTGTACTTGGTGGTTTTGGGAGTCCCTTCCAACTCAGCATATTACATGGTTGTATAGTTCTACGATTTATATTATTATTTCTACAGAATTGATTACTGAACAGTCACCAGCTGGTAAAGTCCCTCGGATAACACCAGCTCCATTCAGATCTCAGTAAGGGAGCTGGAGGTAAAATGCTGCATATCAGCAGTGCCAAGGCTGGTTTACTCAACCACTCTTACATAATAAATCTTACATCAGTAACATGCACAATTTATGGCAAACAAATGAGGGATTTCACATGCTGTTCAGATTTGTGTTTACACCAAGAAAGAGCATGGCCCATAAATAAGATTGTTTGGAAATCATTTACTGGTGTCATACTGATAATGCATTTTAAATCCTGGGGTTATCAAAAAACTGGGTTTTTTTTCTCCATATTGTTTGACAGCTGAAATTAAACAAATTCTATTGAAGTACAAAGCTAATAGAAGGTTTACTATGTGTGTCATTAGCACCATCCATATAAGGAAACAGAAAATATGAGGTGTGGATTTTTAAAATATGATAAAATGAGAGCCCCATTAGATGCATATGAAGGTGTGACTTCAGGCCAGGCATTTACTTATTAGAATCAAAGTGACTCTATCTTACATTTGTAAATAATCACTGTTATGTGATTCAAGCCAACATCTTTGAAATTATTTTCTCATGAAAAAAAAATATATATTGCATTTGAAATATGTTTTAATTGTTAAACCATCTTAATAAAATATATTACATAAAATTATTACCTTACCATATACTGCTAAACTTCTTTATGTTCAGGCATAGTGAACCCTAAATGGTTGACCTGATATATAAGCTGCATATTTTTTAGTTCTTCCTCTAACATTCTATTATTAATATGGATAATCTCAAATTTAATATGCTAGGTTGTTTAAAATCTTGTATCAGAGCTCAGGCTCAACACAAACATTCCATAGTATTTTATTTTTCTTTACTTTTCAAGGAAAAAAGCTGAAATGGAGTTAAATCAAAGCATTCTAGTTGTGTCTGCCTTAAAAATGCTAGAAACCATAAATTCTACACTTTCTGCATAAAGTTTGGATGACTATGTTTTGAAAAATTAACATAACCTTTAAAGATATTTACTTATTAAGGCAATTAGGTGAACATAGTATAATTATAACCAGAATTCAGAAACTAGAGAGTGGTGAAAGGTTTTGGTTTGTTCCATTGGATAATGCAGCATACTTTTAAGATTGTCAGTTTTGAAAGGGAAGTATATTTGAAGTGCTTGCTTTGGAGTAATAGATAGTGCTAACTTCAAAGTTATGTTTAAATATGACAAACTGTTCAGATGTTTATGTTAGCAAAGTTATGGACAAATTCGTGAACATATATACAAATTTAAAGTAAATGAAACAATGTATTTTTTAAAGATTCAAGTATAAAGATCATCTTAGGTCATGAAGAAATTTAGCCCCCATTTTGGGATGGCCTTTCTCTGTAATCCCCAACAACAGGTGTATTGTTGGAGACGTATAATCTGTGCTTCAATATATGCCTTTCTGCGATACATTTAAATGTTCCCCTGTGCTTCTTGTCAGTTTATATCATTTTATCTTAGGTTGACTTTTTTTCTTGTGTTTCGCCCATGATTATCTTCCGTTCGTTAGCTTTTGCTAGAGAGCTGCCAGGCCAGAAATACTTCTCATCTACATAAAGGAAATTTTAAAATGCTTATTTCTTATGGTTAAACTCCCTAACATCTCCAGCTTTTCTTTCTGTGTTTCTGAGAAGCAAATGCTTAAAGCAGAATATGTGTGCTACTTGTGCTGATGCAACCTTTATGAAAGAGGTGCCAACATTTTATAGCTAGCTATTGTGCCAGATGTATGCACATGTGTTATTCTCCAGCCCATTCTCAAATGCACTTGCTTCAATGGACTTGAATTTGAACATTAAATGGTTAAAATGATTAAAATTTGCTTTCAGATTTGGTGTGGTTTTGTTTGTTTGTTTGTGTTTGTTTGATTTTGGTTTTTGGGGGTTTTTTTGTGATTTTTGTTTGTTTTTGTTTGTTTTTGGTGGTGGTGGTGTTTTTTGCTTTTTTTTTGTTTGCTTTTTTTTTCTGATTTTTTGGGGGTTTTTTTGTGTCTAAAAGAAGTACAACTGCTAGTTGTTAGTGGATTAACAAACACCAAACCTGAATATTTGCAATACAGGTATGAGCTACATATGTGCTTTAAGAGAAGAAATCTCTTCTAAAGTTGGGTTTTCCATGTGGGGAAAAAAAAAACTTCCCTCACAGAAAATATAGATTCTCCAGAATTCAAAAGCTTGCAAAAGAAAGAAACTTTTAGCAAAGTAAAAGTATCTGGAAGCTTCAGGAAAACTGAATGATGTGATTGGCAACCTGCATTCTGTTACTTTTATGTTTATGTACACTTCTATGCCTGCAGCACATAAATACTATTTGTTAAACTTCTGTTGTTATGGCAAGTGGAAATCACTGCAAAAACATATAAGCATGACAGGCAGTTTCTGAGTAAAAGTAGCCACCGAGAACTTTCAAAACAGCTCCTTAGAAAGTGGTCTACATTCCTACTGATCAGTCATATTTTTGATGACGTTTTGCTTCATTGAAAGACATTTCTCTAATATAAATTATACTGAATGTAAACTGCTGATAAAGTCAAATATGTTGCACAGAAAAACAAAAAAAATGGCTTTGTTGTTATCAGTTGTAATCAAGGAAAAATACTACTAATATTTTTTGCATAGAAAATTCTAAACTAAATATAGAAATAAATATTTATCACTTATGAAAGTGAAATAAGTTTTTTACATAAAATCCATAATAAATGAAGACTCCAGCACATATCAAAGCATTTCTAATACTGTTTGCAAATAAGAACTTGCACCTAGGAATAGATGCATAGTTTCAAACTACAAGTCCATCTATCTAGCAAGTATGCTGCATTTGACACTGGTTTAAAAGAGATGTCAAAGAAACAGCACAAGAAAACTCATAGGAAACAAGCACATTCCCCTAGAAAACTGTCCAAGCTATCTACTATTTCTGTCTCAAAGACTTTTAAAGCCAGTCTTACATGCTCAGTTTTGTCCTGACCCCTGATGAAGTCCCAGCATCTGCACAGTCCACTGCTGTGGAGCAGAGCTGCAATACCCATGGGCCAATGCTATCCCTGTGCTATCCTGAACATGACACCTGCTGGATTCGCTTGACACCCCTGTGGCTCCTACTAGGAGTGAGACAGTCTAGTCACTCCTGTTCTTCCCTTGCATGCTGCATTATATCATACTTTTGTTCAGTCTATTACACACTTATGTTTTTCTCTAGATTTTCCTTCTTCCATCTTGAAGAGTCCTAGGCTATGAAGATGTCCTGCATTGGGAAGGTGTTCCACAGTGCTTGTCATTTTTCCAAATCTTCCTTTACTCTTTTCCAGTTGTGCTTTATACACTGCTATGAGGTAAAAGGGATGACAGCTGCCTGCATAATACAGATGGAAAAATGAATTGTTATGCATTTTCTTCCTAATAATTCCTAATACTAAGTTTGACTCCTGAGCACAGAGATGATTGCAATCATTGATTTGTAACTATTTAACATTGAGATCTTGCTTTTGAGTGGCAGTGGTCAGATGGGGACAATCAACCTTATTTGTAAAGTTAGGATTGTTTTTTCCCCAGGATATCATTTACATTTACTAATGCTGGATTTCATTTGCCATTTTATTATCCAGTCCCTCAGTCTTAGACATTTCTTTGCAGCTGTTCAGACAGAACTAATATTACCTACTAATAGCCCAGTATCATCAGGAAAATTGTCACCACAGCATTCATCCACTTTCCCAAATAATCTATATTGAGTAGAACAGGTTTCAGAACCCAATGGAACTCCACTATAACTCCCCATTTAACTTTTTAAATCTTTTTGTTATGGGTTTGTTTTAGGGAAAAAAATTATGAAGTCATTTCTGCTTAGAGTTACATAGTTTTACATTCCAAATGCAATTAAATCCTCAACAGTTTATGTATTCAAATGCCAGTTGTTTTCTTCCTCAAACATCTCTGGAGCCTGTTTATGGTTAGTTCAATGATTTTGGGTGAATCACTCCCAGGTATTCTCCTGTTATTTGCATTACTTTTAGATGCTTTGCATGGAATTAATACAATTTTTCTAAAGAGCTGGAAGTAAAGCTACAGCATTGCTAATACAAGCACGTGCATATTAAAAGGGGACTTTCTCCTGACACCAAGAGACAGCTAACAGACCTGTTCTGAGAATTTATCACTGATAAACCTTTTCTGTGTCTAAGCTTAAACAGGGAGTTGTTTGGGAGTACTGCTCTAGTAAAGAGTTTCTCAAATGCCATGGCTTATTTTTTAGCATTATAAACATACTGTGTAAATTCAGCACACAATCCCCCTGTGCATTACAGCAGCTCTGACTTGAATGGGAGGTTTGTGGTCAATACTGAGCAGCCACACCAGATTCTCCAAAGGGAGTGAGCTGCCTGCTGGCTGCACTTGTAGGATCCTGTGTTGGAGCAATACTTCCCTTTAAACCTCATGTGAAGGGAAAACAAATTACTGAATAAGGGCAGTCAGGGATATTTTTTTTAATATTTCTGACATTATACTTTAACAGGTTTTAGAAGTGTCACAGATTTTTGCCGAATGTCACCTTTATGTTCTCTTGGTCTTTCTTCTCCAATGGAGTGCCTACAACAGCATGCATGTAACTCCCAAATAGGGAAAGACTACTAGCACAATGTATAAAAAATAGCCTACATGTAATACAGACAAACATATATGACAAGACATCTAATTTCTTGACCAAAACAATAATAATCTGAATAAGGAATGCTGATATGTCATGGATTTTCAGTCCAAATTCTTGAAGATCCTAAAAAAATTAGGAGAAGAAATAAAATCATTTCTTATGAAGAAACTAGATCTGGGTAAAGAAAAAGTTTAATTACATCTAATCATATTTGCAGTGATTCATGACAGCTATTTACATCAAATGATTTTTTAAATATTAAGTACTAAGTCCATTTAAATGTAATAACTTGTATGGCAAATTTTCATTTTTATTTCAGAGCCCTGCTATTTTAAAATTTGTCATTAGAGCTAATAAGAAATTATATTGAAACTACTCCGTACATTTAAATGAAGCATAAATCAATTATTGAAGCAAGGAATTTTTTCATCATTGTAATGATTATTGGAATAAATTTAATCTTGAGATGTTTCATAATGAAATCTGCAATAGTAAAAAAATTACATGGACTTAATTTTTATTATGTGCTATTTAAAAATGTTTCCCAGTAGCAAAACATTTAAGGGAATACACAAAATTCACAGAATATTCTACACAATGAAATATAAAACCTAGGCTAATTTGCCCTAACATTCTGGAATTTCGTATCTGATTTTTTTGCCAGACAACAGTATTAATTAATTATTTTAGTTCTTTATCCTGCAGTGTTCAGAAAGAACTAAGGTGATTATAATCAGGTTTCTAATACAAACAGATGAAAGTGCACGAAGCTTGGAAAATTTTTAAGAGTGGAATATTTACACTTGTCTGTAATTTCATTTAGTAGAAAATGAGAATAGCTGTAATGTGACGGCAACAATATCTGACCAGTGTATTGCTGTGAGAAGGGCAGCACGTGGATGCAAATAAGGTGCCCAGGGATCATTTCATTACTCCCAGCTCTTTGTAACCAGGCAGGCAGAGCTGTTTGGTCAGATTTGGCTGCACTCTGACAAACCATGAGGACAGGGCCAATCACTGACAGAAGCCTCCCCGACTGTGCTGAGAAGGTTATTATAGCATCATCCCTCATCCCCTCTCCTCTGCTAATGATGCTGCCCTCATTTGTCTCTCATCAAAATGTCTCTGCACCTTGTTCCCCTTAGGCACAAAGCACTCCTCCCAAATGGGTCTGTGATCCCTTAACTTCTTGCCTATCTCATCTCTCCGAATGCACACTCCATTGCAGATGCCTCTAAAATCTAATAGGATTTGTTCAGATGAAGATGAGGGTAGGTGGCAGGTACTTTGCCCATTTCTGATAGGGATGCATATACATAATTAAGGACCAGGTTCTATGATCCCAAGCAGTTTAGATTTTTGCTTGCCTTGAAACCATCCAGTTATGCTGTGCCAATTTACATTGCACCTGCTCCTTGTACAAAGTCTGTGGCCTTGTTTCCAAAACCTGGTGCAGAATTTTTATTTTTCTTCTAAGAACGTTCAAACTGAGTGTCATAGGCATTAAAAAATAGTGGTGGCTGAGAATAATTCTACACAACTTGTCCCACAGATTGCACACTTGCACAACAGAGGCAATACAATTCTGGAACTTCTTACTATCCTACAATGCCTTTTCCACCACAAAGATGTCCTTTGCAGGGATGGATTCAACTTCAACTGGTTAACAGCACAGTGAACAATTAGGATCTGTATGTTATTCATAAGATGACATGCACCATATCAACTTTAATATCTGAGGCTTTTTTCCTTTTTTTTCTTCTGAAGAGAACACTGTCTGTAACTGTTGTTTTACCCTCAACAGGACTGGCCACTTGTTTCAGCTGGGTTGTTTTTCACACTATCTTTGGATTGAATAAAATATTTGGGTATGGATAAAACCGTGTATCCTCATCAGAACACTGAAATATATATATATGTTTGAGATGTTGCATATTCAATTAATTATAAATGCTAAAACACAGTCATTTATCTTCTATAAATGAGTTCTGTAAAGCAACATTTTTTTAACATTGTTGAGTGATTTCTTTTTTTATAACTACATAATTCTTCAATGTATCATCAACATGTTTCATAAATGTATACAACTACAATAGAAAGGCACAAAGTGGAAATGAGTATTCATAGTCGCTTTAGTTCTACTGTTCACAGAAGGTTCCCAAAAGGACAACGAGACAACAAGGAAACTTAAATTCCCTCTGTCAAATACAAATCTAATGTGGTCATTAGACTCCTGGAGACATATCCAATGATCTTGGCACATGAAAACTTCTGGGTTTAGCAGGAATGATTTTCTTGGAGAGAATTTAGAAGAATTAGTTCTAGGTTATAACAATACTAAAAACATAAAATAAAACTTCCCTCAGCTTCTGTGGAACCAGAATTTATCTACTACAATCCCATGCTTCTTTTATTCCTCTATCTCATAAATGAACAGAGTTTGCAATTTTAGAGCTTTAATCTTGTTTCCTTAAGAAGAAAAGGTGATCCTATTATCCTCTGTATCAATGTCTGCTTCTCTTAACCATGTATGACTTTTAACTTAGTTTGACCAAATTTTAACCAAAGTTGACAGGTGTTGTGTAAATACTTCTCCAGGTAAAGTGCCTTGCCTCAGGGAAACATAACATACAGATGTTATGATGACAGATGCAAGAAACAGAGGATGAATCCATTGCAAACCAGCTTCATTATTATTCTACCTTCAGAATTGCATCTTTTTTTGAAAGGTGCAGGTTTATTAGACTGAGCAGTACTAGGGAATCATTAAGACATGATTTCCAAGTTGAACTGTAATAATTCGATCTATGACGAAGAAACCACTGGATTTTACATTAGTTTTAATTCAGTTGAAATAAAATGTAAAAAGACAGTTGTACCTAGATGAGTTGTCCCTTCTTTTTGCTGAAATGTATTCTCATTCCCAAGTTTATTTCAAACAAAAAGGTGTACTTATGGATGATCTGCCCCATATCTCTATTCACTATGCAAAAAAAAAAAAAGGTAGCTCCTTTCAGTTTATTTAGTCCACTCCCTACTATCACTGGATTGCTTCAGACAACATCATCACAAGAACCACATATTATGTCCTTTTGAATCCCCTTGAGTCATGGTGTCCCCATTTTTCCTGTTTATAGTACTATTAGAAAACCCTGTTTTAATATTACTAACACAATGTTGAAGCTAAGTATAGTTTAAAAAGGCTAAGTATGCATAACACTTTTAAACAGTCTTTTGTGTACTGTTAAAATAAAACTTTACTTTTAATGACTCTGTAAGAGTCAGGGCTCTGAATTCCAAATATCTTCTATCTTTGCTTTTTTAATTCCTTGTTTAAAGACAGAATGCTTTTTTTCCTCCCTCATTGGGAAAACATCTTCTAGAAGACAAGAGAAAGAACCTGGAGGATAGTGTTGCCAACACTGTGTCAGGGATGATTTCTGCAAATGAAAAACAAACATCCTGTTTTGACATTGGGCAGCCAGTAGAGGAGAGCTGAAAGAAGATAAAAACAAATTGCTTAGATACATAACTCAGATCAAAACCATGTAATTGTTAATTGATACTCTCTTCTCACAAAGCATGCTCAAAACCAAAAAAAGAGTCTGCTTTTGACTAGGTCTTGTCCAGTGTAAGAGCAAGTGGCATGTCAATATGACAAATGGAGAGATGGCTACAAATGGCTAAATCAAAAATGCCTGTGGTGTATATAAGCTACCAAACCAAAAGAGGTAGTCCTGAGGCACTGTCATTGGCTGAGAATTTATTTACAGCCAAGATTCAAAATTAACAGAATTCATATTAATGAAAACTCATAATTTACAGGATATGCCTTGAAAGACATTCTTAACCCAAAAGGGAAAGAAATGGGGAAGATGGGAAATCCTCGATTAAAGCATTAAAATCCAAAAGTGAAATGAGAATAAAAATTAGCACCTTTTTACTCTACATCAATTTACCACATCTATGAATTCCTCACTCCAATTTCCCATGCAGGTAGCATCAAATTTCCTCAAAAAGATTAAAGAGAGTATCTTCTCAGTAATATTTCACAGCATAACAATGATTTTAACTTTTCTTTCACAACTACTTTTTCTGAAATTTAGCTAACAAATGCTAAACCCAGTCTTAATCACTGTGTTACCAAGCTGGGATTAATTAGCCAATACACAAAAAGTGGACAGATGTGATACAGAAAGATTACATCCAGTATTTTTATAACTGTTCCCTAACTTCTACTACATTTACATTATAATTAACTGCATGGCTAGACTACCCAACCAAGTTCTAATTGATCCTAATTTAGTTAGATAAAGATAGATAAATTAGAATTTCTTAACATGAACTGTTTACATCTTCTTCGTGTATACTGCAGCTCTTATTTTCATATCTCTGCTACTCTGAGAGTAGCAGAGGTCAACCACAACTCCAGCTGTTTCCACTAGGATGCTCTATTAGGTTGTCATGAGCATCTCAGGTTTCTTAAGAAGTGAGCTGAAAGAGAATTCTTCATCTACCAGGATTTAGTTAAGTTCAGGGTACTTAATTGAATGTTCCCTGCTCGTGCCCCAACAATTGCCTAATCTATATGCTTCAGATTAGGTTCAAGCAGTATTTTCCCAATTTTTACAAATAGTTTGCCAAATCTTTGCCACACTGCAAAACATATGTTTAATACCTGTCTATATCACCTATAAAGAGGAAGCATTTCTGTGTTATTTTTCAGGAAGCAAAATAATTAATGTGGCTATCTTTTCTGCGAAATGTATGTAAACAAAGGAATTCATAGTAAAAAAAAAATAAAGGCTGATGTAAAATTTATGAATGATAAGAGATGAAAAAAAAAGTAGAAAAGTTAATCAGATTTGGTGCCCTTACTCAGCACAGTAAATAGGAACTCTACCTCTAAGGAAGGCAAACTTTCAAACTGGACATCTGCAGTACTGTGTCATTTAACCAGTTTAGAAAGTTATGTGAACCAACTTGCTCATTACTGCAAGTTGCAAAACACTTAATTTATTCATACAAAATTGAGTGTTCTATTTTACAATGTGCTAATCCAGAGGGATCAGAAAATTATTCTAATAGTGAAACATTTAAGTATTAAGTACTGTATATTTTATTGATTTACATGACAGGTGAAAATATATCTCAGTTATAAGGCTGTCAGAATAAAAGAACCTCCCACATTTCTACCTAATATACATTTGGGTGTGAAGAAGTTGGTATTCATGCAAAGAATAGTTTAACCTCTGAATATTACATATTACATGTTGACACAATTTATTTTTCTTCTTGTTTTTCTTTTTTTTTTTTTCTTCCCTTGAGGAGCAGCTAGAACTAAGATACACTTCATGTTTTCTGCTCTTGGAAAAAACTGGTTTTTCCATGAAAGTTGGTTGCGAGTCCCTTCCAACCTCAACCTCTCTGTAATTCTGTGAAAGCTTCCGCAAATTTAAATCTAAAATACCAGCACAAAGCACCTGACATTAATGATTTTGTTGCCTTCATTAGGCTCTGGATTACAGCAAGATGAAGTGTATTTGTGGTAATATAACTGTACCCTTTGTTTCTAAGATCAGGGGAATAGTGTTCTCATACCCTTTCCAAAAAGACAAAATAAGTAAGTCAAAGATCTGATGTTAGATCAATTGTGTGTATAAGTTTGCACTGATTATGCATTCATTTAAATGTGATATCTTACTGAGATGTTACAATGCTTTCCAAGGTATTAATGATGTTTTCTAAAATACATACTGTAAAATGTTTTCTAAAATGTTTCCTATGTTGTTGGCCTATCTGCAAAAAGGACTAAGTGTTCAAAGTCTTAAAACTTCCTCTTATAAGATAGCTCTGTATCCTCCTTCCCCCAGCTCTGACATGGGCACTGTGTCACCTTACTCAGACACCACAAGGCACTGAGAGCAGATGGCCTTATCGTGGAAGAAACAAATCTGAAATATATGGACCATGCACAATTCAAGTTGGTTTGTGGATAATTATAAATCAGAAACAAAATCGAATCCATTGGTGAACAATCCAGACTCTGGGAAAAACAAAGAAAGACTGAAATTCATCAGCTAAAGTTGTTTTTGTTTTTTTGGGTTTTTTTTCCACACAAGCAGTTCACCCAGCTCTATTAAAGCTGCTGGAGAAATCTCATAGAAGAAACCCATTAAGCACTTCAAGTGTGTTATTTTCGCTCTGGGCTCAGAGAGTCTTTTTCTGTGTCATTGCACTGGTCCCACTCAGATGAAACAAGCAAATATAGAAATATTGGCAGCTTTCATACTTGCTTTTTGTCCCTAGCCCAGCGGGTGAACAGCACTGAATTTCCTTGTTTGTAAGCTTTTCTAAATAAGCCTAAAGGGTCTTGCTCATGAAGGTTGAAATATCTGGCAAATAGTAACAGCTCTAGATTGTAGCTTATAAGTAGAATTGCTTGAGCCAGTTCAAAAACAGTGAATCGAGCCAGAATTTAGTTCATTCAAAAAATCCCTCAATCTCAAATAAGGCTCCTTTAGAAAATGGAAGATCTAACATTTAAAAGTTCAAATGCAGCAAAATATTATTAGGTAGTATTTTCTTTTCAAATTACAAGTTCTGGTCTCCAGTCATGAATTACTGTTCATTTTGTGTCATCTGTGAAAGAGACAGTTTTCTTGGAGAAGTAAGCTGCAAATTACTACATTTTACAGACTTCGGCATTGTGTCACAGAGGAGAATGGGGTTGGATAGAATAGAAATAGGATGAATGTAAAAACAGAAGTAACATAATAAAGATGAATTCAGTGAACTTGAATCAGAGAGGGATCACAGCATTCGGAATTAAAAAATTAAAACAAAGCAAAACAAAAAAACACCTAAAACAAAACAAAAGGAAAACCCCCCAGATTTGGGAACATTAATCAAACTGTGGGACAGGAATAAAATTGATGGAGGACCTGCTGAGATTTGAGAATGCAATCAAGAAATTTAGGGGGAAAAAAACACTAAAAAATATTTTGTTTTTTCTTGAAAAACTGTTTTTTACTATGGAGCTCTAAGAACCAAAATTTCCATAGAAAGGTAAGATTTATAATCTTCTCTCACATGGTCATCCTGTTTCAGTTTAGTCCCACTGAATTTAAAACTAAAATGTCTTAACTAGCACATTTTAGGTATAAAAATTCTTTTCTGAGGGTTTTTTTTTTCCACCAAGAAGAAAAGGAATAAGCATATACGTTACTTTACACCATCACTATTTCATTAACACAGATGATTGTTGGCTCTGGGTTTAAAAACATTTTTTGATGCAAACACAGCTAAAGAGAGATATTATACAACTTGGATGTTACTATATCCAAATGCCTTATGAGGATCAAACAATAAGCAGAAGAATGAAACATATTGACACAGACATAACAAAGACCTCTCTAGATTTGAATGATTCCTCTTATTTCTCTCATTTCTGAACTTTTATATGATTTATTGCAATGTACTCCTTTCAGCTGAATTGGAAACACTAATTTTGCTACCATTTGCTCTATCTGCCTTTTGGCATAGTCTAGGAAGTATAAATATTTGAAAATTGATAGATAAAAAAGATAGAATGAAATTACCATTTCAGATTCCAAAAAAATTATCTCTTCCAGTTACTTTTTGTTTTACTGAAAGATCTTCATTAATTTCCATGAAATTTGAAGTTGAATTCTAGAATAAATGAATATCCAGTTTCATTCAATGCAGGCTGCTTAATCACATTATCAAGGTCAATAATGAAAACCTCAATGCGTGTTAGTTTCCCATTTACCTTTTTGCTACATAGTCTTTATAAAATGCCTATACTAATCCTAACTACTTTCACATTTCCTTTGAAAATTGGGAAAGAGAAAAAGAGATATTCCCGTTAATATTTTTGAAATCTTCTCATAACATAATTGTAATACTTTTCATACTTTATATAGTTTGCTAATAGATGCAGTCAACTCATGAATATATACAGTGATGAAAAGGAATAGTATGTAATCCATGTTGTTCACTATCTGTAAATCATGAGGAAACAATTTTTTCAAGAAGCAGCACTGTCACTGCTAGCCAAGTGGTTCATGGTATTTAGAGTTAAATTAATTTATGCCAGTTATCTGAAGCTCACAGAATACACATATTCTGTAGAAGCAGTTGTTTAGATCTCTCTCTGTACTTTATATTCTGATGCTTCACCATAAGGTGATTTGTGAATTCATGAAACTTCAGGCTCTGCTAGGCTTATTTCCTGAGTTATGCTTGCCATTACCTCTAGCTTTCACTGAGAAGTCAGAGAAGACCCTGTTGAAGGACTACATCCATTTTGATGGCATGCCGCTTTTGTTTACAGCAATGGTCATCAGCAAGCTGCAATATATGCACTTAGGGGACTGGATAACAACATGTACTTGTAATGCAGATGGAAAAACATGTGTGGGGGGGTATATATTTTCTCAGCAACAGATACAGTGGTAGTAACAATAAAAGTTGAAACCGGTTAGCAGTTCAGTGGCTCATCAAACTGGAACACTGATCTCATTTCCTGCAAATCATTTTCCCCACATGCCTAATGGTTTGATCATCACTCATTTTTTTAAAAATTATCTAGCTGTGAAAAAGCCTGAATCCCTCCCTTACAGTGAATAAACTCTAAGGAAATAGGGTTTAAGAATTTTACATATCTTCTTAAAACATTTCCAATCCATATGACCAAGAAAAGGTTTATCGTGAAAACCCTCTGTTTAAGCTGCAGCACTAAAAATGTTTGCCTTGGTAAGAATGCAGAAAGACCAAGTCATAAATACAGCTGAAAAGCTGGAAAGCTTTTTAATTATCAAAGGTGATAAGACCTTTGTCCAAAAAATAACACTGCCACTACTAACAATGGTGGTAGTAGTCATGGTGGGGGGAAGAGTGAAGAGAAATCTCATGTCACTTCTGCTCAAGTACCTCCCTTTTTAGGCTAGCAATTTTCTGGACAGTTTATACTCTTCGATAAAGAGTAAATAAAACAACCCAGTCCCTCAGACTAAAATCTCCTGTTTCTGCAATATTGTCTGCTCTGACCTATTCTCAGATGCTTAGAGAAGATTATTCGGTTCCTCTTCCTGAATGGAGAGTTGCACTTCTTGTTAGCTGTATAATATATGAGATCTCTAAATTTTATGTCTGCAAATTCATGCACACCTTTCTGCCATTCCAGATGATATTCAAGCACAGTAAGACTTTCACTGAGTTGAAACCTTTTATTTCAGTTGAGCTATAAAATAAAAAGAACGTCTAACTCATTGAGAAGTTTTCTTATGTCTGTTGGAAAATATCTACCCATAAAATGTCTGAATAGCAACAATTTGTGTGTCCCATCCAAAGAAGTCCAGCAGTGAATATAGTTAGAATGGAATTAATAAACACAATCAAATTTTGGCAGTTGTCCAAGTACAGCATATTATACTTGCTACTGTTCATGGCATGCACAAGGCAATGTTGGAAATAAAATTTAGTATTTATAAAATAGGGTTGAAAACCTCTTGTGGTTATATATCTCCCATAATACATTAGGTAACATGATGTTTTAAAACCTCTAAATGAATTCTTTACAAGGCTGCTTTAGTTTTTGATAATGTGTAATAGTAATAGTAATACTTACCCTACCCTGCAAGGATCTCAAAGGGCATTTCAAAAGGAAATAAGTACCATTATCTCCACATTAGATAGAGAAACTGAGGTAGGAACAGGGTGTGTTAATACCCCATGACAATAAATAAACTGGTAAGAACACAACCTGTGCCTCCTAAAATTTATGCTCATCTTCTTCTTGCTGAGTAACATTTCCTCCATATTTTTTTCTAGGCAATCCATGTCTTTCAGTACATTATTTGTCACTATGAGTGTTTACAAAACACTGTTTGATCACTCTCCAGTCACTATTTGCACCCTTTGTCTTAATCTCCTTGTAATCCCTTCAGCCGTAACTGCCTCATCCAACGTTACCATATTCACAAGGCACTGAAAATTGTATCAGAGGAGCATAGACCTGTAAAAAACATCATACTATCTGCTATTACCATGAAATTGTGGAACTTTTCACTGAAAACAAAAGCTCTTGATGATTCCTACAGTTAGTAGAGTGCTTTCTCATTGAATGAGAAGGATATCTGAGGTGACACAAAGCACAGAGGGAAAATTTATACAGGAGCAGTGCAGAGACTCTTGTAACACAATCACAGTGATCACCTCAGTCAAAGATAATTCTAAGAACCAAATTATGAAGAGAAATGCTTTGTTAACACCTCTGCAGAACAGCAAAGAATTGCAATTTTACCTGAGTTTTTCACTCTCTTAAGGAATTGCAGTACACTTTTGCTGGAAAGCTGAGGTAAGTCACAGTGCACCTGTCAGTGACATGAGAAAGAGTGATAGCACTGTGTGATAACCAACAGATAAACATTACAACTTGTGGTCTTCTGGTTTTTAAATTCTATCAAGAAATAATATTCACCTATTATCTTCAGAAATTAGTGTTCCTCTATAGTAACAGCAAATATTTCTGCACAACAAGAGTTTTAACACCATGTAGAATTTTTCTTCCTATTGGCATCTTGTTATCTTTTCAATCAGATTTATGGCCACAGAAATTACTAGAACTGCCATTTTGAATAATAGAAAAGTCAAAGGAGTTTTTAAAGTTGGAGACATTGAAATACATGTTTGTTTGGTTTTTTTTTCTTAACACCTGAGTAGTTTTTTGAAAACTCTTATCACAGCTAGAACTGGAACATGTCAGATTTTGAACTTCGAATACCATTTCACACAATTTAAAAAGAAATTTCAAATTTAAATGGCTTAACCAGTGAATATATCACCTTGTAGATCTAAGAGAACTTACAGCAGAACTTGTCTATCAGCTACCTTGACAATATTAGTGACAGCAAAAATTTAGCAGTTCGGGTAATATTATAATTAATCTAATGGCCTTTCTTCCTCTCAAATATAGGTCATTGCGGCCATCAAGTTATCATAACATCATGCAAATTATTTCATGGTCTCATATGCAATAAGCCCTTTCTCATAATTTTCAAATGAAGAGCCTGGGCAGCAAGTTGAATATTCTAGGGATGTATCACTGTTTCCTTTTCCTGCTCTTGTACTCTTTAATACACATCTACTCTTGGCCACGATTTGATTTGGAATATAAGGATGGACAGACTTGACATGATCTGGCACTGCTGTTCTTATTAGAGAACATTATAACAGAGACAGCAAATTGTAAAGCAGTATCAGTACTGGTCTCTCTGTTGATGATACCAAGAACTGAACAAGAACTGAACTGCTAAAAGTTTGTTCTCTACACACGTTTTGAAACTTGCTGGGAGGAGAGGTAACTAACATATGCTCTACCATTATAAACACTTTTCTTGTCCTGTGAAAAAAGCAAGCTTTCAAACTGTCATTTTGTAAGAACATCAAATACATGCACTTTCACACTGAAGAGAGAAATTTCAGCACAAGTACTTAGAATTAGTTATTTTGTGAGATTATTTGTTTACATATGCAGTAACTGTGGCTTTGTAATACTATAAACAACTGGTATAACATAAAATAATAAACATTCTCAAAAGAGAGGCATCAACCGACTTTCAAACCAACCCCACATAAAAATGGCAACAAGATAGGCTGTCAATACACCTGAAAGCCAATAACATCATGCTGTGTTCTACTATTAAAAATAAACTTTAAAAAATTCAGAGATAAAGGTAGAATGCTCATCATTAGTCCTGTATCTGCAAATGCAAAGACAACTAACTCCAACAGCTCAAATGCCCTCAGCTTTCACGCTCGGGTCTGAGAAAAGTTGGTTCCTACACAATCAAGACCCAGGGTTGGAGCTACAAAGGTGTTTTGAGCTGGAGCACAGGTCCAGCAGTGATTCTGTGAGGAGCATATGCAGAATCCTTTGTCGTTACTTCAGGAAATGACAAGGTTTTGGCATCATAATTTAACATTGCAGTGTGGTCTCAATCATTTTATATAACATTGTTTTACCATTGTCTTGACATAGTAAAGTGGTCTCCATAGACTTACATTGGCATAATTTTGCCATCGTCTTGACACTGTAATACAGTCTCTATAGACTTGAATTGAATTTTTGTCATTGCCTTGAAATTGTAATGTCCTCTTCCCAGGCTTGTCTTCATAAGCACATCCTCACCATTATGTCATCCTCATTCTGAAACCACTGGGCACTTTTTCTGTTAAACTTTGGAAAAGATACTGCTTGAAAGCTGATCCTTGCATGTAATCAGTGGCTATTTTAAAGCTCCTATCATTGTTTTACAGGGTTTAAAAGAATTTGTCAAATCAGAAGTTGTTCCAAGAAAACTAGCACACTACTATGCTGAAAGTATATGCAAATGCACTAGGCATTTGTACATTTAAGTTCAATGTTGTCTGGCTTTTTAGGTTAGGCCAGGTCATAATGGTTTTGATTCTGTATCCTCTACTCTGTAGGGCTGCTTAGAACCCTTGATAAAACAGTATGAATTGATTAAATTAAGGACACTTTGCAAAAACACTGATTCTCTGCAGCTCAAAATCACTTCAATCATCTTGTTTTTATGAAGAGCAACCAAGAATTTTCTCTCTTCTGTTGGATAGACCTGTTCAGGACAATTTAATTTTAGGGATTGCTACTAGTGGTCCCTCTTCTTAATAGTAAAATACTGAACCAATATAGCCATTCAGCTTTACTTCCTCTGAACAAAAAGTACAAATTAAAATACTTTCTTTCCTTTCCAAGATGACAGCAACATTCCATATATAAATGCTTTCTGAATTTTTCTTCATTTTAAAAAATGTCATTTGAGTCTTTTTCTTGCGGTGTCAAACATGGTGAAATAATGCTTTAAAGAAGAAACAGTGCTCAATATTTGCAGAATACTTACAAGTAAGTGATGCTGACTACTGAACTAGGAAATTCTTTGCATTTTTCACCAACATAAGGTATGTGACTCTTTGGGATGGTGCTATGCATGGCCAGGAACTGGACTCTATGGTCCTTGGGGGTCCCTTCCAACTCAGCATATTCCATAATTCTGATTTCTAAAGGAAGGTGTTTCTTTTCTAAAGGATGTTTTCCTAACACTGCTTATGGAACATAAGGCAAACTCATTTATACTTTGGGCACTCTAGAGAAATTCATTTGTAATCAGTCAGCTAGCCTGATAGTCAACATTCTGGTATCCTCTTCCTCACTGTGCCCAGAAATATTCTTAAACAAATGTTGGGAACTCTTCACTGAGCTACAGCTTAAAGAAACATCTGTGACATGACAAAATATAGTATTTTTAGGAACATTAAGTTCAGCACAATATTCATGCAATCTTTTCCTTCGAAGGTGCAGGTGAAATGGCTTTTGCTTTACTAATAACAAATTGCAGGCATAAAAGGAGAGTGAAGTTAATTTTAATGATATATGAAATGATTAATGTCATCAAGAATAAAGAGACTTTGCCTGATAATTTGGAATGCAGAAATAATAGAACAGGATACTGACATTCACAAGTTGATGGTGTATCTTAACTGAAACTGAAGTAATAAAGTGACACCCTTGTGTTAGAGAGGGTGCATCAGACACCTAAACACAGGTGTTTATGGTCAGCCAGAAATGCTTGGGTGCTCTGCCTCTACCCACTCTGCCCACTCTGGCGTGGTACAGACTTCCTGCAGGTCTTATCTTGTATCTGCTAGCTCTTGCAGAAGCCTTGCAATAACCCAAAGCACTTCAAATGGCCCCAGATACCTGTGCTTCTGCATCTAAATCACATCCTGGAACCTAAATTAAATTTAGATTATTTGGGCTTTCACTGACTGATGTCAGTGAAGTGAAAACAACAGGAGTAATGTTAATGGGCTTTTGATAGCATGTAAATGCTGCTTGTGGCAAGCACAATTTATGCAATTTGCCTACTAAAGGTGGTGCAAGATTTTTTAAACAGAACTTCAGGATAAAGCTTAATAAAAGAAAATAGTTGAAAATGATAAAATGAAATGTATGTCAGAAAAAAAAGCAGTCAGGACAATTTTAATAATTTTCCTGTTCTTTTAAAAACCTCAATGATACAGGAATGATTTGACCTAAAACCTGTTCTTCCTCTCAGAACTTAACACTCACTTTTCTTTGTATCAAAATAGCATTTGTCATAATAAGATGCAAAGTAACTGAATGGCTTGTAACACAACATGACACAATACAGTTAACAGAATACATTTAAAGAACAACACTCTTTCTTTTATTCCCAAATCAGATAGCCACCGTCATTTCAGAGAACAGGTATCTAATTATAAGTATGTGTGTGGACTCATGCAGAGCAGACAATGAGATGTCTTGGCTACTTGCAAACCAGCAGATACTGTGGTTCACTGAATTTCCAGATTATTTGAGGGCAGTTTGTCACATCTCTAGATATTTTTTTAATGAGTTCTTTTTGCATTTACCAAGCTCATTGTTTTGTAAAATTCTATTTGTCCAATTCCCACCTAATACTGCTGAACTTTTCCAAGCAAAATTAGCTAGTGTCTGAGGAAATCCATATCCGTATATAAATACACACACACACACACACCTATATATACATGTATATATACAAAATTTAGCCTTGCAAAGATTTTCTACAGACATATTAGACCAATAGCAGTAAATTTACGGTGTTGAATTGAAACATCATAACAAGAAAGATGACCGGAATTATCCACTTAGTTCAAGTAGTGGCAAAATAGGACACCAGAGAGAAATTTATGGTAGTTTCTACAATACCTATTATCCTATTTAGGCCCTGATCCTATAATTGGGTTTGCCCAAGTGGATCTGATTGCAGGACAAGAGCTATATATCGTATGCTTTTCAGGGTACAGGCAATTGGGATTTATTTTTTTTTTCTGTTTGAGGGGATTTTTAACATTATAGGTGAGGCCTAGAGCAAAGCAGATGCTACTGCAACAAAAGATGAAATAAGTCAATACAAAAATTTTCATCTTTTCACTGTGTAATGAAGGTCTGTAGATATATTGTATCAGCACTGGCTATGAAAAAAAGAAGACACTGAAAGATAAAGAGTGTATCCAGAGAGTTTGAGACTTTATTTCAGTCCATGGTAGAAATAGCGAGGGATTCTTGCCTTAATAATAACTGCAGTTTAATAATGATTTATCAAAGCATCTCTCTGAAATTTCAACATGGGCAGGCCAGCATCTCTGACTGTAAATAGTAATATTTAATATCTCACACTTCCCTAAGACTTTTCAACCAAGGATGTTAAACTGCTTTACAAATATTAATTAAGGCTTAATTAAGCAATTAATCAACTGTGTCATATTACTTTATAATTATGATTTATATTGCTCCCAGTGTGTGGTAGGCAATTTGTAGATATATGAATGAATCTTGTCCTGAAACGTAGAAATGTGGTTTTTTCCTTGTTAATCATGACCCACAGAATCAAATATTTCTCTCTCATCATCATCATCTTCAAGTGCTGTAGTGTGATCATCACCAATTAAGAGCAAACATCTAGCTACCTCTGTGTTGGACAAGGTCCTACCCATGATGATTTTTGTGGTAGGTTCCTTTCAACCGTCTTTACATCTCTCCCAGTTTATATTTTGTACAGAGGTCTGAAGCTGGGAAGTGTTGCAGTGACTGTGGCTGTGCAATCCAGGCATTTTCATATTTTCTGTGATCTCTTTGTTCTATGGTAGCTTTGGGAAACATCATCTAGGGGTTGCTCTACACCACAGGCATATCTCAAAAGCATTCCCTAGAGCAGTGGCTTAACTGTGTTGCAGGCTGGCCCTGCCCAATAAACGTCTACCATGCAGCAGTGTAAACTCCCTATCCCTTCAAAAGACCACCAACCTGATTTAACAGTGTTGTGGAAACATCTGCATTTTTCCAAGGAATGCCTCACAAGAAATGTACTTCCACAGCTTCCCTCTTTTGTAGTCCCTGAAAAATACAATTGATTGAAAAATACTCCTTTTTATGGTGAGTCTTTGGCACAAAAGTTAGTGGGGAACACTGCTCATGTACTATTGTTTCTTTCTACAGTTGATTAAATAATACAAATAAAAGCACCCTCACATGAATACCCTGCCTGGGATTAAAGAAGGGAGATTAATTTTAGGTAATATTCACAACAAATAATTTCATGAGTTCTACTCACAGAGTGTACTTTTTGGAGTGAGAGTATGGAATTTTTTTTCCCTTTAATCTACATAAGCACCAAGTTACTCCAAATTGCTGCTCAGTGTCCCAGAAATGCACAGTTCACAGTGCACGTGTCCAAGGGTGCGAGGCCTGCCTGGGGTCAGAGCTGCACTGATAGCACCACAGCTGTCCTCCTGTGCAAGCCTGAAAAGTGCCTCCCACCACTGAAGCCTGACAGGTCTATTTCACATCGGGGTTTTTTTGCATGTGATCACAACTCTTCTTCAGATGCTACTGATCCAGTAAGAAATATCTTCTCAGAGCTATGAAGACTTAATGGAGACAGAATTTAACTGGGACTAGGAAGAAGGGTACATTTCCTCATCTGGCTTAGATTTCTACAATTGTTAGCCTGCCATTACTTGATATTTATCAAATACTAAGCTTTTGCTTTTATTTATAAATCATTTTTATTTAATAAATATTACACTTTTCCTTAGTGTTTATCAAAGCATAGCCCTACAAGGCACTGTCAGGATGTTGTGAAAATAGAATTCATTTGTGATTGTGAAGCTCTCCCTTATTACCATAGTGTTGAAGGTCACACGAGTGAAACAAATTAAAAGGCCATTTCTTCTAATCAGTATGCATCTTTACCACTTGCTATTAACATTTTTTCCTAAAAAAAAAAAAAATTAATGGGTATGTTTACCATTTTACTTAAGTGAAATGTAAAAAACCTTGGTATTTTAAGAGGAGTTAATTATATCACGTGGAACAAATTTGGATGTGGTTAAATAACAATTTCTTAAAGGTTTCTATAATTTTAAGCAAGTCTGAAAACACATGAATGAAAAAAAATCCTAAATATGCACTAGAACTTGTAATGATATTAGTCTGCCATTAAAGAGAATCTGCATTTGTGCCTTGATTATATTGTAAAGCTTCAAGCTCTAATCCATTATTAAAACAAGAATAGAATATAAATTTTTTCACAACATTCTTAGGATTGAATCTTCTGGATATTTACCACCCTTGATGCTTGCATTGAGAGGTCTGTATGCATATTTGAAGAAATAAAAAACTGCCTGTTTTTAAAGGAATTTAATAGAATCCTGAGGAAACAGAAATTTAAGCACCTTTGCTGATGCTTGTAGGAGGAAAAAATAAAAATAGCAGAACTGGTTACAAATCTCAGTTCATATCAATTTTAAGGCTAGAAATTCCTGCAGATACTGGACTCCTCCTGATGGATGATATGCACGAACTAGGTCATTTGCTACTACGTATTCTATGAACTTCCTTAGGCACTCTACCTCCTCTTTTTATAGAGTAAAATAATGCAGGGATCAAGACACGAAGCAGTGGATTTTAAACAATGCACTTGAAATTCCATGGTTTGCATTTTAGGGAGAAAGATGATGAACTGAACTAAAAGAGAATTAATATATTCATGATTTCTAGGAAAATTCATGCATATATCAAGTTATATGTAATATATTAGTTTTGCTTTTGATCCAAAGAGATAATTATGACTACTAAAATATTCCTGCTTAGTTAACAAGATATTTTAATGGGCTTTGAAAACCTAAAGGTAAAAGGCCGAAAGTCTACAGAGAACATCAGGACATGGAGAAGACTCTCTAGCAGATTAACTGCCTTGATAAAATGAGGTTATATTTCTTTATGTCTGTATACAGGCTGTTCGTGCTCATGGGTGTATAATTTGGCAATACAGCCTGCAGAAAATGGAAAAGATACAATTAAACTGTAAAACAAGTTTTTACTAATTCTCATTTAGATTTTACTAATTCTTTCAGATATATCTGTGAATCAGTCCTTCGTGTCAGTTATAGCTGTGAATAAATAGATCAGAAATAGGACTCTTATTTTATTTTTCTTTAAATGCTATGAAAGTTCCACATATGGCAAAGTAAAATGGACATGTGTTTGTACAAAAGTTCATCTAATATAAACACTCAAAGATGAAGGAAAATATAAAACATATTTTTTGCTTATTCCTAAAAGAAAGCAGCAATTGTCACCATTATAAGACTTATCAGTCATAGATACACAAAAGCAAAAACATTTTAAATATTCAATATTCATGCCAAATGTATGCTTCAAGACATATTTCATTTGAATTTTTTTTTTTGTTTCATTCTAATCTTTGAAGGATTCAGCAAAGTTATGGTACAAAACATTGTATTTCCTGGAAGCTCCCTATTTATTACTGTAGCTGCTCTTTATCATTTTGCACTGTAGTAGCCACTGTGCATCAGCAGCTTTTCTGGCACTGTATTGTCTAGAACTGCTAAGGAAGATGTCTGTTCACTAAGAATCTGTCTAGCACATTATTCTGATATGCTCCATAAGTTAGCAGATCAATAGTTAAAAAAAAAACATCTTTGCTTTCTGATATTGCATGTCCTTTGTTGCTTCAACCATTAACATTTGTGAGCTGCCGTCAGTAATTTCTCTAATGAGATTGTTGTGGTTTTCTTTAGGAAATGTAACTGTCAGGCATTTTACATTTGTCCCTACTAATAATTCCCCAGGCCTTTATTAAAGAGATTTACAGATTTCTTAAATCCACAGTCCTGCATCACTCAGATACACAGTTCTAATAAAATGATAAATTATATTTTATTCTTCACCTTATCCTTACAAAAGAACAAATTAAAAAAATGTTTACTGAGCAGTCTAGCAGAAGGTAACAAATTAAATGCTACTATTTTCTATGCCTTTTAATACAAGCAATACAGAAACATGTGAAGCAATGTATAATGCTATGATTTAAAGCACTTTTTTAAAGTTAAATTGAAATCTTCAGAAGAGAAAAGAAAACATTGACTGTAAACATGATTTTTATCCCAGATATGAGGATGGATGCTCATACAGTATTTTCTTGCAGCTGTTTTGGTGGGAGGGGTGGGGGGTTTATTCTCTTCCCGTAAGAAAAATGTTAAATTGTTAGTGGTTATTCTGCATAGATCTTTCTTTCAGTTAGTTTTAACAAATACAGTCAAACAAATGAGCTGAAGATCAATACTACTGAAATACTATAATAAATTTAAAACTCCAGCCATAAAAAAAAAAGAAACGTTAGGCTACTTCGGAGTATTCTGGAGAATAGTAAACATGGAGACCTGGGAGATTTTAACTCTCTGTGCCTTCCTTTCTACCTGAGTCCTTTCCACTTTCTCTCCATAATGCCATGTTGGAGTACATCCTGCTTAGCCTCCAATCAACATTTCAAGCACTGGGATCATGTTTGATATTGTCAGATGGC